>OY744538.1:93070156-93135156 GCA_963556195.1 Sepiola atlantica | reverse complement strand
AGAACAATAGAAAAAGAAAAGAAATAAGAAGGAGAGAAAGCAAACGTCTTAAACTGGAAAGTCAAAAAAGAAAAATAGAAAAAGAAAAAAAATAAGAAAGCGAGAAAGTCAACGTCTTAAACAGGAAAGTCAAAAAAGAACAATAGAAAAAGAATAGAAATAAGAAATAGAGAAAGCAAACGTCTTAAACTAGAAAGTCAACAAAAAAAAAATAGAAAAAGAGTATGAATCGGTGTTAAAAGCAGAAAAAAGAATACATCTCATTATGAAACTAGATTGTCTGACTTGCTACTTGGTTTTTCTATCCAACTAAATACTAGAAATTTATTTGCCCGGCAGTCTTTTACACGTTATGTGTGACAGGACGGATATATATATATATATATATATATATATATATATATATATATATATGATTATTTTTAATATATATATATATATATATATATATATATATGATTATTTTTATTTACATTTACATGTACAAAATCTACGACACTGCCATGCCGATGTTATCGATCAACAGCTATTATAAACTGAGATCTCATCAGGCAGAGTTAGCATCCGATCTTATCCTTAGATCATCGGATTCTAACTCTGCCTTATAAGATCTCAGTTTATAATAGCTGTTGATCGATAACATCGACATGACAGTGTCGCAGATTTTGTACATGTCTGTGTAAATAAAAATAATCATATAAAAGCTCTATCCCGGTTGATTTTTTTTTATTACTAACCTGTGGATGTTTTACCTGGATTATTATACACACACACACACACACACACACACACACACACACACATATATATATATATATATATATATATATATATATATATATATATATATAGTCTCGGAAGTTTCTCAACCATTAAAACTATATTAAAAAAACAAACTAAAAAAAACAAACTTTTAGTCCCAAGTTTTTCAGTGGAAAATCACTCATGTAAGTCAATTTATTTTTTACAGTTATTATATTAGTTTGTTTCTAACACTATTTTAAGGGATCATCAGTTGTTTACCATGAAAAAACTGTTTCGGCAATTTATATATCATATTATAGATGATTGGTGGTGTATGAAGCATTAAAAACGATGTTGTTGTTTTTTTAAATTGTTTTTATTTTGATATTTCAACCAGTCCTCTGGTCTTTGTCAAAAAATGATCTGAACACCCCCCACCGCACACACACACACACACATATATATATATATATATATATATATATATATATATATATATATATATATATATATATATATGACGGCTGTCTGTTCGATTTCGAATATGAACACTTTTTGCGTATCAATGTGATATTAGTGTAGAAGTTCTTAGTGAGAGGAGGAGATATGGCTCTTCAGGCTTGCCAGATTTTACTGACCATACCACAGAGGTGACAGATGTAGTGATGATCTGAGGGGATGCCATAAAAGAAGACATCTCTTGTCCGTGCTTGATTTTGCAAAACATACACTCGTTGCACGTGACATAGTTTCCAAATTGCAAGCTAGGTATCTTAGGTGTTCCCTATTTCCTCTAGGTGTCACGTCCTGTCTCTTCCTCGCTGTTCTTATCTGCTCCTGGTATTTCATCTTATTTTCCTCAAAAGGGTTGTTGCCTTCAAAAATCGCTTTCTCCCCCATTGACCTATCTAGAGCCACCCCTTCCCATCCTCCAACACCAATTCCAAATCACTTCAAATCGTCATGGAGACAATCTTTGAATCGCTCACGTGGTTTGTGATGTGGACGAGTATTCCCAGTTAGTTCCTCATAAATCACTTGCTTGGGTAGTATTTCATCGGTAAGACGAATAAGATGACCAGCCCAACGTAGTCTGTGTTTACTTATACGAGACCCGATGCTTGAAACAGCAGCTCGTTTCAACACTTCGGTATCAGGGGTAAAGCTATCCCAACGGATGTTAAGCAAGAGCCTAAGGCAATTCTGCTGGAAACGCTCTAGCAGGCGAATATGAGCCCTGCAAGTGGTCCATATTTCACAAGCATATAACAAAGTTGTTACCACACAGGCCTTATACGCAGATCTTAGTTTCAAGCCTGATATCAGGTGGTGCTCACACCTGCTTTTCCAAATGACAAAAAGACACACACACACACCCACACCCACACACACACACACACCCACACACACACACACACACACACATATATATATATATATATATATATATATATATATATATATATATATAGTGGGGTAAGGTACACGATAAGTCATGAAAATGGAATGCCATGGTAGACAAAATGTTTGAAAAAAAGACAAACGGAAAACACGTTAGAATGCAGGAGAAAAACAAAAAAATAAGAAATTTGACCGGTTTCGTTCTTATTATCGAACGTCTTCAGAAAAAAAAAACACGTTCGATAATACGAACGAAACCGGTCAAATCTCTTCTTTTTTTGTTTTTCTCCTGCATTCTAACCTGTTTTCCGTTTGTCTTTTTTCTAACATATATATACAGGGTATCAAAATATATATTTGTCTATATATTTTTTTGAAATTTACCAAAATTATTCAAGGTAGAAGCTCGTTAAATGTTAACATTTAATAAGGGAGCATATATAAGTCACCAATGCCATGCTAAATTCCAATGGCCAAGTCGATATTCATTTTTTCTTTGTTCAAACTCAAAACAAGTCAGTGTAACTTGACGATCGTTTCGTCCACAAGTAAAGAACGAAAATAGACATGTAACAAGAAAAGAACGAAAATAAACATGTAACAAGTAAAGAACTGAAAATAAACATGTAACAAGAAAAGAACTGAGAATAAACATGTAACAAGAAAAGAACTAAGAATAAACATGTAACAAGAAAAACACTGAGAATAAACATGTAACAAGAAAAACACTGAGAATAAACATGTAACAAGAAAAACACTGAGAATGAACATGTAACAAAGAAACACACTGAGAATAAACATGTAACAAGAAAAGAACTGAGAATAAACATGTAACAAGAAAAGAACTGAGAATAAACATGTAACAAGAAAAGGACTGAGAATAAACATGTAACAAGAAAAACACTGAGAATAAACATGTAACAAGAAAAGAACTGAGAATAAACATGTAACAAGAAAAGAACTAAGAATAAACATGTAACAAGAAAAACACTGAGAATAAACCTGTATCAAGAAAAACACTGAGAATAAACATGTAACAAGAAAAGAACTAAGAATAAACATGTAACAAGAAAAGTACTGATAATACACATGTAACAAGAAAAGAACTAGGAATAAACATGTAACAAGAAAAAAACACTGAGAATAAACATGTAACAAGTAAAGAACTGAGAAGAAACTTGTAACAAGAAAAGAACTGAGAATAAACATGTAACAAGAAAAAAACACTGAGAAGAAACATGTAACAAGAAAAGAACTAAGAATAAACATGTAACAAGAAAAAAACACTGAGAATAAACATGTAACAAGTAAAGAACTGAGAAGAAACTTGTAACAAGAAAAGAACTGGGAAGAAACATGTAACAAGAAAAGAACTGAGAAGAAACATGTAACAAGAAAAGAACTGAGATGCACATGTAACAAGAAAAGAACTAAGAATAAACATGTAACAAGAAAAACACTGAGAATAAACATGTAACAAGTAAAGAACTGAGAAGAAACATGTAACAAGAAAAGAACTGAGAAGAAACATGTAACAAGAAAAGAACTGAGATGCACATGTAACAAGAAAAGAACTGAGAAGAAACATTTAACAAGTAAAGAACTGAGAAGAAACATGTAACAAGAAAAGAACTGAGAAGAAACATGTAACAAGAAAAGAACTAAGAATAAACATGTAACAAGAAAAGAACTGAGAAGAAACATGTAACTATCAGAATCTTTCATTTACACAGCTCATCAGAAGACCAAGAATCGTCTACGCAAAACAAAACACACAAAACACTTTTTACATGCGGGGTTTGCTCGAGGGTGTTCCAGCAATTCTTGGTTTTCTGATGAGCTGCAGAAATCAAAGATCCTGGTAATTAATTGTGTTTGTTAGTGTGCGATATATATATATATATATATATTTATATATATATATATATATATATATATATATATATATATATATATATATATATATACATATATATATATATATATATATATGTGTGTGTGTGTGTATGTGTGATTAATAAAAAGATTAAACGAAAAAATAAAAAATGCTTTTTTTTTCTTTTTTTTTTTCTTTTTATCTGTTGATGTTTTTTCTTCTCTTCTTAAGTGACCCCAATTAAGGCAACACCACCTTGTGTATTGCCAGTTGTTGAAACTCTTATTCCAGGTACTTAATTCCCCTGATGATCTGCCAAGCAAGGACCTGCTTGGTAGTGAAACACGTGTAGGAAAAAAACTCTTTAATTTGAATATATATGATAAATAAATAATCTTTGAAAGAAAAAGTCTTATGTGGTGATGATTGGTCTCCTGAACGGAATGATTTGGTAAGCCTTCAAAAAATCACATATAAATTCTCTGTACCCTGTAATCGAGTATCATCGAGCTTATTTTTATTGGCCTAATCCCGGTCTTTCACTGAATAATCTATTTTATAAGTGAAAAATCTAAATTATATATATATATATATATATATATATATATATATAAAATGAAGTAATAAAATAAGGTGTCAATCAAATTTTATTAGAATTCAAAGTTCAAGCAAAGTATCCTTAAGTCCTTAGCTCATATGTTTTCAAAGATAATTCTTCTCTTTGAAAACTCATGAGCTAAGGACTTAAGGATACTTTGCTTGAACTTTGAATTCTAATAAAATTGGATTGACACCTTATTTTATTACTTCATTTTATATCATAATATTAATGCTCTATCCAGTATATTGAGCTTCAGTTTTTATCCGGATGTTTCACTAATTATAAGATATTAGTTGACGCTTATATCTTTTGTTGGATTACTTCATATATATATATATATATATATATATATATATATATATATATATATATATATATATATATATATATATATATATATATATCTTTTGAACGGCACTGATTACTGATTATCATTTCCTACACTGATGATTGCATTAAACATGAAACACTAGTGTCTATAGGTTTTAATAATAAAATATTTAATCAAAAATATGGTTATCGCCCCCTCAAAAACAAAACAAAGCAGAGCCTCTAAGTGAATTCATAAACCAGCAGTCTCAATTGGCGTGATGCGATATTCCTGCATCTGCTGTTGAAGACTCGTTTGCTATATCTGTTCGCTTAATCTGACATTATATAGAACTTAAATTCCCTTTTCTTACACGTGCTGATCAATGCTGGCCTAAGGGTAAGATATCGCGCTGCAGAGTCGTAGTTGACTTTCTTAACTGGGTTCGAATCCTTTGACCGACTAAACTGATGATCGCATAAAGCATGAAACTGAAGTGTAAGATTTAATAATAAAATATTTATTTAAAAATATATAGCTCTTAAGTATAGAGTTGAGGATGTATAATGTTATGTTTACGGTTTTTTCTTTATTAACTGCAATAAATGCGTAAGTTTTACTTGGTACACATTTTCTTATACAAGTGCTTCTGATATTCTTGTTTGGAAGCCCTACGAAGCACAATGCGTTTAAGTAAACACTTGTTGTCTTCCAGTGTTATATACTTTGCCGTTTAAGATACATCAATAAAGAGCTACACACAGACACACGATGAACCGATTTTATTTGTATAGAAAATCTAATTTGAATTATATCTTTATATTTCTTTATTTTCTCCAGTTGACAGTTAACTTTTTGATTTTTTCATACACTGATTTAATATTTTTTGTTTCTTGATCCATTGTTTCAATGTTTTTAGTTTCTTAATACACTAGTTTAATGTTTTTTGTTTCTTAATACACTAGTTAAATGTTTTTTGTTTCTTAATACACTATTTTAATGTTTTTTGTTTCTTAATACACTATTTTAATGTTGTTGTTTCTTAATACACTAGTTTAATGTTTTTAATTTCTTAATAAACTAGTTTACTGTTTTTTTGTTTCTTAATACACTAGTATAATGTTTTTTGTTTCTTAATACACTAGTTTAATGTTTTTGTTTCTTAATACACTATTTTAATGTTTTTCTTTGTTTCTTATACACTTGTTTACTGTTTTCTACTTTCTTTATACTTTGGTTTAATGTTTGTTTTCTTGATACACTTATTTGATGTTTCTTGTTTTTTGATACACTGGTTTACTGTTTTTCTTTCTTGACACTTTGGTTCATTTTTTTTAGTTTCTTGATACATTGGTTTAATAGTTTTGTTTCTTGATACACTAGTTTACTGTTTTATCGTTTCTTGCTAGACTGATTAAATGTATTCTTTGTTTCTTGCTAGACTGGTTTAATGTTTTTCTGTTTTTTAGTAAACTGGTTCATTGTATTTTTTATATTTCTTGATCAATTTGTTCAATGTTTTTTTCTATTTCTTGAGATAATAGTGTTATATTTTTTGTTTCACTGGTTTAATGCTTTATGTTTCTCGATAGACTGGTTTAATTTTTTTTGTTTCTTCATACACTGGTTTAATGTTTTATGTTTCTCGATACACTGGTTTAATGTTTTTTGTTTCTTCATACACTGGTTTAATGTTTTATGTTTCTCGATACACTGGTCTAATGTTTTATGTTTCTCGATACACTGGTTTAATGTTTTTTGTTTCTTCATACACTGGTTTAATGTTTTATGTTTCTCGATACACTGGTTTAATGTTTTATGTTTCTCGATACACTGGTTTAATGTTTTATGTTTCTCGATACATTGGTTTAATGTTTTAGATATATAGAAATAGAAGAAAATACACACACACACAGAAACAAATATACGGATAATAAATAACCCGTGAAATGTCATTGTCAAAGCATTGCGCTGTGATAATGTCTTCGTCAAAATGACAAGATAACGATGACGTCATATGAAAATCAATCAATCTGATTGAATTCTTTGTTTGCTGATTCAAACGACGATCTTTCTTCGTTACTAAGGCAACCATATGGCTTCGATAGAAATCTTTTTGAGACGGCAACATCCGTACATGACAAAAACTAGTTGAAATTATGTGACAGTGTTTTTGTGTAATATGCGTACTTTTTTGTGTAATATGCGCACTTCTATAAATATAAAAGTCGAACGTTGTCTGTGTGTCTTATTATCCGATGTTTGTGCTTTCCCAACAAAGTCATCTATCTGTTGTGAAAGTTGTAATTCTGTATGTCTGTCGAAAAGTCTGAAACAACACAAGATACAATTACGAACTTTACAGCATCTGATTGGGCGTGGCATCGAACAGGTTATAGTAAAACACAATATTGTAATATAAATACGCTTGGGGTCACGAGAGGACGAAATTATTGGATGGAATATATATTACTAATTTCGGAGATATGGAGATTAGACTGTTTGATGGGTATTAGTTTTAGCTTGGGTTTCATCAGAGATTATCTGCAGAAAACCAAAAGTGAAAAAGTACTAGTCACCATGCGCTGTTGACCACATGTCTCCAAACATAAATATACATCAGATCTATTGCAGATATTGAGCAATCTCTCATAAACATATTTTAAAAAATACACATACAAACAAACTCACACATGTAAAGAATAATATATATATATATATATATATATAAATATATATATATATATATATATATATATATATATAAATATATATAAATATATATATATATATATATAAATATATATATATATATAAATATATATATATATAAATATATATATATAAATATATATATATATAAATATATTTATATATATATAAATATATATATATATATAAATATATATATATATATATAAATATATATATATATATATATATAAATATATATATATATATATATATATATATATATATATATATAAATATATATATATATATATATATATATATATATATATATAGATGGGGAGGTGCTGCTATGAGCTACCTTTCCTGCTTTGACAAAGTACAAAACCGACTTCGAAATCTAGTGGAAGATGTTCCCTGCTCCTCTGTACTACTTCTTTCTCACAGAAGAGACGTTGCTAGACTTTCTCCACTCTACCGTTATTTTCCTGGCAAGGTGCTCGACTGAGCTTACATCTATGGTCTTGTAAAACATTCACAAGACATACTCGTCTATCTATAACCACTATCAATAATTTCCCTTTCTCCATCTCTGTGCATAAACAAAACGACACTTCCTTGAGCGAAGTTTCTTTCATAAAACTACTTGTCTGTAGAACTTCGTACCGATGGGCTGCTTCCCAGCTGACTATCACATTGTTGTTTTTAAGTCCAATGTACACACATTCTTGTTAAGCCGTTCTCCTAAATAATCTATTTATCCCAAACTTCCACCATCGTTAGCAAGCATCACGATGTTATTTCACCGGCCACCTGGTACTCATTAACCTTTATCCTTGAGTGGCCTTTGAGCCTTTATAAGTGGTGACTATCTAGTATATATATATATATATATATATATATATATATATATATATATATATGTGTGTGTGTGTAATTACAGAAGATTGAAACAATATCGGTACCGTCGGTGTAAAATCCAAACAGAGAGACTTTGTTTAGAATTTGAAACCGACGGTACCGATGTTGTCTTAATCTTCTATAATTACATATATAAATAAATATTACTCTATTATTTTTGAATTTCTTATAATAATCTAGCACTCTGCTGGGGTTCTCTCCCACTAACCGTACTTAGCACACACACACACACACACACACACACATACATATATATATATATATATATATATATATATATATATATATATATATATATATATATATATATATATATATATACTATTTTGTTTTTAAATTTCCGGAACAGTTTTTCATGGTAAACAACTGATGATCCCTTAAATAATGTTAAGACTAGCGTAAATTCTTGGAAGAAAACTAATATAGTGACTGCAAAAACTAAATTGACTTTCAAAAAAATGATTTGGGACTATAATCGTTTTTTATTTAAAATTTTTTTTTTTAATATAGATTTAATGGTTGAGAACTTCCGAGATTATATATATATATATATATATATATATATATATATATATATATATAGATAGATATAAACGCACATATATATATATATATATATATATATATATATATATATATATATATATATATATATATAAACGCACACATACATATATATCTAAACAAGCGCGTGTGTGTGCGCGCACACACAGATACGGAATCATGTACGTGCAAAACGGTTATATTTTTTTCTGTCGTCTCGTCTGTATTGGCTCAATTAATACGAAATCTATCGGCCAGGATGTGGAAAGAGCGAGCGATGAGTCATCAGTCGAAGTTGCAGAGAACCGTTCTTTACTACCAAGCATCTCCATGCTGCGCTCCAACTCCCTCCCACGGGGAAGCCGGTCCTGCATTATCAACAGTTTTCTACTAGGATCTCATTTCCCCATTCATCTCTGTCAGGACGTTGGAGTCAGTTAGAGAAGTCTGCCAGTTCCAGGACCCCCTCCCCCCCACACACATACTTCTGTCTAATCTTGTGTGCGACGGGGGTGAGGGGTATGGGAGAAACGGAAAGTGACTGGAAGCTTCCCGTGCTGCACAATGCTTTGAATCTAGACCGGACAGCATTTCTTTATTTTGTCATTTAGACAAAAAGAAAGAAATGAATCGGTCTGGTCCAAAACATCTCCATTGTTCACATCTGTTTGAATCTATACATACCTATCCATGTATTTTTCTCCCCGTTCTCTCTCTCCCTCTCTGTCTCTCTTACTCTCTCTCTCTCTCTCTGTCTCTCTCTCTCTATCTCTCTCTCTCTCTGTCTATATATCTCTCTCTTTCTATATATATATATGTATATATATATATATATATATATATATATATATATATTTATATATATATATATATATATATATATATATATATATATACTTCTGTGTAATATAGCAGGAAAAATCACCGCAGTTTGCTCGATTAATTGAGAATTAAAGTTAAAAATTAAAAATTAAGAGCGTAATATTTATTTATTTTGGTACAGAAAAATTAGAACAACATTCGTACCGTCGGTTTCGAGCAAAGAAGGACTTAGCCATCCGGCTCTCTTCAGCTTTTGTTGTCAACATGAAAACACACACACACACACACACACACATACATACATATATATATATATATATATATATATATATATATATATAGATATAGATAGATAGGTAGATTAGGTAGATATAAATGTATAGGGCACATACGGATGTAAATAAAAGGTACTTTTGTTGATGTTCTGTCTCATGACCCACTTTTACACCGAATCTTTGTTCGTCAACCAATCAGGATAAACTACGTGATTCATATCAATTGAACCGATGATCGATTTATTAACGAACCTTCCTTTCACAGCGATCCATTCACTTTGCCTTCAACTAAAACGTCGCCAACTGCATTAAGAGCTCTCGACAATTTCACCTTGAACTAAACATTACTTTGTTCAAGCGATATCATTATCTCTCGATATTTAGAAAACTTCGATTTATGAGTGAGTATTGTCAGAGAAAGAATGAGTTATTGGCCAAATGGATGACTATGGAATCGGTAATACCAAATTCTGTCGGATCGATTCGGATCGTTTACGCGCTAATACTGTTGGTAAATTTATCCTCGATGCCTTCGTGGGGTTTCCTCCAAAGATCCTATTGTCCATTATCGGGTTTGAGCAGGTCTGTCTCCTCAGCGATTCAATCTATTTTTCTAATTACATAATGGAAGCCGCGTTTTCAGTGGAAAAGTTTAGAGGTCAAAGGGTCAGAGAATGAAAGTTGAAAACCGCGTGATTTCCATGCGAGGAAATGTCATTGTGACTAGGCGGCGAGACTACAAGCAGAAAAGACGTGTCTTGCGAACCTTCCCAAGAACAGGGGATAGCACACGCGAGTTGCTGGTGCAGAGAGACCGGCTGGCTATCTATCTATCTATCTATCTATCTATCTATCTATCTATCTATCTATCTATATATATATATATTCATTTCTATTTCTCTCCTTCTCTCTCTATCTTTCTCTCTCTCTCTCTCTCTCTCTCTCTCTCTATATATATATATATATATATATATATATATATATATAGTTCTAACGCTTACGAAGTCAACCTGTTTCTGTGACTGTCCTTTTAAATAAATCGCAAATCGTAAAGAAGTTTGAGCACCCGCTATAAGCCATATTAATATATAATTCAAATGTTTTGAAAATGCTTTTTTCTAAGAAGCCATTATTACTGGGAGTTTTTTTCTGGGTACAAATGAGACTGTCCAGAATCCCGTTCTGATGAAAGACGGTTTTGCAAACTAAAGGTGTTATTTAGTATAACCAAACGTAAACATCGTCTGGAAATAGCTGTAAACGACTTGGATACGATTTTGTGTAGTCTTTATTTGGAATATGTGTTAAAATAATTTAAATCTAAAAAGAATACATATCTAATTAGGTTTCTCACTATTCTATGAAATATCAAGCTCTTAGAGTTTCAAAGTGATGATAAATCTTTGTAGTTTACAGGTATTTATGTACGTATCAGATATTATATACACATATATATATATATATATATATATATATATATATATATATATATATATATGATACTTAGAAGGCATTACAATGCAGAGGTGTGACGGATAGACACAAGTTGGAGCAAATAAGACATATAATGGTGGAACAAATTAAATAGTTTCACCCTTAATACAATGTATACATATACATATATATATATATATATTTATTTATTTATTTTTCACAAATACACATATATCTGTCTATCTACACAATGTTACAATGTTATGTAATACCTGTATCAAGATGGTCTGTGGGAAACTCCGTATGATATAATATTTCGGGAACTCTTCACCTCTTCAGAACCGTGCTCAACTAAAGTTCAAGCGTAAATTTTTTAAGGTAACACAAATGTTCGTGTTGTAACCCGTGTTGTGTGCGACCAAAGTTCTTAATGTAATGCCATGGACACTTTAGTTATTTAGAGAACAGTATTTCATATTTCTTTCAAAATCACTTTTATTTCAAAGCAACTCTTTTTTTACATCTCCAGAACATATACTTTTATGATATACAAAATATCACCGATTTTCATAAATAGGCTTCATCGGTGTGTAAAACTTCCACAGTCAAGCTGAAAAATCAAAAAGCATCCAACATTCAACTAACTTATTTTCGCTCATAAGTTTTTAAGCGGAAATACTTATTTAACCACATTTTTGCATATAAAGGTTCGTATTATGATATGTTCATAATATGTGCCTTCTTCTCTTGTTCACAGTGTTTATATTCAATCGATAGCAATCGATAAAATCATCTCTCTCTCTGTATATATATATATATATATATATATATATATATATATATATATATATATATATATTAAAACATTTGTAGATAAAGAATTTAACCAAGAGGAAAAAGGGGGGTTATTATAATGGAAACATCTAACTCTATAAAATAGATGTTCTGTAAAATAGTAAACTCACTTCGAAAGGAACAACACAGGTAAGGAGAAACTATATTTAATAACTTAAAAAAAGAAATCTGGAGGCAAAACTAAATCAAATATTCGTAAACTTTTTAATTAAAAAATAATTATTAAATAGGTAGTTGGTGTCTGATCAACACTGTTGGATGCCATGATAAAGAAATACTGTTTTTTTAAAAAATCCCGAAACAGTTTTCATGGTAAACAACTGACGACCCCTTATATAAAAAAACATATATAAAAATATATTTATATTAGAGTTAATTCTTGGAAGTTAACTAATATAGTGATTGCAGTAGATTGATTGACTTACTAGACAAAAATCTTTCAACGAAAAATATTTTTTTTCCAGTTTTGAAGGTTAAAAAAACTTCCGAGACTATATATATATATATATATATATATATATATATATATATATATATATATATATATATATATATATATATATATATACGCACGCCGATTGGTTGCTATTGCTCTTACTGGCGATAGTCGACCAGTGTTTACCGGTGCGTTTTTTTTATTATTTGTCGCAACCCTGAGCGGTTTACTTTTAAGAATATGCAGATGACTGCATTTTAATTCGCTCTTAATCTGACGTGTCATCAATTTTTACAAACATCTCTCTCTCTCCCTCTCTCTCTCTCTCTCTCTCTCTCTCTCTATATATATATATATATATATATATATATATATATATATATATATATATATATATATATATAAATAAAGGATAAAACAAAAGAAAAGTTACATACTTTACAGGTTTATTATAATCGAATATTGCCACTAAGAGAAATTTAGGACAAATTTGTTTAACCCATGGATATTCAAAGAAATACATCTTTTCCTCGGAAGGAGATAAACACAAATGAATTACTAATTATTGGTTGATATTTTGGTTAATATTAATTTGAAAAATTTACAAAACAATTATGAGTAATGTAAAAAAAAGAAAATTCACGTATGAGCAGAAGTATTTGTGATCATGACTCAACCAATACGTCATAAGTTGCAAGAAAAAATCCATTGGAGTGATTTAATGTAATGTATAGGATATTAGGTTACAATAAAATGCAAGTGTAGTCAAACATCAAATATATTTTAAGATTAACATACATATATATATATTATGCATCAATATGTCCTTGTTAGCAGTAATTTCAAATGTTATATATATATATATATATATATATATATATATATATATATAATAATGGTAATAATCCAGGTGAAAAATATCCACAGGGTGGTAATCCAGAGAATTTTAACCGGGTTTATAAAAAGTGCTCAATATCAAAATAGAGCTTTATATATGATAATTTTATTTACACAGACATGTACAAAATCTGCGACACTGGCATGTCGATGTTATCGATCAACAGTTACTATAAACTGAGATCTCATCAGGCAGAGTTAGAATCCGATCTTCTCTCCAAATATGATTTGAGGTTAAGATCGGATTCTAAATCTGCCTGATGAGATCTTAGTTTATAGTAACTGTTGATCGATGACATCGACATGCCAGTGTCGCAGATTTTGTACATGTCTGTGTAAATAAAATTATCATATATATATATATATATATATATATATATATATATATATATATATATATATATATATATATATATATATATATAGTAAGTAATTAAATATATTTATGGCAATTAAGCTACACAGAAGCTCCCGCGTTTAGTCCCTGGGGGAATCTTCAGGCTAAAATGCATGGAGTTTGTTTTGCCGGGTGTTTTTATATACACGGCTATCTAGTTAACCAATCAAGTTCTTTGTTGTTCTCTTAGCCAATCGTTGGGTTTCTCGCGAACAAAGGTCTTGTTTGTTTTACTTCCTATTCCCGTTGTTATTGTTCTGTTTTGAATAGAATTACCTATATCCTGTTTTTTTGTTGTGTCAATATAATGGGTAAACTTATTGGTTCTTTGTATTTCTATTTTAGGTTTTAGTTTTTAAGTAGGTAGGTTTTAGTTTAGTTTAGTTTTTTAAAATTTATTTGTTTGTTTATTTATTTGTGTATGGTTAGACTAAGGTAAATTTTATTACTACAGTTTAATAGATTTTGGGGGACTATATATATATATATATATATATATACATATATATATATTGATGTATGCATTACTATGAAGAGTAGAGGAGTGCTAGATAGGTCAAGTATACCCACATTTATCATTTCGACGCTGGCAAATACTATAAATCAATAGATTTACCTTCAGTCTCACTCGAAAAGATTATGCACTTCCGATGGTTTGATATTTTCAGTCGATATTTTCGCCAGCTTAATTGTCATATTTTAATTGTTAACTGTCATATCGTAATCAGTCACTTTGGTCAACGGCTTCGAATATCTGCGGTCGGCGAATTCGCGTGTTAGAAAATCAATCTTTTCTATATGGTCTTTCTTTTTCATCAAATCATTCTTGGAGTCCATACATTAGATCCATTGTTGTTTCTGCTTCTCGTAAAGTCGGTTCTATCTATCGCTCCGAACAGTTTCTCACACCTGAGGCTATTCTCTATCTCTACAAATTTACTATCCAACCTTGTATGAAGTACTGTTGTTATATTTTGACTGGCAAGTCCCTGTTCAATTTGAAGGTTCTTGATAAGGTGCAGAAACGTATCTGTAACTCGATTGGCTCCAACTTTCTTCTTCTCTGCACCTCGTCTCTCTTACAGACTTGATGTTACTAGTCTCAGTCTCTTCTATGAATACTATTATGGCATGTATTCTTCATCATTTTCTTATCTGTTCCCTGCTTCCTTTGTTTCAGCTCGTTTGAGTCGTTGGTCTAGTGGTTTCCATCAAATCACTGTTTTGATACCTCATTGTAATACAGCTTCCTATTCCAGTAGCTTCTTTCCATAAACTTAAAACTTGTGGAACTCTTTTCTTGCTGACTGTTTTCCTCCTACCTATAGTCTTGGTCTTTTCAAGACTAAGACCAATGAGCACACCCTGTCTTTGCGATAATCATCTATCGTTATATGCTCCTTACATCAAGTGGCTTCATGCCTTGTCTGGAGCGATTTACACTAACAAAACTCATATCATTCCCCTTCTGCCATCGCATAAAGATGAAATGAATTTCTCTATATTTTGATCGCTCATTTCAATAAACATCGGAATATACATTTTGAAAGAATAAAAAAAGTGCTAGACAAAAAAAGAATTCTGAATCCAGTGGGAATGGTCTCTTCTGCTCGCTACAATCCATTTATCACAGAAGAGACGTTGCTTGTCTATGGGTCTGTCCTGTGCAGTTCTAGGAGGTCCACCCTCCCAGGCTTCACCTCCCCTCTTTGGGGAGGAGTAAGTTTATTGCTTACTGTCTGAGGCGCCACTACCGGGAAATGCCGACGGGGCTGCCCAGGTAATTTTTAAACCCCACTTTCCCGACCCAACCTTGGGTCACATCTTACTTGTGGGAGTAAAATAAAAACTGGCCTTGTGTCTAACTCCTGGAGAGGAGTAAATTAATACTCTATCGTTGTTTACATGGAAGTTGCTCTCGTTCCTTCTCGTAAGTAGGTTTCAAGCGGTGAACTTTTTGGACAATCATCGGCACGGGAAAGTAAGTCAGCAGACAATATGAGGGAGGAGAGAGCGCGAAACATGTCAAGCGGAAATAAGTGAGGAATCTTTAAATTGGTTTAAAAGAAGCTGTTCGCTTTTACAATAGCTGATTTCCGCATCCCTTCGTCCTTGTAACCCTCTTGTTGTATAACGGCAAACATGAACTCAGCTGAATAAACAAAATCTTCTTCCATTAAGAATGTGTTTTTTCGTTAACTTCGTTTATGGTTTCTGTGTAAGATTTTGATTCTAGAAAAAGATGGACCCATTACCAGGGACATAACTACAGATGCGAAACCATCGAAAGATGCCTACAGATACAAAGTATGATTTTAGATTGTAATGATTTAACTGGTAATCGTCTCACCGCGACGTGATTGTCGATGTTACGTTAGACACGTTACCATGTGTAACATACATATAACTATACACATACATCTACTAAAGCGAGAGAGACGAGGCGCTACTTTTTCTGCTGCTGTGTGACAAGGTCATAAGAGTTCAGGCGGTAAACCCTTTGCGGCAATCACCGGGATGGGAACGATAACCTAGCGTAAGTGATATTAGACGAGGTATGATATAACGCGAAAGACTCAGTCTTTATGGGACCAGGTCTACGAGTGAACAGAAGTGGAATATCTTAAAATCAGTTGGTGGTTAAGTGGATATCGACACGGACTGAAGACCTGAAGTTCGAATCCAGTCGGTTCCACAGTACCACTTTCACTTAGGGATGTTGGCAACCTTCTCGTGGTCCTTCCCGTAAGTACCCAATGTCTTTCGAGAAAGATTTCTAACTAGAAAAACGTTGGGGAAACTAATGCCAACACCAGAATCATTCACACATTCTATCATAAATCATTTGTAGATTAATTTCTTTGACATATGTATATTTTGTAAATAAACTGTCCACAATCGATAAAATAAAGGGTTTGATTTGGTTTATTAGCCTAGATAGATATTACATTTTTTAGTATAAGCTCACTGTATAAAAAAAGGAGACTATAAGTTATACCCTGACGTCATAAAATAATTCCTTCATGCTGCCAACATTATGGGCTAAAATCAACACATTCTATGGGAGGTGACGGTGGTTAAGTGGATATCGACACGGACTGATGACCTGGTGTTCCAAGTTCGAATCCAGTCGGTTCCACAGTACCACTTTCACTTAGGGATGTCGGCAACCTTCTCGTGGTCATTCCCGTAAGTACCCGATGTCTTTCCAGAAAGATTTCTAACAAGAAAAACATCGGGGAAACTGATGCCAACACCAGAATCATCTGATTCACATGAAAGGAGTTTTAACGAAGCTGTAAGCTTTTAAGCAGGGCTTTATTATTGTAGGAGAAACACGAACTCAACTAAATAGACTATATCTTGTTCCATTAAGAATGTTCTTTGGTTAACTTCCCTTTTGGTTAATATACCAGTCTTATATTGCAGATCGAGATTGTCCACCATCAGACAAAATAACTTCGAGACGCGGGAACAGTAAAAGCCGTCTAAAGACACCAGCTATGATTTTAATTTATAATGATTTAACTGTCGAGTGCCAGAGTCCCCCTAGACGCGTTACGATATATAACTATTTGACGATTGTATATTCTACAATGAAGTCAGGTAGATCGAAATTCTATACCATTGTTATTTATTTACTAGCGGGACCCCATGGAAATTCCATGGTGATTTTTACATCAATCTGTATAATTTACTGTTAATAATAATAACATTTCTTTTGAAATAATAAATTTCTGTCAGCGTCAGTACTACCAAGAAAGAATGGTTCTTCTTCCGTAAAAATAATTGTCATTGTTAGCTAAATATATAAAGACAAACGTTTCAGCTTTGTTTATGCATTTGAAATTGTAACAATTTAATTATTTGTAAAACAAGAAATATTCTCTATGTTCTTACCGTGAAAGAAATTGTCAGCTAAATATTGTTCGAATCAATAAAACGAATGTGTCATGTCATGTATTATTTCAAATGGTGCTGTTTTAATCTACGGGACGGCATAATTCGATTTTACAATTGTACAGTCGGAATTGGTTACCTTAGCGACATCAGAGTAATCACCGATCAATTGAACGGTTTCATGTTTTGAAAATGTGTGTGAAAGGTGATAACGTAGTACGTATGTACAAGAAATGCCTTAGCTTATGATTATATGGACTCGCTAGTGGAAATTCCACAGTTGTAGCCATCATCTTTTATATACAGCTGCTGTTGATTCTATGGACGTCCGGCGCGAACGCTGACCCCACGATATTATTGTACAACTTTTGTACAAACTGAAACATACTAATCTAACTACTCTGGATAATCTAGTTTCAGAATATATATATATATATATATATATATATATATATATATATATATATATATATATATATATATATATATATATAGGTAGAAGGATGAAAAGGAATTAAAAAAGCGACGGAGGCAGATCTTTTTTTCAATTCAGTTGCTCAATGCAAGGTATATTCTGCAAAAAAGCAATTTATTCAATTATTTTTTTCCTTGAGCCAGGCTTTTCAAAGATCAAAATCTTATCATCAGAGGAAATTGCTGAGATAGATAAGTTGCCAAAGGCCAAGATTTAAAATTTGAAAAAGTAAAATAAAGATTGTAGGGAAAAAACAAGGCAAGTGTCCGATTGCAAAAAAATCCGGTGTCATAAAGTCCAGCGGAGAAAGTGATTTGTAGGTAAGTTGTTAGAAGGCACGAGAAATAAATTGAGAGGTTTCAAAGTTAAACTCCAGAAACCACCATCTTCAGGTGCGGCCAAAATAGATAGAATCCAGAATGTAAAGAGCCCAATAGAGGGTTCGTTCGTGGATGCAACAAGGCTCAGTAATTCGTGAGGTGGGAAATATTAGCCACCGTTTCGTAAAAGATCGCTTTTATTTCTCCACTTTATATATATATATATATATATATATATATATATATATATATATATATATATATATATATATATAGTTTTTAAAGTTCATACTTTTTTTTGAAGCATCCGAATGAAGTTTATTTACCTCACTCCTTTTTACTATATATATATATATATATATATATATATATATATATATATATATATATATATATATATATGTATATATATATATATATATATATATATATATATATTAGACCTCTTCAAAATTGACCTTTTTCTTCAAACATATGGAAACTGCTATTATTCCCATTCTCCAAGGTCTAAATTAGCTAAATATACCAGTTATTGTGATCTTGGACCTTGGCTATGCCTGCCTCAAGAGCCATGTAATTTTATTGTTGACGTTTTTCAAAAACGCTGCAAAATTTGGGATATTATGTCCTTATTTTCATTGTAGCTTTTCAGAGGTTGATGCTATAGCATTGAAAGTGGTACCAAATGAAAGCTAATAAAATTTTCTTGCATATGGTAGTAAACACATGAACACCTGTGTTAATTTTAATTAATTTTAATGCACAAACATATATATTTTTATGCTTGGAAAGGATGCCATCATATAATACATAACTTTATCTCAAAAATGTTACTCTTTGTGCATGTATATAATTTATTATCACTAAGTATGTTTTATCTCTTCATTTCAGATTGTAAGTTAAAGCTGATTTGTTAAGATTTGTGAACTGCTGACAACATGGCATCTGGAAGACAACTATGCTGTGGGAAAGTGGTCAGCGATACAAGTGAACGGGATGAACCAACTGAAAAGAGAAGAAAGGTGGCAACTCCTGCCACAAGGTCATTCAGTGATGTGTATCTAATTGGGCAACCCAGCTCCAGCATCAGGGGCTCTCAACTTCCTACTAATCGCCAGGTGTTCCAGTATTTCCTGCATTTGAGGAATGATAATCCCAACAGTGACAATAGGTCTTTAGCCCATGATACAGTGGATGTCGTTTTGCCATTCTGGAATATGGCAAGGATTAAAACACTAACTAGACCAAATGCAGTCAACCGTTTCATGATCCTCCATGAAAAGTACAGGAAAATTGTTAAAAACAAGGGAAGAAATAACAAACCAGAGGAAGAGAAACGAGCTAACTTTCTGAAGGACTTAGACAAGTTATTTGATATTGGAGCAAAGGATGTTGTGGAGGAGATAAGAAGCAACAGGCTGCTCACAAAGGAGACCAAGGAAGAGGACGTCAATTTCTACTTGGGCCAACAGACAACTCGCCTGGCACACATGTCAGGTCATGATAAGGTGTTTGAGAAGAAGTCTAGAGAGAAAAGCTTCCGAGAAGAAAGGGAAGAGAGAATGTTATCATCAGTGACTGCTGCAGCAGCAGAAGTTGGGAAAATTTCAAGTGATGAAGACCCAGAGAACAGTCAAGGCTCTGGTACTAGTGAGGGTTCAGAATACACTGAGACAACACCAAGCTGTTCATCAAAACCAAGTACGATAACCTTACACTTTCCACACTCAGTTATGACCAGTGAAGAGATTTGTAGCACTGCAGATCGGTTGTCACTCTCTGACAACCAGACTACAGCCATGGTGTCTGCAGTGTTGAAGGCAGGAGGCGCAGATCTTGATGACTTTGTTATATCAGCCTCTACTACAAGACGAAATAGGATAAACACTCGTCATAACTTGTGCCAAAGTTACATGAATAACTTCAAGGACAGTCCGCCAGATTACTGCACACTACACTGGGATGGAAAACTTCTACGGGATGTTCTTGCAGTGGAAAGTCTTGCAGTGCTCGTCTCTGGTACTCCACAGTATGAAGAAGGGAAGCTGCTTGGTGTGCCCTTCATAGAAAGTTCCACGGGAATCCAACAGTGTAATGCTACATTGGAACTGATAGAAGCATGGGGTCTCACAGACAACATTGTAGGTTTGGTATTTGATACCACAGCAAGCAACAGTGGCATCAACAAGGGTACAGCGAAACTTATTGAAGAAAAACTAGACAAAAAGGTATTCTACTTCGCTTGTCGCCATCACATATCAGAGGTAATAATTGGAAGTGTATGGGAGGCTGTGTTCAGCAAGGTCAAGAGTCCTGACAACCCAATGTTCAGCAATGTGAAAGAGAAGTGGGACAAGTTGGTTAAGGACTGCCCAAGAGTTCTGGGCCTAGTTGAACAAGACTTGAAACAGAAGAAGACAAGCACAATTGCAGTCTTAAGCAATTTCCTTGAGGAAGCAAGTCCGAGGGCAGATTACAGAGAGGTGGCAGAGCTGTGCCTGATCCTGCTTGGTGAGGAACCTCCTCGAGGTATCCACTGGGCCAAGCCAGGTGCCATTCACCAAGCCCGCTGGATGGTCAGGAACATTTACTGTATGAAGATGCTCATGTTTTCCAAGGAACTAAAATACAACACGGACACTATCTTCAGGCTGGAGAGGATGACCAAGTTCCTGACCTTATTCTACACCATCCACTGGGTGACCACCACATCTGCAGCTGATGCACCTATCCATGACCTCCAGCTTATGAAGAACATGCTGCAATACAAGCAGTATGACTATGAACTGGCAACCTCTGTTCTCAAGAAAATGAACAACCACCGCTGGTATCTGACCCAGGAACTAGTGCCATTCACCTTGTTCAGTTCACATGCCAGCATGACCAAGTCTGCAAAAGAGAAGCTCGCAGTCAAGCTGTCAGAAACAGAGAAACCTGAGAGTTACAGGAAAGGCAAGCCAGTGTTTCCTGTCATCAATGCAGCTACAGTTCTCACAGACCTGGTAGGGCCAGAGTCTCACTTTCTGTTTGATGCTCTTCGAGTGAAATGTGACTGGCTCACTACTCCTGCTGACACCTGGGAAGACAATGACAGCTACAGGAATGCACAGAAGTTTGTGAGGTCAGTGAAAGTGACCAATGATGTGGCTGAGAGAGGTGTGAAACCAATGAGTGACTTTGCAACTCAGATCACAAGTGACCCAGAGCAAAGAAGCTGCTTACTACAAGTTGTGGAGTACCACAGGAAATAATTTGACAGTTTCAAAAAAGCCACATTGAACAAGTGATAATACATGTATTAGTAACATCATATCTGACAGTTTCTTATGCAATATATGTGTCAGTGCAGTGCTATCATACTACCAAACTGATTTTTTGTAGTGTCCCAGCTGTTTGTGCATTAAAATTAGTTAAAATTAACACAGGTGTTCGTGTGTTTTATTGTGCTTACTACCATATGCAAGAAAATTTTATTAGCTTTCATTTGGTACCACTTTCAATGCTATAGCATCAACCTCTGGAAAGCTACAATGAAAATAAGGACATAATATCCCATATTTTGCAGCGTTTTTGAAAAACGTCAACAATAAAATTACATGGCTCTTGAGGCAGGCATAGCCAAGGTCCAAGATCACAATAACTGGTATATTTAGCTAATTTAGACCTTGGAGAATGGGAATAATAGCAGTTTCCATATGTTTGAAGAAAAAGGTCAATTTTGAAGAGGTCTAATATATATATATATATATATATATATATATATATATTGTTATGGAGGTTTATCTCCAAAAGAAATGTAGGGGTTATTACATATTTCGATTCTATGAACGTTCGGCGCGAACACAGACCCCACAATATCATCGTACTATCTTTGGAAAGAACGTATACTGTACATTTCATGTTCAACACAACCGCTGCATTATATTTTATTTGGCATTCGCGATCGCGTGATACCATATTTAAAAAAAAATGTGAACGGTGATAACGTACGTACGAACATGAAATAACCTTAGAGTATTATTATATAGATTTATTCCCTTATTTGTGTTCGCATTGCGAGGTGTATGCAGGCATAAGGTCGTCAAGATGGCGGCAATTAGCGAAGCGAGGGTTTACGATACTTAAGAAATGTGATTGAGAATGCCTGCACTTTTTTTTAACACCGACTTTCGCGGCAGCATGATTACCGGTTCAAACAGCGGAAGCTAAGGACGCTGATGAACGTGCGAACGTGACACGCGCTACGACCCACTTCGGCGACACGTTGAAAATGCACGTGCGCGCATACACGACGCATGCGTAGATTAACTCGTGCATAAATGGCGCCAAATACACCGGCCACACTGCAACAACTACGACAGTAGCAGGCGTAATAATGGCGATCTGTTGCAGGCAGTTGTGAAATAAAGTTTTGATTTTTTTTGTAAATGAAAGCGATCAATCAACGTACTAAACGTTCGATTGATCGAATGGTACATTCGATAATTTTATGATTGAAGACTAAGAGGTCCTATTTGTTTCCGATATGTAAGCACACATTTTCAGAATTGAGAATTGATTTTTATATAGAACTATCAGAATACCCGTCCCAAGACGGGTAAAATTAATTCCTCGAGCAGAACAGTTTTGCACCACTTTTAGGTTTTACTTACGAAGATCAAAATCAAGACACGACGAGGTTAAATCTTATGTCTAGAATCTTTATTTCATTTTTGATAAAAATTTATTGTATGATTTTGATTCAAGAAAATGTCTAAAATGTAATATGTCTGAAGGAAAAAAAATGACATTCAGGGAATCTTGTTTCATTAGTGTCCAATGACTATGGAAAAAAAATCAATGCAAATCTGAAATATTTGAATTTTCAAATGGATGGTTTTGCCCATATTATGCCAGTAAAGTCACTTTAAAATACTCCAAAAAAACTGAAATTTGAGGAATATTTATTAATTGATGCCTTATACCTATTGTTAAAATTTCACAAATAAATCGGAGGTATCTTCATTTTCACGATGGGGTTCCATCCCTATTTTTACCTTTTTACATTAAACTAAATCAAACTAAATATAACCCATATTATTACCTCTTACATATAGCAGCTGTGTTCCAAAATTCATAATGATCGGTTGATTAGTTTAAAGGTATATATAAACATATAAACATACCTAACTTTATATAATTGAAGATTTTTGCTCGCAAAATGTGCATTATGAGATGATTCGGACTATTATTCTCATCTTAGTCGTTATATTCCCAACGTTTCGAGCCGATGTCACCTCCGACCTTATCCAGTGCCTTTTACATCAATCTGTTAAATTTATTGTAAATAACAATCCTCCTGAAATAATAAGGGCAAATGATGAGAAAAGTTACTCAGAACATGGGAACTTAAGAGACAAACTTGGGAATTTTTATTTCGCAGTTTCCCGAGTTTTTCATAAATATCCTCAAGTTCGACTATTAGGGTCCCTAGTTCAAAAAAATGCACTTTAAGAAGGTCGGAGGTTACATCGGCAGAAACGATATGACAAAGATGAGAATAGTAATCCGAATAAACAAATAATACAAAATATAATATTCTGCTTAACGAGTGTTTACCCGCCGTAAAAAAAAATGCTGCAAAAAAATTACGCTTCGCTAGTGTTCGTAGTCATATTCATATAAAATAACGTCTTATCCGTTCGAGTTACACAAGTAATTAGAAAGTACGAAAGAAAACGTCTCGAACAGGAAAGTGTAACAAAATAAAACAATGTATCAATCGGACACTTGTTTTGCACTAACCTAAACAAATATATCTTTCCTTGAGGAAGCCCCTTGCTTTGATAAGCTCTTAGGACTGACTTTAACTCCAGATCTGAAATTGAAGACTTGCACCAAATCTGTTACTCAGGTCATTTGAAAAATGGTTGGAGTATTCTTCCGCTCAAATAATTATTTGACTTCTGATGGAAGCCTCTACCTGTGTAAGAGTCATATACGCCCTAAGATGAAATACTGTTGCCACATCTGGGGAGGTGCCGCGCAAAGCATTATTTCTTGCCTTGACAAAGTACAAAATCGAATTCACAATCTAGTAAGGAATTATATCTTGTCTTTCGTGCATACCCCACGTTGCTAGTCTTTTCCTATTATATCGTTATTTTCATGGTAGGTATTAGAATGATCTCACACAAAAATATCACACACATAGACATATATATATATATATATATATATATATATATATATATATATATATATATATATATAAGAAGGTATGACAATGCAAAATTACAACTGTATATTACAAGCTATTAATTATTTAAAAGTTGTGTATCAAATGAATATGCGAATTAAGAAGAATTAAAGGTGTTTATCGGTATTTTCCGTTTACTGTATATAAGGTATTTCAAAGACTTACATTCTATCATAGAATTAAATAAGTGTTGCATAACCCCTTGCTTGGGCCGCGGCGGTACTTGTTTACTATTTAGCCCCGGAAAGGGCCGTGGCAGTTCACATTTAATACTCGTCATTTTGAAAACATCCTAAATCACATAGTTCATATATTGTTTGCATACCTTTAGATTTCTCCCTCGCCGTGTAGAGTGTCGCCGTCTCGATGTCGTCTAGTGGATTAATTCTTTCTTCTGTCCTTCCTGCCGTGAACCACGCCATCCGTTGTCGGCAACAAAAGCTTCCTGACCGACTCACCAAATAACAATCTCTTTAACTTTCATTTCTTTTATTACAAGCGTTAGTTATTTATCAGCTGGGAGACATTCACTACGTCGAGAGAGAGAGAGAGAGAGAGAGAGCAAATCACTACTTTATCGTAGTTAACAATTATTTCCTTAACCATTCATGGAGGGGGGAAGGATATCTCTCGCCTGTATTTTCTTAGGGAAATATTTCCCTTATCTGTTGTAGTTTACATGGTAACAATCACGTCTCATCGGTTCACCTCCCAAACCCAGACTGACTAAAACTCGCTTCTCTTGAAGAACGAGTGACGTCACGGATCCCTCTGTTTCCCACGCAAGGGCCCGTGACGTCACAGAGCCTCTCACAGGTGCACACTGACCCTTGATCTGGGATCTCGTCACACGGTGAACTTGTCACGTCTGTGGTTTCCGACTGTGAGAACATGCCCTATTCTGCACTCGACTGCCGGGTCCACCCCGCGTTAATTCGCGCAAGTCAAACCAACGATTTGCAACAGATACGTCCATTCCCATAGGGCCATTATCCAACATAAGTACAACCTGTTTTAATGGTAATATAGTTAGGAAAAAATGGAAAAATGCTTTCATTTAGATGCATGTCAAAAGTTTTTACGTATAAAAGTAAAAGTTATATCAATCGATATGTCTACTTATATTATAAACGATTTTTTTTTATCATTCTGCCATTTCTATTAATTTTATTGTCTCCGCTTCATTGAATTTTTATTTTGCATTATTCTTTTTTTTGTCAACTTTTTTTTTTTTCTTCTATTCATTGTATTCCGACTTTTTTCATCTTTGATTTCTTTTTGTTCCTTCTTTTCTTGAGTCATCTGACGCCAGTAGACGTAGGTGAAACGTCGCCAAATTCTGAGCCCGAGAGCTCTTGATCGATCATTACCGACAGCCAATCACTCCCTGACGGACCAGTTTCTCTTTCGATGATCGCTTTCGACTTTACATCTGGACGACCAGCTCTTCTCTTTGCAATCCGGAGACCAGAGTTTGAGTTTTATTGTAGCTTCATCGTGACGGGTGCTATGTCCCGAAAGCGCTAGTCGTCTCCTCCTCACAACTGTTGACACACACGGGAGGGATTCGTACAGTGACTTGCCCGTGGGATGCGTTTTCCAGGCTTCTTGGTCTTTTGGCTAAGATCAAAGTGTAGTATCTGTTCCGATGGATACTGCACGCCTATCCTGTGCAGTTCTAGCAGGTCCACCCTCCCAGGCTTCGCCTCCCCTCTTTGGGGAGGAGTAAGTTTATTGCTTACTGTCTGAGGCGCCCCTACCGGGGAATGCCGACGGGGCTGCCCAGGCAATTTTTAAATGGCCAGAGTGCTCACCTCTCGAGCGCTGGCTTTTAACCCCACTTGCTCGACCCGATCTTGGGTCACATCTTACTTGTGGGAGTAAGATAAAACTGGCCTTGTGCCTAACTCCTGGGGAGGAGTAAATACCTTGCCCGTGGGATGCGTTTTCCGGGCTTCTTGGTCTTTTGGCTAAGATCAAAGTGTAGTTTTTTCACTTTTTCTCCCCCTTTTGGGGATTTTTTCTCTTTTTTTTAATTTTCTCTTTTTTCTCTCTTTTATGTTATTTCTATCTAACTCCTCCCCCGTTGGGGAGGCAGCTCCCCGTTGGTAGAGCTAGGTCTTCTATATTGTAGTTCCTCCCCCTCTTGGGGAGGCAGCTCCCCGTTGGTAGAGCTAGGCTTTCATTGTATATTAATTTTTTAAATTCTTTTTTCAGAGTCTGACTGCTTGTCCCAACTTAAGCAGCCGGCAGGTTCGGGGAAGACTCACGTGCCTTTTGGCGACGGTCTCCCTGATTCCGAATCGGCGGGTTGTGGACAGCAGACAGACCCAGTTGCGATGGAGGCCACCTGGGTCTCAAAAGCCAGAGCTGTCTTGGCTAAAGACAGCGAGAGGGGTGTGGCCGCGAAGGGCACCCCTGTGAAAGTGGGTGGCACACCCGAGTGCCCCCTAGGAGGTGTAGCCCCGCAGGGCACCTCCGGACCCTTGTTGGGGAGTGTCGTGCCGTGCGACACTCCAGTCCGGTCGGGGGGTGGCACACCCGAGTGCCCCCCAGGAGGTGTAGCCCCGCAAGGCACCTCGGGATCCTTGTTGGGGAGTGTCGTGCCGTGCGACACTCCAGTCCGGTCGGGGGGTGGCACACCCGAGTGCCCCCCAGGAGGTGTAGCCCCGCAGGGCACCTCCGGATCCTTGTTGGGGAGTGTCGTGCCGTGCGACGCTCCAGGGTCTGATGGCGGCCCAGATTTGGTGTTTGGGGATTTCGAGAAAATCCCAGGGGTTATCCTTTCGCATGAGGAGTTTTTTGCCGGTTTCGACGATGCTCCTTTTGCGAAAAATACAAAAGCCCCGTTACTTAGAAAGTCCCAATCACTGGATTTGGGGGTGGCACAGGGCCGGTACGACCCTAAATTGTTTTTCGGGTGCTCCTCGGGGGGTTCTTCATCGGCGGAGTCGGAGGGGGAGAGCCTTGGCAGGAAGAAGGAGAGGAAGGGAGTGCCAAAAGTCCGGAGCAGGCCGTCCGCCACAAAGCTCCCAGCAAAAACCAAGCCGGAGGCCGCTGCATGGGGTCCCCAGTCCAAAAAGACCCCGGAAGACTATAGGGAACTCTTCAGGGGAAAGTACAAGGAGTACACGGATGGCAGTACCATTCGACTTGTCCCGGGTACTCTGGAGAACCTGAAGAGGAGAATAGTCTCCCTGGTGACAACAGACGCCAAACTCAAGGGACTCACTGGAGTCACCAGGGACAAAATGTTCCGGATGCTGGTGGACCTCAAGATACCGGCGACCTACATCACCAAGAGGTCCTACGCGATGTGGGACATCCTGCTCCCAACCCAGCAGGAGGCGGAAAAGGTGGCAAAAGGAGACTTTGGCTGGAAAGACCTCCAATTCAAGCCGGAGTACCTCGAAAAGAGAAGGACGAACGTCACCATCCTCGGCGTCCCATGCTGTGTCAGCGCTGATCATTTAGGCGCAATAATGTCACAGTATGGAGATGTCGAAGAGGTTATTCCGGTCCGTGGCCCCCGCAACATCCAAACGGGGGAATTTAAATTCCGGATGAGGTTGGAGCGTGCGGGTTTCCAACAAATTCCTGCCCAACTCAAGTGCGAGAGCTGGACGATGTCCATCATCGTGGAGGGACGGAGGCCACATTGTTGGCATTGCCAGACGCCGGGGCATATGTCCAAGGACTGCCCCAGGAGAAAGGCCCCGGCACCCGTCCCAGCCAAAGCTCCAGCTCCAGTGGCAACGGGAAAACCCAAAGCACCCGTTCCAGCCAAAGCTCCAGCTCCAGTGGCGGCGGAGAAACCCGAGGCACCCGCCCCAGCCAAAGCTCCAGTGGCGGCGGAGAAGCCTGAGGAGGAGGGATTCAGCCCGGTAACCTCCAGGAGGGGAAAGAAAGCCCTCCCTAACAAAAGGAAGCTCCAACAGTCATCGGAGTCAGAGGAGGAGCCAGCGGCCAACGAAGAGAGGATGGCAGTGGAGGGGCCGGCAGAGCCCAAAGAAAAGGACCCGAGGGCCAAAAAGATCAGGGAGGCCGAAGACTGTGGGGCTACTCCGACTGTCCAGGCACCAACACCCCCGGGGGTACAGGACTCCACTCCTCTCTCCAAAACACCCACAACGTGCGTTGCGAAAGCAGCAGGGACCAAAGAGTCCGCCCCAGCCAAGACGCCCCCTCCTCCACCAGCTGGAAGGCAGGTAAGGACAAAGAGGTCCCCTTTCCTGCCGGGGGAGAGGATTTGTGCAGCCAACGCCTCCCAGGTTCACCCAGATCTAAGTGCGAGGCAAAGGCAATACCTCAAACAAATGCAGGCTTTCACCCATGTGAAGGGAAAGCGGGTGGAGAGCCCCCAGAAGTTCCGGGAGGCCCCCATGATGACCACCTTCCTGAGAGAGAACAAGGGGAGCAGGACAAATGCTCTCTGGAGGATGGTGGAGGAGGGGAAAACAGCATTCCCGGGGTTCAAACTAATTGACGAGGAGCACCCTTCCCTTAAAAAATTATCGTTCCAATGTCCGGGGAGGGTCCCTGTTTATGTTCACCCCTCTTTTTTTCGAGCCCTTAAACTAACCTTCCCCTTGGACGTGGGAGGTTTGGCACGAGACGGACGGATTTCGTCCGAACTGCTGACCGGCAGTCTCGGTCAGGCCTTCGGCGTCCTCACTCCCGAGGACTTTAGCCCCGTTTGCGACACTAACTGATGGGGATCACAAATTTGAACTTGGCTTGTTGGAATGTGAGGGGCATGAGATCCCGAGGCAAAGCTGCTCGCGTGCTAAGAGATCTCGTGGCCCGTAAGGTAGATGTAGCTGCAATTGAAGAGACCCACTTCTGTTCGTACGGGGATTGTGATGTGCTGACTGACGACTTTGACGTCTACTCAGCATATGGCGATGTTCGTAGGAGTGGCATCTCGGTGATGGTTAGACGCAGCCTGTCGGCAAACGTTAGCGTTGTTCATACGGATGCGGCGGGACGGCTGGTCGTGGTCGATGTTGCCGTCGAAAACAGTAAGTTTCGGATCGTTGCGGTTTATGCGCCCAACATTGCTGGCGAGAGGGTTTCCTTTTTTCGACGGTTGGAGGCGTTCCTCGGGGGTCCGGAGCGAGTAGTTTTAATGGGGGACTGGAATGCCATCCTAGACCCCAAGATAGATAAGGTCGGTGGGAATAGAGGGTCGGCGTGGTGTGAGAGCAGTCTGTCTGACCTGATGGCCTCGTGCGATCTTGTCGACAGATTTCATGTCGATCACCCAGGGCGGGAGATGTGGACGTGGTATACTAGCGCGGCCTTCTGTCCGAGTACCTACTTGGACAGAATGTTAGTTAGAAGAGGCGACATAGATTTCTTATCTTGTCCCACGTTCACTATGTTAGGACATTCGGACCATAAATTAGTTATGGCCCGTCTGAACTTAAGCGATAGGCCTAGGTTGGCTGGGTACTGGAAGTTTAATACCTCCTTGCTGGAGATACGAGACTTCCGGGAACAGCTGACGTTACTACTTCAGCAGGGATTAGTGGGGGTGGTTATCGGGAGTAGATACTGGGTCAAAACTAAGGCTCGTGTTAGAAGCTTTTGTGTCCGCTACAGCCAGCGCCTCGCTCAAGATAGGGCTAGGACACAAAAGCAGGCAGAGGATAAGATGACCCGGGCGGTGGCGGGGGGGGGGATCCCCTAGAGATAGCCTTAATTACGGGGGACCTCAATCGCTTGGCCAGCGAGCGATATGAGGGACAAGTAGTTAGAGCTAGGTTAAAGAAAGTCTCTAACGAAGCCGTGAATGTTGACGCTGTTGAGCGTAAGGCTGCTTTACGTCGTGGCTCGGACGGGTACATTCGGAAGGTGAAAAACCTGGAAGGACATACCCTGGTATCGACTCGTGAGATCTGTGAGGGGTTCCGTGAGCATTTGGAGGAACGCTTCACCCAACTGCCCAGACTCCGCGGCCAGGAGTTTGACAGCTATTTGGCTGACTCGCCCCGCCTCGAGGCGGCTCGAGCAGCTGGCTGTGATGGCAGGATTACGGAGGGCGAGATCGTTACTGCGTTGAAGCAGGTCGGCTTGAACAAATCTCCAGGACTCGATGGTCTGCCGTACGAAATGTATTTGAGGCTGTCGCCCATGTTTGTCCCAATTCTGAAGGATGTGTTTAACCACTGGTTTGCTCAGGAGTCAATCCCTGGACAGGTAACCAAAGGAGTGGTCACATTACTGAAGAAGGGGGACCAACCTGGTGGGGGTAATTTAGACGATTACAGGCCCATAACACTGCTAAACACAGAGTTAAAGATTTTGGCCCGCGTTCTTGCGAACCGCCTGCAGGTTGTTATCGGTGATTTGATCAAGCCTGAGCAGAACTTTGCTGTGAAGGGGAGGTCGATTCAGAACAACTTGCATTTGATTCGCATGATCATAGAGGGGACAGAAGACGACGCTGAAGCCGCGCTGATCAATTTAGATCAGTCCAAGGCTTTCGATAGGGTCGACCATGGTTTCCTGAAAGCTGTTTTAGCGGCTGCCGGTTTTGGTCCGGACTTCCGCAGGTGGATCTCCATTCTGTATGACTCGCCGACGGCAGTGGTGCAAGTCAACGGAAAGAGGTCGGAATCGTTCGTTGTTTCTCGGTCGGTACGTCAGGGTTGTCCGCTGTCGCCCCTGCTCTACATCCTGGCGTTGGAACCCTTCCTTCGCAAATTAAGGGATCAGGCGACAACACCAGTCCTGCACGGAATCGCTATCCCTCCTCGCAAAGCGCGAGTCAGGGTTTCCGCGTTTGCCGATGATGTCACCGTTTTCGTGTCGAGCCGTACTGACATTCGAACGGTGATTAAGGCGCTCGCTCGGTACGAAGAAGTGACAGGGGCCATAGTCAACCGCAGCAAGTCGAACGGCCTGCGGTTGGGTGCCTGGAGCGGAGAGACCGCTCTTCCAGGTGACTTCAGCTGGTCGGATGGCCCGGTTCGAATCCTCGGCGTATGGTTCGGGCCGGGCCTCCAGCTGGAAAAGAACTGGTCGGAAGTACAGACAAAGGTCGAATCGTCGGTCCAGGCTTGGATTCGAAGGAAGCTTTCCTTAAAGGGCAGAGCGGAGGCGTGCGCCACTTACGTCTTCCCTCTCATCCTTTACCGGCTGTCTGTACTACCACTGCCTGCGGCCCGCCTTCACGCTTTCACGCGCTTGCTCTTCTCGCTTCTTTGGAAGGGCCGGAAAGCGTACGTCCGCAGACAGGTCTGTACTCAAGTTCCGAGTGTGGGAGGCTTGGGGATGCCTGACTTGGCAAGTCATCGACATGCCGAGAGACTGGCTTTCCTGAGTCGGACTTTGATGGAAGACACTCTGTGGGTCCCTGCGGTCGGGAGCGCCTTTCCCAACCTCATACCCGACCTCTCGGTCGAAGGTCGACGTAGGCCGAGAGGGGAGCCCTTGTTCTTCGCCGAATGCCGGGCCGCGCTTAGAGCGTTGCCGGGGTCCAGTAACCTTGCCCGGTCTAGGAAGAGACTATATCGGGATCTAGTGGAGGGTACCGCTTCGGACCCACTTGAGGAGCGGCTTGGATGGTCGAGGGAGGAGTCCCGCTCCCAGTGGAGTTGGGCGCCGGGCCAGAGTTATCTCAACAATTCTGAGTATTCTCTGACCTTGCGACTGGTTCGGAACGCACTGCCCCTCTATGGCAGACTACGCAGAGATGGCTTAAGGGACGTCCCCTTATGCCCGCGCTGTGAAGACGACGAAGAAGAAACGGCCGAGCACGCCTTTTTCACCTGCAGCAAAGTTCGACGTCTCTGGGAGTATGTCGGAGAGGTGACGGCTCGCATCGACGCCGAGCAGCCGATGGTCCTGGATGTCGCATCTGTCATCAACAACGCAGCTCCGCAATGGACGGGGGAAAAACGAATGGTGTTTCTGACCATCCTAGCCGTAGCGAGACTAGTGACGTGGGTTACACGTCTTGATGAGGTTCATGGGGTTGGATCGGTTTCAGATCGCGATCTGGTAGTTTACTTTAAACATCAACTTAAAGTGAAGATCAGGTGCGATTGGAAGCGATTACATCGCATGGATTTCAATAGGAGATGGGTGCATGACACTAGTTTGTGCATCCGACGAGGCGCCAAGTTTGAGTTCGTGTTCCCTCCATAGTTATGGCACACGCGGTACTAGGTTCTACGGAACCCACCCCTGTAGACTTTTTTAATTAAAAGAGCAACTCTTAACTAGTAGGAATGAGAGATATCCTGTCCCTATATTATTTTTGCCGGCACTAGAGAGCTTCCAAAGATTCCCACTTCCATTTTTTTACTTTGTCCCCGGTCGCTTGAAACCTTTGGCATTACCATCTTGGAAGCCGCCATCCACCCCAGATCCCATTCCCGATGAAGTTATTTTTGAATACCCCTCTTTTAAATTCCCACTCCCATTTAGAGACTGACCCGCTTGTTTTCGGTCTTGGGCCGGAAAACAGCGGGTGGTCCAACACTTAGCAACGAGGGAAAGACGGGCCATACTAACCCCCCTTTTTTATCATTTTATTTGGTTCTTTATTTTTCTTTCTTTTTTGGGTGTTTTTAATAATTTTTTCCCACTCCCACGATAATTATCATTTACAACGTAAATTTTTTGGGATATGTTAAGTAGGGATCCATCCACAGAGTGAATGCGGTATTTTGGTGCAAGAAACTGGTTAAGAGTAAGAAAAAGTTTTTATTTTCTGTTTTTGTTGTATTTTTTGTTGAAAATAAAAAATGTTAAATGCTTGTGTCACTTATCCCCGACCCCCCCTCCCCCTACATCCCGGGCGCTATGCCTAAGGTCTGGTGAGTTCCCAAGGTTTGTAAAATCTCCATCTGTAGATAAAGATGGAGGTTGTCCGAGGGAATTCACCGGCCTAAATAACTTCTTGGTCTTTTGGCTAAGATCAAAGTGTAGTATCTGTTCCGATGGATACTGCACGCCTGTCCTGTGCAGTTCTAGCAGGTCCACCCTCCCAGGCTTCGCCTCCCCTCTTTGGGGAGGAGTAAGTTTATTGCTTACTGCCTGAGGCGCCCCTACCGGGGAATGCCGACGGGGCTGCCCAGGCAATTTTTAATGACCAGAGTGCTCAACTTCTCGAGTGCTGGTTTTCCTAATCCCACTTTCCCGACCTTGTGTCACATTTTACCTTGTGGGAGGTAGATAAAAAAAACATTCTGGTTCTTGGCCTTTTGGCTAAGATCAAAGTGTAGTATCTGTTCCGATGGATACTGTACCCCATAGACTGGTATTGTCTTGACCTTCGTGGCTTGATTTACGCCGGTCTATGGGTCTGTCCTGTGCAGTTCTAGGAGGTCCACCCTCCCAGGCTTTGCCTCCCCTCTTTAGGGAGTAGTAAGTTTTTTGCTTACTGCCTGAGGCGCCGTTACCGGGGAATGCCGATGGGGCTGCCCAGGCAATTTTTAAACCCCACTTTCCCGACCCGACCTTGGGTCACATCTTACTTGTGGGAGTAAGATAAAAACTGGCCTTGTGCCTAACTCCTGGAGAGGAGTAAATCAATACTCATAACATTCTGGTATACGTACCATCTAACCGTTTTTTTTTACGCGTAACGTTCAGTGTCCACGACTCTGAGTTGTACAGTTCCACTTATTTGCAAATTTATAATCTGGTCGTGTTGAAAAGGTTTACATTCCGATATACTTATAGACCCTCTCTTCTCCTTTTCGTTGCTTCTACAGAATTTGAACCGAACTGTGTTTCTTTTTACCCCTAACCCTAACCCTTACCCTAACCCTAACCTGGTCGTGTTGAAACAGGTCTACATTGCGATATCATTATAGACCCTCTCTTCTCCTTTTCGTTACTTCTACAGAATTTGAACCGAACTGTGCTTTTTTTTAACCCTAACCTAAACCTAACCCTAACCTAAACCTAACCTAACCTAACCTAACCTAACCACAATCTACGTTTTAGGTTTAGTTCGGCAAAAATCGGTTTGGTTCGGTTCAATTCTATAGAAGCCCACTCTTCCCCCATCTCCTCCCCCCTCTCTCTCTCTCTCTGTCTGTCTCTCTTCTTTTTTGTTCTCTCTCTCTCTTTTAATCATCCAATTCAGCTAATGATATAAAAACTTTAAAAAATATCATTTCGCATATTTTTTAACGTTGCAATAGAATTGTTCATTTTTGTTGATGCGCATCATTTTTTCCCAAATGCCGCTGGCGATCTCGACAAAAAATAAATAAATGAATAGAATCTCTCATTCGGTCAATTTTGTTTTCGAAAATATTTTTCCACGTTTTCCATTCATTATTTTATTTATTTTTGTAAATTTTATTCGCATCTTTGATTCCTTTTTTTAAAAATTATTTCTTGTTTCCTTTCCCGATTCTTTTGTCTGTTTCTTTCTTTTCTTCTTTTTTTCTTCATTCTTTCGTTTCGTTGTTTTGCTTTTATTCTTTAATTCTGTTATTCATTCTTTCTTTCATTCCTTTTTATATTTTATGAATATTTTCCTCATTGCTTCGCTCCTTCCTTTTATTTTGTTTTTTTCGTCCTTTCTTTCTTTCATTTTTTCATTCATTCGTTCTAAATTCCTTATTTCCTTCGTTCCTTTCCTTCTTTTCTTTCAGCTTTTATTCTTTCATACTCTATTTCTTCGATTTTCATTCCTTTTTTTTCATTCATTCTTTTTTCATTCTTTTGTTTCTTTATTACATTATTTTATCCGTTGTTTCGTCATTCGTTCTTTCCTTTCTTTATTCATTCGTTCTTTCTTTTATTTTTTCATTCATTCTTTCATTCATTTGTTTATTTATTTCTCTATTCATTTGTTCCTTTTCTTCCTTTTTCTCCTTTCTCTTTTCTTCTTTAATCTTTCGTTTTTTACTTTATTTATTTATTTTTTATTTTTTGTCTTTTACTTTTCGTTTTTTCTTTGTTATTCATTCGTTTCTTTCTTTCTTTATTTTTTATTCCTTCGTTTCTGTCTTTTTTATTCCCTTATTTATTTATTTTCTTCTTTCATTCTTTCTTCTTTCTTCTTTCGTTTCTTTATTTAATTGTTTATTCATTCGTTTCTATATTTGTTTTATTACTTCATTCTTTTATTCCTTCATTTTTTAATTTTCTCTTTTTCGTTTCTTTCTATCTTTCTTTCGTCATTCGTTTCTTTCTTTGTTTTATTCCTTCATTCTTTTATTCCTTCAATCTTTATTCTTCATTCGTTCGTTTCTTTCTTCATTTCTTTCTTAATTCCTTCGTTCTATTTTTTCTTTTCGTTTTTCTTTCATCCTTTCATCCTTTTATTCTTTATTTCTTCGTTTCTTTTGTTATTTCTTTATTCCATTGTTTATTTCTTTGATTCTTCTTTCTTCTTTCGTCTTTATTCTTTTGTTTCTCTCTCTCTTTATTTCTTTATTCCTTCGTTTTATTCCATTTTTCTTTCATTCTTTATTTCTATCATTCTTTTCTTCGTTATTTCTTTGTTTCTTTCTTTCATTCTTTTCTTCGTTATTCCTTTGTTTCTTTCTTTCATTCTTTTCTTCGTTATTCATTTGTTTCTTTCTTTCATTCTTTTCTTCGTTATTCCTTTGTTTCTTTCTTTCATTCTTTTCTTCGTTATTCCTTTGTTTCTTTCTCTCATTCTTTTCTTCGTTATTCCTTTGTTTCTTTCTCTCATTCTTTTCTTCGTTATTCTTTTGTTTCTTTCTTTCATTCTTTTCTTCGTTATTCCTTTGTTTGTTTCTTTCATTCTTTTATCAAATATTTTCAAACTGTATGTTACTCTTTTTCTGTTCCATTCTATTTCTTCTGTCATTAAATGCCTGTACCGCAGATGACACTACATCTGTCGATCTTGTGCCAGACAAGCGCAAGTGCAAACCGAAAAAATAAAACAATACGAGGTTAACATTCAAAGCAGAATAGAGACATGCAGGTCAACAAGTGTACGAATGTGCACCGAAAAAGGTCAAATGAGTACACGTGAGCTCACGCACGAGAGATGAGAACATAACTTGAATCTTTCCCCTTTTTTCTGTTGTCAGACGGAGAGTCTATCGAAAAAAAGGGGTTCACAATTTATCCCCATTCAAACACAGACCAACGAATATGTGAAATATAACTATTTTAGTGTATCTATTACTAATGACGATTTGGTATATGTTGGTCTGAAACCGAAACTTTACTAGTACTATCCTTTAATGCTCAATTCAGTTGACATTACTATTTCAGGCTAACGTATTATCTTTATTTTCTCAACTCAAGAGAAGAGTATTTATTTACCTCCTCTCCAGGAGGTTAGGCACAAGGCCAGTTTTATCTTACCCCCACAAGTAAGATGTGACCCACGGTCGGGTCGGGAAAGTGGCGTTTGAAAAGCCAGCGCCCGAGAAAGTGAGCACTCTGACCATTAAAAATTGCCTGGGAAGCCCCGTTGGCGTTCCCCGGTAGGGGCGTCTCAGGCAGTAAGCAATAAACTTACTCCTCACAAAAGAGAGGAGGCAAAGCCTGGGGGGGGATCTCTTAGAACTGCACAGAACTGACCCATAGACCGGCGTAAATCAAGCCCCGAAGGCCAAGACAATACCAGTTTATGGGGTGTAGTATCCATCGGAACAGATACTACACTTTGATCGTAGTCAAAAGGCGAGAGTAGTGTAGTATATGTTCTACTGTAATAAGAAAATACTCCACGGCATTACCTCCTCCTTTGAAAGTAGAGTAATATATTCGTTTGTCATGATACGATTCCCCCAGACATTACTTCGTTCGTTTTTTTTTTGGGGGGGGGGGCGACAAGAGATGTAGTGTAGTATCTGTTCTGTTGTCACGAGATTATCTTCCCAGGAATTACTTCCTCTTTTTGGCGGATCTATTGTAGTATATTTTATGATGTCATGAGACCATGCTTCCAGGCATTATCTCCTGTTTTAGGGCTAGTGTAGTATATGTCCGTTCACCATGATACAATCTTCCCAAGCATTACCTCCTCTTTTGAAGCTAGTGTAGTTCGTTCGTCATGATACCATCTTCTCCGGAATTACCTCCTCCTCTGGGGGCTACACTAGTATATGTTCGTTCGTCATGATGCCATCTCCAAAGCATTACCTCGACCTTTTTGGGAGAATAGGTGTAGTATCTGTTTTGTTGTCATGAGACCATTTCACCCAGGCATTACGTCCCCCTTCTGGTGTGGCTAGGGTAGTATATGTTTGTTCGACATTATACCATCCTCCCAGGCATTATATCCTACTTTGAAGGGTGAAAGCAGTGTAGTATATGTTCGTTCTATATGATACTATGCTTTCAAGCCAGTAAAAATATGCTCTACCCGGTAACATCTTTTTTTCTAGTTTTTTCCAATAAGTGGTGTTCTGTTTTTTTTCCAATAAGTGGTGTTCTGTTTTTTTTCCAATAAGTGGTGTTCTGTTTTTTTTCCAATAAGTGGTGTTCTGTTTTTTTCCAATAAGTAGTGTTCTGTTTTTTCCAATAAGTGGTGTTCTGTTTTTTTCAATAAGTGGTGTTCTGTTTTTTCCAATAAGTGGTGTTCTGTTTTTTTCAATAAGTGGTGTTCTGTTTTTTCCAATAAGTGGTGTTCTGTTTTTTCCAATAAGTGGTGTTCTGTTTTTTCCAATAAGTGGTGTTCTGTTTTTTTCAATAAGTGGTGTTCTGTTTTTTTTTACAAAAAATACATTTTAAACTGAAATCTGAAAATAATATTGTTGGGATTTCGACCACCAAACAGTAAAAAATGGAACGTGGGGGTGGGTGAATAAAATGCTTTAAGATGGGGCGAAAAGGAAAAAGATAGAGAGAAACATGGGATGGAATAGGAAGTAAAAGAAAGAGGGCGGGTGTGAAATCGGCCGAGATAGAGATCGTAAGAGAATCAGAGTTTCTACTTACTTGCTTGACCGGGGAATGGATGGATGAACAGATACTAAACGCTGCTCCTAACCAAAAGGCAATCGCCGAAAGATGCGTCATTTCTCTTTCTAAGCGGAGATGCTGAACTAATGGATTAAGAACGATTAACCTTGTTAACCGTTGTCAGTGTTCCTCCCCCCCCCCAAAAAAAAATGAATATCAGCCAAGTTTAGCCGGTGAATCGTTGTTAATCCCGATGTCGGAATCTTCGATAACATAGAGGAATGACAAAAATAATTGTATTAATTCCTTATATTAGCTCTTGTAAAACGTACGATCGAGCACTTTTTGTTTTTCTCCAGCAAACTTGTTATATATGCTATATCTTTATATAAAACGTAACGTATGCGTATTGTATATATAAAGTATGGTATGTATATTTATATGTATAAATATATATATATATATATTCATTTATATATATATTTGTATATATTTATGCATATAAATATATATATATATATATATATATATATATATATATAAATATATATATAAATATATATATATTTATATATATATATATTTATATATACATATATATATATATATATTTATATATATATTTATATATATATTTTTATATATATTTATATATACATATATATATATATATATATATATATATATATATATATATATTTATACATACCTAACTATATATATAAAGTATATGTATATATAAAGTTAGGTATATATATATATATATATATATATATATATATATATATATATATATATATATATATATATATATATATATATATATATATATATATATGAGAAAGGAAAGAGGAAAAACCAAGAGATATTTTTTTATATATTCATCAACGTTTCGTCTTTATTGTAAGAGTGGTCGAAGAGGCGAGATCGACACAACTGTTGACGAAATGCCGCAGAGAATTGGTGGCAGGTTCACAAAAAATGAATTTAGATAAGCTAATTGAATATTCATTTTCTGTGAACCTGCCACTAATTCTCTGCGGCATTTCGTCAACAGTTGTGTCCATCTCGCCTCTTCGACCACTCGGTCATATTTTTTTATCCGTCACTTTTGATAATGAGAGGTTCCACTCTCGAAAATTAAAGTTTATTCCGGACCTTTTAAATTGTTTGAGAGTTGAAAAGAAGTCCGGTGAATTGCAGAGTGTGAAGAAACACTCTTTGCGAGGGAGCAGATTGGAGAAAGTGCTCAAAATATAGGTAAGTCCAGAAATTTACCACCCGGACAATTTGCATATCTTTTTCACGGAACTTTTCTTTTCATTCAATACGTTTTTTTAACAAAAATTATTTTAATAATTTTTACTAATAATTTTCATATTTTTCAAATATTTGAACTTTGGTTTTTTCGAAAGCCAACTTATCCATCTGTATTTCTCCTCTGATGATAAGATTTCGATCTTTGAAAAGCCTTGGCTTAAGGAAAGAATAATAAACACTAGTTTATTACTGAATACACCTTGCATTGAACAATTTAAATTTGAAATAAATCTGGACAATCGTCTCATATTTATCACTCTTATTTCTTCTATCTCTCTCTCTCTCTCTCTCTCTCTCTCTCTCTATATATATATATATATATATATATATATATATATATATATATATATAATTTTGTGAGTGCGCGCGATCGCGCGTAAACTCGTGTCAGCTGAAAATAAAACAAGACTGAAGTAGTAAAAAAAAAATATTAATGTCTCCTTGGCATTGTCTCCCTGCCATTGTCTCCCTGCCGTTGTCCCCTGACATCTGAATGTTCGATAATTTGCACAAGTCGTCAGAACAGAATATAAGAAAGCCGATACTTGAAATATACAATGGCTTCTATTTGTGTTTGTACAAAAAGGAGAAACATAATGTCAAGCGAAAGGTTATTCCTTCATCATGGACATTGGTCGATGGACAATCAACTTCCGTTCTGTTTACTCCCGGCGAAAAGGGCGAAAATAGCAAAAAAAAATCAAATGTGTAAATCAGTCGTGATCAACGTTTTTGGCTCACTTGTTAACATGTGAGATTTGGATTGCCAGGACAGTATTGGGAGCTTTCAGAAGAGATCTTACAATATTCTATAGTTAGTGAAAGTTATTGTATTGTTGTTGTTTCCTAAATGTTAATGCAATGGAACTCCAGTGTTTATAAAATAGTGCCTAATGTTTATATATACAAATATATAAAAGCACTTTTACTGCTAGCAAATATATGCTTTGTCCGGTCACCTCCTTCTCTCTCGCTGTCTGCGAGAAGGGGGTTCTATTAACTTTTGTAGAATCATATAATTGCGAAAAAAAAAACTACATACAATAAATATTTAAAGGTAAATAAATTGTTTTGGACTATTAAAATAATTCAAGTTAAAACTTACTCATTTCATATTTTTATTTATCTCACTTATGTTATAATTCATGTTTTGAAACATGACGTAAATCATGAATCTATAACGTTACGCTAAAGTTATAATTATTTTAAGATAATGTTTTAAGATCTATTTGTAAGAAAGTCCAAATAGCTTGGTTGGTAGAACGTCTGGCTGAAGATCTTAAGGTTTCGATTTCTATATCCGGTCATGACATCCAGTTTGGGGGATCGATAATTTGTTACAAACTTGTATTGATTAAATTTGTGATATACACATAATGTGAAGGTCACTTTTTCTCTGTGTGTGTGAGTGTGTGTCTGAGTATGACCTCAAGTAAGTTCGGGTAAGTAAACTACTATAGTGGTCGTTCGCTTCTGAATATCAGGAACTAAATTAGTGCATTTTAGTTAATTTTTAATTCAAGAAAAACTTACTGACTTTTATTGTCACTTATTGTCAATTCTTCGAAAAATCACACTTAAGCTAGGTCAACCAATTGCTTATTTATTTGGTACTGAAAAGTCTACACATCAATATGAAAGATGGGCGGTTGGAAGGAGAGTGTGTTCAAAAATTAACGAGGCTGAATATGTTTGGAGAGATCGAGAGACAGAAATGTATTACACACACTTTGTAAAACTGTTCTATTTTCTTGTCAATGCCGCAAGGAAACGCTTGGTAGCCTCTATAGTTATGGTATAAAAAAGTAATTGCATAATTAGTGTTAGTGTTAGGATTAGAAGTAATTGCATAATTAGTGTTAGTGTTAGGGTTAGAAGTAATTGCATAATTAGTGTTAGGGTTAGAAGTAATTGCACAATTAGTGTTAGTGTTAGGGTAAGAAGTAATTGTATAATTAGTGTTAGTGTTAGGGTAAGAAGTAATTGTATAATTAGTGTTAGGGTTAGAAGTAATTTCATAATTAGTGTTAGGGTTAGAAGTAATTGCATAATTAGTGTTAGCGTTAGAAGTAATTGCACAATTAGTGTTAGGGTTAGTGTTAGGGTTAAAAGTAATTGCATAATTGGTGTTAGGGTTAGAAGTAATTGCATAATTAGTGTTAGGGTTAGAAGTAATTGCATAATTAGTGTTAGGGTTAGAAGTAATTGTATAATTAGTGTTAGGGTTAGAAGTAATTGCACAATTAGTGTTAGGGTTAGTTTTAGGGTTAAAAGTAATTGCATAATTAGTGTTAGCGTTAGAAGTAATTGCATAATTAGTGTTAGGGTTAGAAGTAATTGTATAATTAGTGTTAGGGTTAGGGTTTGGGTTAGAAGTAATTGCATAATTAGTGTTAGGGTTAGAAGTAATTGCATAGGGTAAGGGTTAGGGTTAGGGTTAGGGTTAGGGTTAGAAGTAATCCCATATTAAGTATTTGGGACTTTCACATGATATGTTTAAAAGGGCGTGAGACTACTGGAAGTAATAGTAATGATAATTTGTAATTGCGATGACGAGAGTTGGGATCTCCAAAAGCCGGGGTTGATGAGATGTATGTTAAGAGTGGAATGTGGTTCTGAGTGTACTTTTAAAATTCAGGTATTATTTTGATAGATCATGAGTAGGTATTAAATTGAAAAGATAAGCATTAGTTTTTTGTTGTTTGCAGAAAAAGCGTGACAACAAGCAACTCCGAAGGAATTATGAAGCTGCATAGTTTAGATAAATGAAACTGCTTAGAGCAATATGCTATTAAAAGTAAGTGTAGATATTCTGTGTTCCTATTTACTTGCCTCCTCACGAGATGAAAGTTAGACACAAGGTCAGTTTTTAATGTAGGTAAAATCCATCTCTTCAAAAAGGGACACTCTGGATTGTAACAAAAATTAAATTGTCTCAATCTAGAAAGAGTTCTCCTTCACTGAACGAGGACTGAATAGACTAAGTGTAGCATCAGAAAAGAGACTACACTTTCTTCTTAGCCAAAAGGCCAAAGGTTATGGCATTTGAGGTCATGCGTTGACCTCGTATGAGAATTATGCATATTATTGTTTGCTTAACTTACGTGCATGCTTACCATTTATTTCTTGCAAGATGGATAAAGGAGGATTGCAACCCTAGTAAACAAGAATAACTCGTGATGAGTTTTTCTTACGTGTCGAGGACGTATCCTTGACAATCTGACAGGCCATTTTGATTTGATATAATTTCTGTCAGGCTGAGTATGGTTCTGTACAGTTTTAAGAGGTCAATCCTCCTACGTCTATCTTTCTCTCGTTAGGAAGGGGTTAGTTTATTGCTAATCGCCTAGCGGGGAATGCCGACCAGGTTGCACAAATATCTTTTGTCGGTCGGAGTTAACATGTCTTTTGTCGATTTTCAACCCCACTTTTCGACCTTGTGCCACATATCCTCGCAATGGGGTTGAGGTAAATACTAACAAGCTTAACACTTTTTATTAACGGTAATTCAGCAAAGAAACGCCGTCATATGAGGGGAACTCTACATGTAGTAAGTTCTAAAAACTATAATGACTCTGTTTAATAAAATCCAATTTGTTTAACTCATCAAACTGACACTTCGCCAAATGTTTGATTTTTTTATAATTATCAAAAGAAAATATTTGCATCTTATCAGTGTCTTTCAACGGCTTTTTGTGGAACGTGACAATGGCCAAGTGGATAAAGACACTGACTGACAACCTGTGTGTGCCGAGTTCGAATCTAATAAGTTCCATGATATCACTTTCACTTAAGGATGTTGGCAACCATCATGTGGTCCCTCCTGCTGGACTGCCAACACTAGAATCCAGCAGGTCAACAAAGTTGTACCACGTTGATTCACACGAATTTATTTACTTACTTACTTAGGTTAACGTCTTTTTGTTTGATTTTAATAGTTAAAATTTAAAGAAAAGTGATTTGAAGAACTTTTCCAATTCTAATTTTACTTACCAGCAGGCCACGTGATCAATTTCGGAATAAGGGAGTTTAAAACACGCCGTTTCATTATACAAAAGGGGTACTGCAACATTAAGTGTTTTTTTAAATTTTACTAATATGAAACACCTATCGTCACTGAAGACAGGTTTTATACTTGAAATATTTAGGAGAAAGTGAAAAAAAATTAATTAATGAAAAATATTTGCATCTCATCAGTGACTTTCAATGACTTTTTGCTTGATTTCCAAATTAATAATATAATAAAATATGCTACAAAGAACTTTCCTCATTCTAATTATAATTATTTTAATTTGTGACGGCTAGAGTTCCCGTACCGTAAATAACAACTCACTTTCGGAAGTAGATTCTCACTGTCGCAAAATCATACGCAATAGCGTATAGTGTTTTTAACAAAAAACGTAAGCTTATTCAATACCCTGCGCACCAACGTGTATTAACCTTACATATAGTAAATTCTAAAAGACTATATCGACAAACTTGATTGGCCCAACCCTTTCCTCTTCTCTGCTCTCTCTCTCTCTCTCTCTCTCACACAGACGTGATGTTGCTAGTGTCTGTCTTTCCTATGAATACTATTATGGCATGTGTTCTTCAGAATTTTCTGATCTATACCCTGCTTCCTTTTTAACAGCTCGTTTGATACGTTGGTCTACTGGTCTTCATCAATTCGCTGTTTTGATACCTCATTTTAATACAGCTTCCTATTCCAGTAGTTACTTACCAAGACTGCAGTCTCTTGGAATTTTCTTTCTGTTGACGTTTTTCCTCCTACCTATAGCGTTGGTATTTTCAAGACTAAGACCACAACGTATCTACTGTCTTCGCGATAATCGTCTTTGGTTTTTGTTAGCTCCTTACATCAAATGGCTTCATGCCTTGTCTGGAGTGATTTCTTAAAAAAAAAAACATGTTTCTTAATTTTGTTTTATAAAATGTAATTTGTTTTAACTTATTGAACCTATACTTCGCCAAATGTTTAATTTAAAAAAAAGAATAATCTTAATTTGTGGCGACTAGAGTTCCCATAGCGTATCAGTAAGTAACGACTCACTTTCAGAAGTAGATTTTCGCTGCCGCAAAACTTATATACTGGCCTGCTCTCTACATTGTTTTTAGCCATGAACGTAAGTTTATTCCCTAATTTAAGCGCTACCTTGTATTGACTCTTCCCTCTACACTGCACTATTCTCAGCTCTTTTCTTGTCCTTTCGGATTTCACCATGCTCCCACCCTTATCTCCCCTTCCTAGCTTCCATAACTCGCACTTCAGAATGCTCTTAACATTTACCTCCGCTTCAATTTGTATTTTACTCTTCACCTTAAGCCGCACCATGCTATTCATCGTACTCTCCACATTGCTCTTAACTTTTCACTTCGCATTAAGCCTCGTCCCGCTCTTCACATTGCCCTTAAACCTCCCTATCCACCATTATCTCTATCATTCTCTGTGGCCTGCTCTCCACTTTGTCGTCTCAACCTCGCTCTCCAAATCGCTCTCCACCTTGCTCTCCACATCGCTCTCCGCCTTACTCTCCACATCTCTTCTGAAACATCTTGTAGTATTTCTTAATTTCATAAGTCTTACAATACGTCACGAAGTTGACCTATTGATTAACAACTTTAAATGTCGAACGGATTGTATAATTAAGAGATTTATTATCTTTTTACCGGCATACCAACACTTACAGTGATTATACGGTCGAAACTAATTTCCTAAACACAGGATACTCTTTCCTAAACGAATTGAGATATCGTAATAGTTTATATATTTAAACCATACTAGGGTTATTAGTTTAAAAAACGGTACACACATAAATCACCGGCTTATCTTAAGCGGTGTTCAGTTTCTTGTGTTCCCCTATAAAGGATATCGGTACTTCTACAGAATTTGAACCACACTAAGCAGACTGTTTTTGAATCAGAGTTTCGGAATTAGCTAGAAACAAACGAATCGTAAGACGAAAAAAATGTCTGGCAGACGACAATTAAAGACGACGTCAAACCTAAAATGATTAAACCTAAAAATAATTTAGCACCGGTCATTTAATCACCTGAGTGTTTCATTTTTGACAAGGAAAAATCTTTTAGCAAAAAAAAAGAAATTGCAAGATAGATAAAGAGAGCGTCAGCCGACCAAGAAAACAACACACTCAATTTCGGCCTTGTGCCACATTTTATTTTATAAATATTTTTTTTTACTATACTGTTAACTTTTTTGTAAAATGTTAAATATAAATAAAATCTGCAACCTTGCAATAATGAACAGTCTAAAAGCTAAATATTCGTGAAAATGTACAGCGGACGACGTTTTTTTTTTAATTTACACATGACGACTGCTATTTTTAACTTTAACCTAACCATAAACTAACTCTAACCTAACCATAAACTATTTACTAATTGACTGTTTGTCGATGACCGAGGCTCTTTCAAACACAAACTTTCCCTTAAAAAAGGACGAGTGTTTTTTTTTTATGGCTAAACATTTTTTTCAGAAAAAAAATTAGCAAAGTGGTTTCGTTTTTTTTTACATTTGTCACTAAATATATTAAAAAAAATCAGGTGAGTAGTTTTATTTTTATATTTTGACTGCTTGAAGACAATTGGAGTTGACTTGGGTCTTCCGTTTTTTTACGTAATACATCTCATTCGACAAAAGTCTGTTTTGCTTGGTTCAAATTCCGTAGAAGCACCAGTATATATGTGTTCGTAGAAAGCTGTCTGTTGCTATTTATTTAACAGAGGAGTAGCTTGAATGTGTTTATTTATTTATTTAAAAATACTCTTTATTACTATTTATTGTTTGTTTAGACGCGTTGTTTTTCAGGTAGGTTTTCTTAGAAAAGATGTTTATGTTGATTAGAGATTTTTATGTATCGCCTTAGTCTAACCTGGTGATTTTTGCTTGTCATGTTTTTTCTCTAGGAATCCTCGACAACAAAAGAGTGCTGAAGAATCCATCTGATTTCACCAACAAACTTTTACCCAAAATCCAGCAAGACCGGATCTATGGAACCCGGATACACCCAACAGTCACTGTAATGTATAGTTTTAAAATAAAACAATTTATTTATATATATAGTCAGTTATGAAAATATATTTATGGCAATTTAGCTACGTAGAAGCCTCTGTGTAGCTTAATTGCAATAAATATATTTTCATAACTTACTACCTATCTCTACTTACGTATCAAAAACTGTTGAAGTAAATACTGAAAATTGATACATAACAAATTATATCTCCTTATAAAATTTTATGAGGATACATGAAATAGTAATATATATATATATATATATATATATATATATATATATATATATATATATATATATATATATATATATTACACCTTTTGTTAAATAGTAGAAAAATATTAGCAGAGTGCTCTATTAATTGAGAATCAAAATTAAGAGCGTAATATTTAGTACACCATCAGTACCGTCGGGTTCAAGCTCAGAAGGACTTAACCATCAGACTCTTTTTACTTTTATGGTTGTCAGAGGTGACAACATAAGCTGAAGAGAGCCGGATGGTTAAGTCTTTCTGAGCTTTAAACCGACGGTACTAATGTTGTACTAATTTTCTGTAACAAAAGAAAATACACACACACACACACACACACACACACACACATATATATATATATATATATATATATATATATATATATATATATATATATATATATATATATATATATATATGCCATTTCTCTTATCACTTATATTCCTACTTTTCTATATTTATTGATTATTTCGTTCCGTTTTTTACTCTCCAATTTCTAATTTTATTCACTTTTATTTATTCACTCTATTTTTTAAATATTTCCCATCGACTGCACAACATACAAATATATTTTATATTTCGTATCAACTGTACATGCAAATATATTTGTGGTTCAACATTTTTTAGATGAGGATTTGTCATTCATATTATTTGGATTATTCGGAATACTGCTCTCACCTTTGATGTTGTTCTCAAAACGGTTCAGCATGTAACCCTTCGACCAGCTTGTCAAACACGATAATCTTTATTACGAAATTTCGAACGGAAGCAATAGATAGATTGCTCTCGTTCAGGTTTTAAATAATTCGTAATTGTATTTTAAGTATCGCCCGCACTGAGAATTGAACCTTCAACCCCCAGATTGTTGTAACTTAGAACTTATTTTTACTTAGCATTTATATCCGTTAACCACAGGGTTACGTTCTAAACTTTGTCTAGATTCACAAGTTCGACATAAAGATTCCCGAGTTCGACAAAATATACCTGAAGGAGGTCAGAAGTTACTCGGCCGAAACGTTGTAAGAATAACGTCCAAGATGTGAACAGCGGTCGGAATAATCCAAATAATCCAAATAATGCATACATTAATATTTCTTATGGTTTTAATTCCTCACCATAAACTAATGTAACAAAAAAAGCTTTCTTTTATATTCTTGTGGCTAAAATTCGATCTATTTATTTTTTTATTTATTCTTTAATTATTTTCTATTTATTTTTAATTCATTTTCTATTTATTTTTTATTTATTTTCTATTTATTGTTTATTTATTTTTTATTTATTTTTTATTTATTTTCTTTTTATTTTTTATTTATTTTCTATTTATTTATTATTTATTTTTTATTTATTTTCCATTTATTTTCTATTTATTTTTATTTATTTTTTATTTATTATCTATTTATGGTTTATTTATTTTTTATTTATTTTCTATTTATTTTCTATTTATTTTTTATTTATTTTTTATTTATTTTCTATGTATTTTTTATTTATTTTTTATTTATTTATTTATTTTCTATTTATTTTTTATTTATTTTTTATTTATTATTTATTTATTTATTTATTTTTTTCTATTTATTTTCTATTTATTTTTTATTCATTTTTTATTTATTTTTTCATTTATTATCTATTTATTTTTTATTTATTTATTTATTTATTTTCTATTTATTTTTTTATTTATTTTCTATTTATTATTTATTTATTTTCTATTTATTTTTTATTTATTTTTTATTTATTTTCTATTTATTTTCTATTTATTTTTTATTTATTTTTTATTTATTTTCTATTTATTTTCTATTTATTTTTAATCTACTTTTTAATTTATTTTTTATTTATTTTTTATTTATTTTTTATTCATTTTTTATTTAATTTCTATTTATTTTTTATTTATTTTTTATTTATTCACGACAATCTGATTTCGATTTATGATTTTATTTAAAAGATTAAGAACTTTTCATTTTTCTTCCTTGCGAATCCGAATCCCCGGTCTGAAGGTCACATAACTATTCTTTGTGACACCTGTTTGAGGTAGCAGGTCACGGAATTAACTTAATAATTCAGTTCTCCGGTTCTCTCATCGAAACAAAAAACAAGGAACCAATAATAATATTATCAATGCGAGCAGTATCGATTAAATGCTAGACACGTTTAAAACATCGTCACAAATAAAATCAATAGGTACAAAATAAAAACAAACAAAAAATAAAGATATTATTATTATAATTATTATTATTATTATTATTATTATTATTATTATTATTATTATTATTATTATTATTATTATTTTATTATTATTATTACTCACTAGGACTTCTCACACATGGCATCAGTGATTGCTCACCGACAACCAGTGGTATGTCCTGGAGACTGTGTGTCAACAAGTTACCCCAGATTTCCAGTCTTCTCCACCTCTGATGACCTGTGTGAGAACTCCTAGTGAGTAAATAATAATAATAATAATAATAATAATAATCATAGTGATAATGATGATAATAGTAGTAGTAGTAGTAATAGTAGTAGTAGTAGTAGTAGTAGTAGTATTAGGGATACCATTCGTCAAGTTCGACGCCCCGGAAACCAGGTCAAACTCAAACACATTAACCACAACTGGGAATGAGAACAGGTAACCTACCAATACGTTCGACCAGGTCTTGACTTTCGGTTTTTAAATTTTTTTTTTTAGCGTAGTTCACCCCAAACAAGGCAGGCCGCCACTGTAGACGTAAGGGGCTACTGAGAAGAAAGAAAAGGGAGAAGGTTGGGGGGGGGGAGAGGTCAACCTAAACTGGGATCTGTTCAGCGAGATATCTGTTTACATTAATTTTAAACTTCTGCATGTCAGTACTGTCGGGGTAACAGGGGACAGGGAGGGAGTTCCAGAGGCCAGCTGCACGAGGAAAGAAGCTATTTTAGTAGAAAGATTTCCGGCATCTGGGGACCTCTGCAGTGAATGGATGGGTTATCGAGGCTGGTAATAAGAACAAAATAAGTAGCATGAGAAGGAAAAGGAAAAGCAGAAGAAAAGGAAGAAGAGGAAGAAGAAGAAGAGGAAGAAGAAGAAGAAGAGGAAGAGGAAGAGGACGAGGAAGACAGAACAACATCAACAAGAAGAAGAAGAGGAAGAAGAAGAAGAAGAAGAAGAGGAAGAGGAAGACAGAACAACATCAACAAGAAGAAGAAGAGGAGGAGGAAGAAGAAGAAGAAGAAGAGGAAGAGGAAGAGAAAGAGGAAGACAGAACAACATCAAGAAGAAGAAGAAGAAGAAGAGAAAGAACAATAATAAGAATAAAGATAAAACGGCCCGAAAATAACTTCACTGTCAATATCCAACCCGCACGGAACACGCTTATGAGAACAAAACCCAACGCCAGGTAACCTACTGATGCGGTCAACTAAGTCTTGTTTGTCAGTTATCGAGGCTTGTAATAAGAACAAAAGAAGTAGCAGGAGAAGCAAGAAAAGAAGAAGGACAACAACAACAAAAACAACAACAACAACAACAGTAACAAAAACAAGAGAAAAAGGAAAAAAAGAACAAGGATAAAACGGCGCGAAAATCACTTTACTGTCAATATCCAACCCGCACGGAACAAGCTTATGAGAACAGAACCCAACGCCATCAGTCATTACACAGTTCAGGCCGTACGCAGTTTCAGCCTTGCGACACAGGACAAATATACGTTTACTAGAAAGGATAAAGCCTGCACGAAAACAACAATAATCCTATGTGTTCATTTAGTTAAATAACATCCGAATGCTGCATTACCCGTTCTTTCGAGGTACCCGGTAAAATCCAACAAGAATTACAAAGAACAGAACGTATATGAAACAACTTTGGTTTTCTTTATTTGCCATTACCGGATGGTTTACGCCGGCTACGCACACATATTAAACAATCTTTTGACATACTTTTGTCTCATGAAAGTATTTTTCTTGCTGACGTCACAGACTTGGTTTACGCTAGAAACTCGTTCCTATATACATCCGAGTGGAAAGCAATTTGCTCTGCATTGTCTATCCGAGCGTGAACTGAAGCAATTGTTCTACAAGCACTTTGGTGAAGTACAAGTCAGGGGATTCCTTCATGGTACCAACTTGTCTATCAGCCGCATTTTTAGTCAGCGGACACAAAAGTCTAACAGCAAGACGGGCTTGGGTACCATAGCCAATAAAGCTTCATCGGTGCCATAAATATCGGTAAACTCGCATTCTTCCGGGACATCGATCACCAAACGTTTCGACTTTTCGCGTTTTTGAAACCGTCGTTGTTCAAGTCCCGTGTTAACTGTGGAACCTTCCCTTTTTTAACAGTTATCAGGTCGCCTTTTTTTTTCTTTCTGGACGTCCCACCCACAATGGACTCGTCCACGATTCATTTTTGCCACTCTTCATTATCTTACACGAACACTTAATACCAGATTGCATAATATTCCCCCTCAATGAAAACAAATATGCACGGATGTTGAGGTCAATATCTGCTCTATAAAATATACTAATTGTTATAGAAACAAAATCGTATCAACATAAGTCACATTTCATATTAAACATAAGAAACTTGACCATTTTGTATGAGTTCACGGTACTTATGTATGTAAACACACACGTAAAATATGACACTTATAAGTAACATACCAGGAAAACTTTAGGAATGACTTACTTGTAGTGGAGAAATATTAGTGTAAATTTACGGAAATCAATCGAGTATAATTTTAATTAAAAATAAAAATTAAAAGTAGCGATTTTACGCTTGAATGACACCATTTCTTTTCTTCAAGTGAAAATATTTGACTAACCTCCCCTGAATCAGAAATAATGGCGTCGTTTTAGGACATCAAATAGAATTTGTAATTATTTAATAAAATGAAAAAATACTCAATTAAAATCCGTTAATTACAATGTACGTTAATATTTTTCCATCACAAGTAAGTAATTCCTGAAGTTTTCCTGTTATTTTATTTATAACTGCTAAACGTGTTTGTTTACATAATTAAGTAGCGATTTTACAATACATACTGACAGTTTGTTTACTCCCTTCATCATGCTGGCAATTTTTTTCCCACCTCCCAAACTTGTACCACATCACCTAAGGTTAAACTCTCTCAAGGTGCAATATTTAGGAATAAAATAAAAAAATACGCACTTAAGACTATTACTCGCTCATGCCTGACGAAACGAGAACAATCTACCCCCGTGGATTACGTAAAGAGTTAAGTTCGAAATTCCGTATAGATTCCCGAGTTCGACATAAAGATTCCTGATTTCGAAAATATGCATGTGAAAAAAGTCGGAAGTTACAACGGCCGAAACGTTGTGAAAATAACATCGAAGATGAGAAGATTTCCAATGTCAGTCAGTGGTCAGCGTGGTCTGTTCAAGAAGTCGTAGTCGCACATCAATTCTGAAACGATCGTTGTTGGCCGTATTTAGAGTTGTCATGTAGGTGTTTAGGCAGAAAGGTTTTTTATAGAAATCGCTGCAGACAAGGCATGAAACCACTTGATGTAAAGAGATAACAGGAATGAAAGATGATTATCGCAAATACAGGATATGCCTATTGGCCGTAGTCTTGAAAAGACAAAGGCTATATGTAGGAGGAAAACAGTCAGCAGGAAAAGAGTTTCACAAGCCTGCACTTCTTGAAAAGTAAGTACTGGAATATGAAGCTGTATTACAATGAGGTATCAAACAGCGAATTGATGGAGACCACTAGACCAACGAGTCAAACGAGCTGGAACAAAAGAAGCGGGGAATAGATCACATAATTCTGAAGAACACATGCTATGATAGTATTTATAGAAAAGACTGGAACTAGCAAACTCATGTCTCTGAGAGAGTGATGGTGTGAAGTGATGAAGAAAGGGTGGATCAAATCAAATTACAGGTAGGTTTCTGCACCTTAGCAAGAACCTTCAAATAGGACGGAGATTCAGCAGCTCAAATATGATAACAGTACTCCATACATGGTCTTGTAGGTTGCCATTGCTTTCGAGTTTGCGCTGTTGCGATCGAAGCCAGTATTCGAGATTCTAGAGCTGCCTCCATCCAATGGTGGGGACAAAAAAGTTTTAAAAAAAACAGAAACTCCATGAGGGTTAGGGTTAGGGGTAGGGTTAGTAGATTATTATTTTTATTTATTTTATCTTTGTTTTTGGTCGTTGCTAGGATTATTGACTTTTCTTCAGACGATTTTTAAGAACTCGTTCGATTGAGATCAATAATTCCTTCTTTGATGAATTTTTTATTTTTTATTTTATTATCCGTTATTTGTTTATCTCGATGGAAAACTCCAGAGCTCCGAATCAAATTAGCTCCGTGACCTGCAGCCTCAAACAGGTGTCAGCGATTATAATTATGCGACCTTTTTCTGCAGGGCGAAATTTTGATTTGCCAAGAAGAGAGACAGAGCAAAATAGCTAAAAATAAACATAGAATGAATATTCTAAATATGCATCCATTCAATTTGCGCGTTTAGCGATGAAACTGATACATAAAAGTGAACAACAAGAATTATGTAATTTTAAATTATTCGGACACTTGACTAGGTGCAAAGTGTAGTATCTTTTCTCGTACAACACTTCATCTTTTCTGTCCTCGGTCAGTGAAAGAAAAATAAATCTTTCTAGACAGGGTATTTACTTGTAGGGAAGAATCAAGTCAGCGCCATTAAAGAAAGGGCATTTTGGCCTATCAAAATTGCCCGGGCAGCCCCGCCAGTATTGCTCGGTCGGGGCGCTTCAGACAGTTAGCAATAAACTAACACCTCCCCAAAGAGGGGGAGCAAGGTCTGGGATGGTGGACCTTCAGGCACAACCAAAGAATAATACTTCAGCCTAAAGATAAAAATCCACTGAAATGGTCCAGTTTCAGTCGGATTGATTGTCGAGAACAGATCCTCCACTAGTATCTTCGAGTCAAGATCCTCTGAGCAACAGAAGCTGCTCTAAGCCAAGCGTGTGTCTAACACTGCAATCTTACTGACTGTCTTGCCTCCAACCCCGGAAGGCCGACTCTGACTGGCCCCTCGATAACCATAGGCTTAAATATATTTACTTCTAACCGGAAATCTTAAGGTTCTGGTCTTTCGCAATGGTCACCATTCGACCACCTAGAAACTGACTACTGGAAACAATCACTGGAGGTAACAGCTATACAGTGTCCATTCAAATAGGCATATCAGGAGACAATCTAGGAACATTATTTTTATCAAGTAGGTTGTTCTTAGCATGATTCCCCGTTTAATGATGCACTTATTTTATTTCAAACAAATGACTATTTCTGTGTGGCCTAACTCACATTCAGAGATATTTTCAAATTCTTCTGTCCCCCCCCCCCCTCTTTTGCTTTGGCCGAACATCTATCACCTGCAACGACTGTCATTAACATGCACCACTAAACATGCAGCCGAGTGAATGTTTACATGTTTCTGAAATAACCTTTGTACACTCCGATCACTTGTGGATACTTATCCCTATGCTCTGTTGATACAAGAGGCTATTTGAGTTTGAACCAATGCAAGAAAAATATACACATGCATTCAATATTTCTAATGAGTCACCCCTTATCAAAGCGTATAAACGACTTGATGATCAGGATTATTTAGATGAATAGATTGGCATTTGACTGATAATGAATACAATAAGAGCATTTGAAATCTCCAAATACTACCAACTCAAAACAACAATCGGTGTATAAAACAGCAATTATCACCCCTTTGTCAGAAACGCCGCTTATATAATGTAAGGATTAAAGGACGATATAGAGAGAAATGTGAGGATTAAAGCGAGTGTAAAATATGGATTAAAATATGGATTAAAAAATATGGATTAAAATATATGGATTAAAATATCAGATGTTAAAATATTATGTATTTAATATATAATATATTAACATATAATATTATATTATATTAACATATATTATTTATTATTATTATTAATAATTATTAGTATTATAATTATGATATATAATTATTATATAATTATATATAATTATTTAAAAAAAAAATTTATATTGTATTATAGTGTATTAAATTTGTATAGTGTTTAATTTGTATAGTGTTTAATTTGTATAGTGTTTAATTTGTGTAACTTTTTGTTTTTATTTTTTAATTTGTGTTAATTTGTATAGTGTTAAATTTGTGTTTATACAAATGTGTATAGTGTATTAAATTTGTATTTATATATAGTGTATGATTTATATTGTATTATAGTGTATTAAATTTGAATAGTGTTTAATTTGTGTTAATTTTTGTTTTTATTTTTTAATTTGTGTTAATTTGTATAGCGTTTAATTTGTGTTTATACAAATTTGTATAGTGTATTAAATTTGTATTTATATATAATGTATTATTTATATTGTATTATAGTGTACTAAATTTATTTTTAATTATTTTTTAAACATATAATTATATATAATTATTATCTAAATAAATAATAATAATTATTATTATAATCATTATTATTATTATTTATTATATTAACATATAATATATTAAAATATGAAAATGACAAAATAATTTATATTAAAATATAAAATATGGATTAAAATATGGATTAAAATATGAGAGGGATTAAAATGTGAGGATTAAAGGACAATATATAGAGAAAAAGAGTGTAACGAGGCTGCCTGAATTAAACCCAGAGAGCTTTTCACTCACCATAAAAATTATTAAACGTATAACGGTTCACATATTTATTAATGTAATATATTTCTGATAATCAGCTGACATTACAAAAACTCCACTTCCCCATTCCCAAGATGGATTTTGGAAGAGAGAGAAGATCGATACGATCCCCAACTTACACATCTATCTCAGACGATCGGTGCTGATAAAAAAGAGCCAACTGTTATCTCTTCAAGTTTCGCCACGACGTTAATCAGTAGATCTCGTCTCGCCATAGAACAACATCAGTATTTTAACAACAATAATACAACAATACTTAAAGCTAACCATCCGAATAATTAATAATGCATGTTAATTATTCTAAACGTTAATGCATATATTAATAACGTTCTTAGTGCCCACTTATTCCATGATGTAAAACGAAACGTATTAAATCGGTTAACTAATAGATGGTAATAAAAACTATACTCCTCTTAAACATTAAACAACACCGCAACAAACACTGACAAATCTGAAACTCCACCTCTCTCTCTATCTATCTATCTATCTATATCTCTCTCTCTCTCTCTCTCTCTGTCTCTCTCTCTCTCTCAGTTGTGCAAGATTCAAGTCGCCCTCTGCTCCAATTCCGTTCTTCTTAAAAGTGGTTGGTCTCCACACAAACAAATTAATTTCACCTTTATAAACATCTGTAACTACGAACACAAGTTGTTTTCTCACTGGAAAGCGAGTGTCTGACACGTGAAACAGCCCACACGCTTCAAAGTTCGTAATCCTTTCTATTCGTCTTCATTGTTACAGTAAGTGAAGTGTCATTTCTTTTATTTTTTAAACTATTATGTTGTCCGGAAAGTTCGGGGCGAATTTGAAAAAAAAAATGGAAAGTAAAAAAATGTTATTAAATATTTTATCAAAATACTCCAGAATTGTGCATTTTTTAATATATTAAACCTTTCTGATTGTTCCTCTGTTATAATCTGGTTAGTATTAATAAATGTCTTTATCTAATCGTCATCTATTAAGGGTGGTCTCTCTTGGTCTTTATTCATCATTAAGATTTGCGAAACACTTCCGTTTAGTTCTACCAGCTAAATCATCTTCACTGTACACTGTACACATGTTTTTTTTGTTTGTTTGTAAGGTATTTTACTCTTCATGGAAATTCATATATAGTGGTGGTATTTGTGATATATGAGACGAATATATATATAAACTAATTGAATACAACTACTTTATAACTCAACAATGTACATGTATTCTCCATTTACAAGTAGAAACAAATTCTCAGTCAAAAACGTCTTACTTAGAGAGAGATCTGTAACACGTGTTAATTCCAGATTGGCTATTTGGAAATGTACAGGGGACATTACTTTCCAAATCTCGTTGAGGCAAGAAAGATCACAAAGGCAAAGCGTTAGTTCACTAATTTTGGGAGCCTTAAACCTTTTCTCACTATAGATCACTACTCATCTATTATTTATAGGTTCCCATATTGTATTGAATTCTATGCTAGGTCTGCTTAGTAAGTCATAGTCGCCTAACATATGCGCTGCTTCTTTGAGTCGTCCTACTCTCCACCTTTCTTCTCTATCTATAGTTTTTACTTCATCCCATAAGGGTTGAAGGTGTCCCTTTTCCTTCCATATGTGGTCAGCCATACCCGACTTTTTGATTTCTCCACATATTACGGCTTTCCGGTGTTCTTCTAGCCTTACCTTTAGTGGACATGTCTCACCTTTATATATATATATATATATATATATATATATATATATATATATATATATATATATATATATATATATATGCGTGTGTGTGTGGGTTTGTGTATGTATTCATATAGTTTCTTTTTTATTGAAGACTACAGAGTTTTCACGTTTCCTCAGTTGTTATTGGTGTAGTATGGCCTACAGTACTTTCGATCCTCGAAATCGTCGCCAAAGGTTGTTTTTTTTCCCATAAAGTCGTTGTTGTCATTTTTTGTGTTTTTTATTATTTTCTCTGCAGCTTTTGCCTGAGAAGAACGAAGAAAACACCAATTATCACAGGAAACCAAACAACTTTCTCGCCGTGTTGAGAATGTAATTAAAATAAAAACGAAACACGAAAACTGTGTAGTCTTCAATCAGAGCGGTTAACATGACGACTTGCTGCCTAAATATATATATATATATAATTTTGTCTGCCCATTTCAAGAACATATATTTTATGATATACCAAATATCACTAATATTCATAAGGTTTCATCAGCGTATAAAATTCCACAGTTCGACTCAGAAAATTTAAATGTATTCAACATTCATTTAACTTAAATATATTTACTTTTCACTCAAAATTCAAAGGGAATAATGAAGTTGAGGATGTTAACTTGACCAACGATTCCAATCGCTTGGACCATCTTTGTAAACATTAGCTTTTCTTAAAACGTATTCTCTTCTTCTCCTTCCAATAAATCTATGTCCGCAATTATATTTTGAATAATAAGAATCCTTTCAAGTTGTTTACGTCGAGATAAAAAGACGGTCGAAGAGACGGCGGACATTTTTAATGCGTCTTTCATTTTATTTCATCTTTTATCTAGAAACTTAATCTGATCAAAGTATTGCAAGAACGGGACATTTTAACCCAAAAAACAAGATCTAGCTGAAAACAATTTGATGTAGTACGACGGGTAAATCAAATCACTAAATATGATAGATAGAAAAAGATAAAGAAATAAAGAATATGGCACGAAACATAAGACAGAGAGACAATGATATATATATATATATATATATATATATATATATATATATATATATATATATATATATATATTTTGGTGTAGTATGGCTTACAGTACTTTCGATCCTCGAAATCGTCGCCAAAGGTTTTTTTTCCATAAAGTCGTTGTTGTCATTTCTTGTGTTTTCATTAAACTGCCTGATTCTGCTGTTTACATTTAAAGTTTCTATATATTTACTAACTAATTGGCGATGGCCTGATGGATATGATCACCGACTGCGAATCAAAGGCGATTTGTGATCGGGGTTTGCGCCTTCCGACCGTTGAGAATTAGTTCCTAAACTGAAGATTGCGTTAGCATGAAACATCGATGTCTCTAGGTATTTTAAAAATAATTAATATTTATTTATAAAAATATTATTGTTTATTAGCCCCCCCACAAGCAGTACAAATAGCTATATGCACGATCCGAGCACCGCTTCGTAAGATCACTCTAAACTGCCTGGTAAACAGTCGCCGATTCAGCTGTTTACATTTAAAGTTTCTATAAATTTACTAACTAATTGGCGATGGCCTGATGGATATGATCACCGACTGCGAATCAAATGAGTATATATACATATGAAATTTAAATGTTGAATTGAATAAAATATAACTGAATTATCAATTAATAATAATTTATCGTGATAATATAAAGCTCAATATATTGAATAGAGCAATCAATTCTAGAGATGAAAGATTAGAATAAAAAAATTGCAAAGATACAATATTTATTAGAACATCAAAAGTTCAAAGCAAAGAACTTCATATCCTTAATCCATGGATTTTCAAAGATAAACTCATTTCATCAGATGGTATTCTAATATATATTGTATCTTTACAATTTTTATTCTCATCTTTCATCTCTCTCTCTCTCTCTCTCTCTCTCTCTCTCTCTATATATATATATATATATATATATATATATATATATATATATAGTCTCGGAAGTTTCTCAACCATTAAAACTATATAAAAAAAAACAAAAAAAAAACAAACTTATAGTCTCAAGTCTTCCAGTGGAAAATGACTCATGTAAGTCAATTTATTTTTTACAGTTATTATATTAGTTAGTTTCTAACACTATTTTAAGGGATCATCAGTTGTTTACCATGAAAAACTGTTTCGGGAATTCAAAAACAAGATCTAGCTGAAAACAATTTGATGTTGTACGACGTGTAAATCAAATCACTAAAGATGATAGATAAAAAAAGATAAAGAAATAAAGAATATGGCACGAAACATAAGACAGAGAGACAATGATATATATATATATATATATATATATTATTAAAAATAACCGACAATTTTTGTCTGGCTATTTTAGTGTTGATCCCTTCAATTTTCCGGATTAAAATCTTAATCTCGGAAGGAAATTGGCTGATGAAACTGCCATAGTGTAAATGTTGGTCCAGAGTACTTTCTGACCCGTCTGGGTCCATCGTCAGTGGAATAATGACAAACAGGTAAAGACCTGGAGTGAGATTTATAATTAATTATGGCGGGAAAATTTAACTATGTTTATTAGGTATTATAAGCATTTAAGTATATTAGTGCTAATATATTTTAATTTTAACACTAGCACTAATATACTTAAATGCTTATAATACCTAATAAACATAGTTAAATTTTCCCGCCATAATTAATTATAAATCTCACTCCAGGTCTTTACCTGTTTGTCATTATTCCACTGACGATGGACCCAGACGGGTCAGAAAGTACTCTGGACCAACATTTACACTATGGCAGTTTCATCAGCCAATTTCCTTCCGAGATTAAGATTTTAATCCGGAAAATTGAAGGGATCAACACTAAAATAGCCAGACAAAAATTGTCGGTTATTTTTAATAATACGTGTCTTAAAGAAAAAATGCTGCCTCGATACACATATATATATATATATATATATATTATTGGTGTAGTATGGCCTACAGTACTTTCGATCCTCGAATCGTCGTCAAAGGTTGTTTTTTTTCCCATAAAGTCGTTGTTGTCATTTTTTCTGTTTTTCCCCTATACCGTGTTGTCGAATGTTGTAAATCTAAAAAAAAAAAACAGTGGCAGAGTCAAATGGGATCGAACGCCAAAACTGTCGATCATTAAACCTCCCTTCTTACCCACGGGGCCACGCTAACGATTTAAAAATAAATGTGTAAATAGGATAATAACGCTATGGTTGTTTATTGACATGCGTGTTATGTTAACATTTACATTCTACCGACCAAATGGAAACTTCAACAATGACGCGGTGTAGGTGATTTTTTGTAAATTCATTTGGGCAATTTTTCTATAATATGCGTGTTTAATGTGTATGTTTTTGAAAATGTAAATGTATCCGCGTCTACCAGTATCTTAGTGCGTAATGAATTAAATAGGAAGTCGATTCGATCAAGAAATGTTATCCGCCATGTTAAATCATTAAATGTTGCAGGAACTGTGTTCGTTAATTTCATTCGCTTAATTCCGGAATGAATTTAAATGTAGAAGGTAGAATAAGGTAGAACGTAATCTGATATTCGCGAATAATCATCGGGGTGTAAGGGAGCGGTTGTTAAGTATTTGCGTATTGCTTAATATTATGTAGTAAAATAATGCCAGACAAATACGAAATAACAATGGGTGCTTTATGAAAATTATACTGTGTTTATTAGTTCCCGGTGTCGATGAGTGTAGTCACAGTACATAATTGTAGGGGGGAAAGTTTTTACTACCACCTATATGGAGTTGGTATTTCTGAGAGTCGTGGCGGCCGGGCCGAATGTAATATTCAGTGTTAGTTTGGAAAGAAGAATAACAGATATACTAAAACACGCTCGAGTGAATAAGTGCAATGTAATTGTGAGTTCAGTAGCCCGCGATGCATGTGGTTATTTTCCTATTCTCCGAGAAGGTACAGTAGAGAAAACGTCTCTACTTTATCCGCCTCCCAGGTGTACAACAGCCCGCCAATCATTTACCCCGTTCTCAGCGGTTTGGCCGTAACATAGACCGTACCCCCCCGCCGTAATCGTATCTCCACGCGTTCCCATCATGCACACCACATAGATAGCTTTTGCACGGATTTACCTCAGGTGTCACCTCTTAAATCATGACAACCAGCCAGCGGGGCCGACCTCCATCTTTCCTCTCGTGCAGCTGTGAAACAAAACAACTTATCTCGAGAAATCGAAAACAATATTTCTGTGCGAAAAAGAACTTGATTCTTTTTCGCATTGTGCTCTACGCGAAACTCTAAATATATACACTAGAATACTAATCTATCGAAATTCTCAGCGGAATTGAGTCACGTTGTTACATGTCATATTCACCTTCTATATTCACCACCTTCCGTCCTGGACACCACCTACCATTTCTCCGATTGCCATCCGTTCTTCTTCTTCTTCTTCTTCTTCTTCTTCTTCTTGTTTTTGTTCTTGTTGTTGTTGTTCTTCTTCTTTTTTTTCTCCTTCTTGCTGTTGTTGTTCCTCTTCTTGTTGTTCTTGTTTTTGTTGTTGTTGTTGTTCTTCTTCTCCTCCTTCTTCTTCTCTTCTCCCTCTTCTTCTTTTTCTTGTTCTTCTTTTTCTTGTTGTTGTTGTTGTTGTACTTCTTCTTATTATTCTTCTTCTTAGTCTTCTTCTTCTTCTTCTTCTTTTTATTATTATTATTATTATTATTATTATTATTATTATTATTATTATTATTCACTAGGAATTCTCACACAGGTCATCATACGTGATTACTCACTAATAATAACCGGTTGTGTTTCCTAGAGGCTAAGTGACAACAAGTCTGCCTGATTTCCAGTATTAACCATTTCCTTCGATAAGTATTGCAAAAGACTTTGCGTTATCGCAATAGCCACTTACCATTGATTTCTCGCTAGCAACGACAATTGGTTTTCTCTGGGATTTGGTAGCAATAAGGGGCCAGTACTCTCCGTACTCTTTCAATGGAGGTCTAGTTAGTGCCCTCCCTCCTTGGTCTTTTCACCTCTTCAAGTGGTATCACCTGAGGCTTATGCCTTGGGGGGGGGGGGGCAGTTCATAACCTTTCTTGCAATTTTCATTTTCTTGGTTTCATGTGGTGTTTCTTCCATGTTTTTGTTTGACTTCTGTTGTAGTTTCCATGTGGCTGGTTAGTGTTCGTAGTTCGTAGTTTATATTGGTTGGTTTCTGCATTCAAGGATTTTTCTTACGATTTCAACTGTTTTCATCGTTGCTGTCTGTTGTATAGTCTTTGAATTATAATTATTCATTTCCGTCCACCTTATTATTTAACTCCACTCCCTCTCACACCCTTTATTTATTGTCGTTTTCTATGACTCTCGTTTTGATATACCTTCTTTTTTATTCTTTCTTTATTTTTCCTGTCCCTTTCCTCTATTTTATCTTTTTTTTTTCTTATCTTTGTTCCTCTATTTCCGTGTTTTTACCTCTTTTTTCCCTTTTTATTTCAATCTCATCCTCTTCATACGACCGTCACTCTGTGTCTTTCCGTTTTTTATCTCTTTCTTCCTTTCTCTTGTATTGAGCACTTTCCTTCCTACACTCCACCTTCCTTCTTCCTCCTCCTTCTCGTTTAACTCCCTTTCTCATTTCCTTTCTTTCTTTTTATTCTCTCACTTATTTTTCAATTATAATCCTCGTCTTTTTTCACCCAAAATAGTTTTTTCAGCTATTCAGTTCCTTCAACATCAAACGAAATCAAAAATATACATCAAAGAATATTTTCCATTCATGCTAGATATCGAATATCGTCGATATTTAAAATTCTTCCTATTTTTTTGTTTTTTTTACTTAAGACACATTTCAAAATTGCCATCTAAGTTATTTCTTTGACTTGGAATTAACTTTCATTTTTATGCTTTAGATTTCTTTACCTAAATATATTAGACTTGTATGTTTAACCTTTTCTCGTGTCCTAAACTAATCTTTGTAGTCATATCCAATGAATAGAATGTTAAATTTGGTAGCAGAAAAAGATAAAGAAAGTATCTTGATCAAAAATACGTGTCTGATTGACTTAAATAACATGACTTATGTGAATACTTCAAAGAGCTTCGCCACTTGCTTGAAAACAAAATCCCACCACTTATTATTACGGTCTTGGGTTACTCTTTCAGCTGTCAGGAGCAGCAGGACAGTATCAACCCTGACTTAGTCAGCGCATCTTTTTGGTGAAAATCCTCTTGATCATACCTCAATGAAATCTTCTCGATAATATTTTTTTTAGATAGCTGGAGTCTAGTATCTGGGAAACATGGCCAAACCATATTAATTCTTTCTTTTTCTTTGACAACATTATATATATATATATATATATATATATATATATATATAAACACACACATATATACGTATACATATACATAGATATCTATACATATATATACATATATCTATACATATATATACGTATATATACATATATATATATATAGATATAATATATATATATATACTATATATATATACATACTATATATATATACATATATATACATACTATATATATACATATATATATATATATACATATATATACATACTATATACATATATATACACATACTATATATATACATCTATACATACTATATATATACATATATATCTATATACATATATATACATATAAATATATACATATATCTCTATACATATATATATATATACATATATATATATACACATATACATATATATATACATATATATATATATATATATCTATACATATATATATACATATATATATACATATATATATACATATATATATATATATATCTATATCTATACATATATATATACATATATACATATATATACATATATACATATATATATACATATATATATATATATATATATATATATATATATATATTGTCGCCCCCAATCTAAACTGGGCACTGTAGTGAGTAGTATTAATACAGCCGTCATATTCATAACTTTAATGCATGTTACTCTCATATGTTGAACACTCTCGGCGTCAGCTGCATAAAATAGATTTACACCTCTCACCATTTAGTTTGT
>OY744538.1:92985156-93065156 GCA_963556195.1 Sepiola atlantica | reverse complement strand
TAAAATAAAATTAAATTTATAAAAATAAATGATATTGATTTTTTATTTATATATTGATTGATTCATTTATATATTGATTTTTTCTTTATATATTGATTTTTTATTCATATATTGATTTTTTAATTTTTTATTTATATATCGATTTTTATTTATATATCAAATTTTTATTTATATATCAAATTTTTTTTTAATTTATATATTGATGATTTTTTTATTTATATATTGTTTTTTTTATTTACATATTGATATTTTAATTATATATTGATTTTTCATTTTATATTTATATATTGATTTTTTATTTATATATTTATTTATATATATATTTTTATTTTAATTTGATATTTATTAATTGAAACCATCGTGAAATATATACACATATATATTTTTTATAATATAATAATAAATAGTTACCTCCCCTTTTTTAGATAATTTAATTAATTAGAGTTACGTACCTTTAACCGTTTTCTACATATAAATAATATTTTATTTTCTCTTAATAATTTTTTTTATTATTATAAATTTAATTTTATTTTATTTTATTTTCCCTTCTTTCTTTCTTTCTTCTCTTTCTTTCTTTCTTTCTTTCTTTCTTTCTCACTTCTAAATATAGAATCTCTTACTTCACGGCTATTTTTCTGATTTAAGCGTCTCATCGGCCCTTCATTTCACATTCTTTGTGCATAGCGTTTTATAACGGGTATAAATGTTTTTTGAAGAAATTCCATCATTTACTATTTCAGACTATGCTGACGAAGACGGAATCGGGAATTAAACCCTTTTCTTGTCAGAAACCACTGGTCCATGTCTGAATAAAATCTGTATTTAAAAATAAAAAAATATTACGCCCTCAATTTAATTTAATTGAGCACTCTGCTGGTATTTCCCTTTTATTCTTTTTTGAGTATACCTTTATACTTTATATAGCCCCTACCAGGAATTACAATTATATATTGTTAGCCCAGTAGTTGAGCACTCTCGAGGAATATACCAATATCACAGATTACACGGTAAACCTGGAATTACAACATTTTACCAGATCATTCAAAGGAAATGGATATTCACCACCTCGGATATTCTACAAAAAACATCCCAATACCAAGTAACCAAGACTACACTAGGACACTACTCACTAAGATCGTCGAAGTAATACGGAAAATGAGACGGAAAGTCCTAAATGCTGACGGTATATTTGCAGAAAAAAACTACTACGGTCTGAAATCAAGCAAATACCCACCAAAAGTTGAAATGTTGGAGAATTTCGAAAGAGACCTGCTTAATATTACACATAATCTTCGTTTTACAAATTACACAAACCCATTACAGTTGAAACTCACCTCCGACATAAAAAAACTCAATAAGCTGAGAAAAGACAATTACTCATTCGTTTTTTCGGACAAAACTAAAAATATATATAAAATGAAAAATGAAAAAAAGACATCCCTCACTAAAAGCGCCATTACTACAAATTACCAATTAGCAAAAACTAGCACATATACAAATATTAACAAAAAAGCATCAGATTTAACAACTAAATTAGGAATTAAATATAGGGCAAATATTTTAACTAAAAATAAGGCTTTCATTACTCTTAAGGACTATAAAGATAGTTTTAATATTAGGCCCTCTTGCAGACTCATAAACCCAGCAAAAAGTGATATTAGTCTAGTTAGTAAAAGTATTTTTAAAAGCATAGTTAGCAAAATTAAACTTAATTCAACACTCAGTCTGTGGGAAAACACTAATTCTGTATTAAAATGGTTCAGGAATATTAAAGATAAAAATTTATGTAAATTCACACAATTTGACATAGTAGACTATTACCCCTCAATTACAAAAGATATCCTCGATAAAGCTCTTAACTACGCACTAGATTACACAGATATAAGTCAGTTAGAACGAGATACCATCCTAAAGGCCAGACAAACCCTTCTTTTTTTCGAGGGAAGGGCCTGGGCAAAGAAATCGGATCCTGAGGACCCTTTTGACGTCGCAATGGGCGCCCACGATAGTGCGGATATATGCGACCTGGTAGGACTTTATATCTTACACACACTCAAAATTAAGTTTCCCGACCACTTCATCGGATTATACCGAGATGACGGGGTCTGCCTTTCACACAATAAAAACGGACAAATTCTAGATAAATTTAGGAAAGACCTCATTCAAACCTCTAAAAGTTTAGGCTTTAAAATCACTATCACTACTAATTTAAACCAAATAGATTTCCTCGATACTACTCTTAACCTAAAAAATAATACTCACAAACCCTACCATAAACCGAATGAATCACTTCAATATATCCACAAAAACTCATGCCATCCACCATCAATCCTCAAAAACCTTACTAAAAACATAAGCCTAAGAATTTCTAACCTCTCCTCCAATTATGAAGTTTTCACACAGGCCGCTCCATATTATAATAAAGCCCTCCGCGACAGCGGATTCCACGATGGAATCTCATACATCCCAAACCAGAATATTCCACAGAACAACAGCCGCAAAAGGAGGAGATCGATTATCTGGTTTTCGCCACCCTTCTCCATCAGAACAAAATCAAGAGTAGGTCATATTTTTCTCTCATTATTAAACAAACATTTCCCTCAAACACACAGTTTACATAAGTTTTTCAATAAAAACACCATCAAGGTCAGCTATTCAACCATGCGGCCTATAAGAAGTTACATCACCAGAGAACAAAGCACGGCAGTCGACACCGGATGCTCATGTCAAAATAAAAATTCCTGCCCCCTCGAGGGAAATTGTAAAGTTGACTCAGTTGTATACAAAGCTGTGGTTACGAGTCAAACTGATAACAGTACAGATGTATACTACGGCATGACACAAGGTTCCTTTAAACAAAGGTATTATTCACACCTATATTCCTTTAGAAACAAAGATCGCGCAAACACATCTTTGGCTAAACGAATTTGGGAACTAAAAAAAGAAGGAACTCCCTTTTCTATAAATTGGAAAATCACAGAGAGAAAACCCATTTATTCACCTATATCTAATGTTTGCCATTTGTGTAATGCTGAGAAGTTCTATATTTTTAAGGTCATCATGAACCCAAACACAAGATGTTTAAATGTGCGCGATGAGGTTTTTAAGGGCTGTACACATCGTAAACAAGCACTCCTTATTTATTGGATGGATCGAGTGACTTAAGCCTACCCAGAGCCCTACATACATTTTTCAGACACTTATATACTTCTACTGCAGACTTCTCGTTCTACGAACCTGATCACAGTTCTTTTTTCTTTTCTCCATTTTTTTCCCTCTTTCTTCTTTAAATTTTAAATTTTAAATTTTATTTTTCGAATTTTTATTTATTTATATATTGATTTTTATTTATATATTGATTTTTTATTTATATATTGATTTTTTATTTATATATGTATATATATGTATATATATATATATATGTATATATATATATTTATTTTTTTATTTTAGATTCTTTACTTATATATTGATTTTTTATTTATATATTGATTGATTTATTTATATATTGATTTTTTATTTATATATTGATTTTTTATTTATATATTGATTTTTATTTATATATTGATTTTTATTTATATATTGATTTTTAATTTTTATTTATATATTGATATTTTTTATTTACATATTGATATTTTAATTATATATTGATTTTTTATTTCATATTTATATATTGATTTTTTATTTATATATTTATTTATATTTATATTTTTATTTTAATTTGATATTTATTAATTGAAACCATCGTGAAATATATACACATATATATTTTTTATAATATAATAATAAATAGTTACCTCCCCCTTTTTAGATAATTTAATTAATTAGAGTTACGTACCTTTAACCGTTTTCTACATATAAATAATATCTTATTTTCTCTTAATTAATTTTTTTATTATTATAAATTTAATTTTATTTTATTTTATTTTCCCTTCTTTCTTTCTTTCTTATCTTTCTTTCTTTCTCACTTCTAAATATAGAATCTCTTACTTAACGGCTATTTTTCTGATTTAAGCGTCTCATCCGCCCTTCATTTCAAATTCTTTGTGCATAGCGTTTTATAACGGTTATAAATGTTTTTTGAAGAAATTCCATCATTTACTATTTCAGACTATGCTGATGAAGACGGAATCGGGAATAAAATCCTTTTCTTGTCAGAAACCACTGGTCCATGTCTGAATAAAATCTGTATTTAAAAATAAAAAAAATATTGCGCTCTTAATTTAATTTAATTGAGCACTCTGCTGGTATTTCCCTTTTATTCTTTTTTGAGTGTACCTTTATACTTTATATAGCCCCTACCAGGAATTACAATTATATATTGTTAGCCCAGTAGTTGAGCACTCTCGAGGAATATACCAAATATCACAGATTACACGGTAAACCTGGAATTACAACATTTTACCAGATCATTCAAAGGAAATGGATATTCACCACCTCGGATATTCTACAAAAAACATCCCAATACCAAGTAAAATCTGTATTTAAAAATAAAAAAAATATTGCGCTCTTAATTTAATTTAATTGAGCACTCTGCTGGTATTTCCCTTTTATTATTTTTGAGTATACCTTTATACTTTATATATATATATATATATATATATATATATATATATATATATATATATATATATATATATATATATATATAGTGTTGCCATTAAAATTTATAAGGATTATTTATAGCAGATTATATTCTTCAAATAAAACATTTGCAAGGTGTTTTAAACTTTTTTTCTGATATTAGTTAGGCAATCGAACTGAAACTACTATTATTTAATTAGCGATTGCTGAGAAACGCGCAAGCACTATTTATTGATCCATTTGTTGATTGCTTTGACATCAAAAGCGAACAAATCGGTGACCGATCTCTGAATCGAAACGAGTGCTACTTCGATCAATCTCCATGGCAACCATAGGTGTAATCTGATTGTCAAGCTAAGATTCCACCTGAGACTTTCCACAGCGTTTAACGCTAAAGACACGAATGGTGACCCACTTTGTTTCGTTTGCATTTACCTTCAAATATTACATCCATACGAACAAAATCACACGTGTTTGTGTGTTTATCTGTCGGTTTCGAAGCGATTTGAGGTGAAGTGAAATGGTTATTATTTGCAGAAAATTTGAAAAAATCATCTAAAAGAAAATATATTGAAGAAATCACACAAGACAGATGTGAATGATAATATATGGATTGGAATTGTAAATAAATGAATGTTTTGCAATTGAAGTGTTTTTGCGGCTCAATTGAAAGCCCAACTTGTGTTTTCTGTGAAAGAAAATTCCCTTGACACAGAGGCGTCCTATTCGTACGAAGACCCCTTCAAAAAGACGACGAATGAAGGCTTTTCGTTTTGATCCCGCTAAAATCAGATGTTTGGTTATTAGTCAAAGAAAATTATTTTAAGCCAATCAAATTGGTTTATTTAAGACCACCAAAGAGATAATATATTAACACAATAGAGAATGCGAACGCTTGCATCATTAATTCACTACGTGTAATAAAAGAACAAATTAAAGAAAAGAATGATGATCCTACTAAAATGACCCGAAAAGAACAAGTGATGATATAATGACTCTGTATAGAACACAGACATATCACTACTTCTTACTTATTTGGGAAGGACGCAGTTAAAATTTGCATACGTCATGTACTGATCAATTGTCTGGACCTAGAACAGACTTGACAAAAATATTGCAAACAAACAGACCTAAATCCAGGCCAAAGGAGGTACTTCATCAGCTAAATCCAGGCCAAATATTGGAATATTTAAAAGAAGCTATTGTTTAGAATAGAATCTAACCGACAGTGTAATTTTTTGCAGAAAGAGGGATGAATATATATATATATATATATATATATATATATATATATATATATATATTAAGTTGCCATTAAAATTTATAAAGATTATTTATAGCAGATTATATTCTTCAAATAAAACATTTGCAAGGTGTTTGAAACTTTTTTTCTTCGAAGATTAGTTAAGCAATCGAACTGAAAATACTATTATTTAATTAGCGATTGCTGAGGAACGCGCAAGCACTATTTATTGATGAATTTATTGATCGATTTGACATCAAAAGCGAACAAATCGGTTACCGATCTTTGAATCGAAACGAGTGCTACTTCGATCAATCTCCATGGCAACCACAGGTGTAATCTGATTGTCAAGCTAAGATTCCACCTGAGACTTTCGACAGCGTTTAACGCTAAAGACACGAATGGTGACCCACTTTGTTTCGTTTGCATTTACCTTCAAATATTACATCCATACGAATAAAATCACACGTGTTTGTGTGTTTATCTGTCGGTGTCGAAGCGATTTGAGGTGAAGTGAAATGGTTATTATTTGCAGAAAATTTGAAAAAAACATCTAAAAGAAAATATATTGAAGAAATCACACAAGACAGATGTGAATGATAACATATGGATTGGAATTGTAAATAAGAGAATGTTTTGCAAATGAAGTGTTTTTGCGGCTCAATTGAAAGCCCAACTTGTGTTTTCTGTGAAAGAAAATTCCCTTAACACAGAGGCGTCCTTCAAAAAGACGACGAATGAAGGCTTTTCGTTTTGATCCCGCTAAAATCAGATGTATGGTTATTAGTCAAAGAAAATTATTTTAAGCCAATCAAATTGGTTTATTTAAGACCACCAAAGAGATAATATATTAACACAATAGAGAATGCGAACGCTTGCATCATTAATTCACTACGTGTAATAAAAGAACAAATTAAAGAAAAGAATGATGATCCTACTAAAATGACCCGAAAAGAACAAGTGATGATATAATGACTCTGTATAGAACACAGACATATCACTCATTCTTACTTGTTTGGGAAGGACGCAGTTAAAATTTGCATACGTCATGTACTGATCAATTGTCTGAACGTAGAACAGACTTGACAAAAATATTGTACACAAACAGACCTAAATCCAGGCCAAAGGAGGTACTTCATCAGCTAAATCCAGGCCAAATATTGGAATATTTAAAAAAAGCTATTGTTTAAAATACAATCTAACCGACGGTGTAATTTCTATAAACTTTTAAGGGTAAGGGTTAGGGTTATTTTTACAAACTTTCAAGGGTTAGTGTTAGGGTTAGGGTTATTTCTACAAACTTCCATGGGTTAGGGTTATTTCTACAAACTTTCAAGAGTTAGTGTTAGGGTTAGGGTTATTTCTATAAACTTGGAAGGGTTAGGGTAAAGTTTATTTCTACAAACTTTCAAGGGTTAGGGTAAGGGTTATTTCTACAAACCTTCAAGGGTTAGGATAAGGGTTATTTCTAAAAACTTTCAAGGGTAAGGGTAAGGGTTATTTCTACAAACCTTCAAGGGTTAGGGTTATGGTTATTTCTACAAACTTTCAAGGGTTATAGTTAAGATTAGGGTTATTTCTACAAACTTTCAAGGGTTAGGATAAGGGTTATTTCTACAAACCTTCCAGGGTTAGGGTAAGGGTTATTTCTACAAATCTTCAAGGGTTAGGGTAAGGGTTATTTCTACAAACCTTCAACGGTTAGGGTAGGGGTTATTTCTACAAACCTTCAAGGGTTAGAGTTATGCTTATTTCTACAAACTTTCAAGGGTTATAGTTAAGATTAGGGTTATTTCTACAAACTTTCAAGGGTTAGGATAAGGGTTATTTCTACAAACCTTCCAGGGTTAGGGTAAGGGTTATTTCTACAAATCTTCAAGGGTTAGGGTAAGGGTTATTTCTACAAACCTTCAACGGTTAGGGTAGGGGTTATTTCTACAAACATTCAAGGGTTAGGGTAAGAGTTATTTCTACAAACCTTCAAGGGTCAGGGTTAGGGTTATTTCTACAAACTTTCAAGGGTTAGGGTTAAGGTTAGGGTGATTTCTACAAACTTGCGAAGGTTAGGGTTAGGGTTATTTCTACAAACTTTCAAGGGTTAGGATAAGGGTTATTTCTACAAACCTTCAAGGGTTAGGGTAAGGGTTATTTCTACAAACCTTCAAGGGTTAGGGTTAGGGTTATTTCTACAAACTTGCAAAGGTTAGAGTTAGGGTTATTTCTACAAACTTTCAAGGGTTAGGGTTAGGGTTTAGGGTTAGGGTTAGGGTTAGGGTTAAGGTTAGTGTTATTTCTACAAACTTGCAAGGGTTAAGGTGAGGGTTATTTCTACAAACCTTCAAGGGTTAGGGTTAGGGTTATTTCTACAAACTTTCAAGGGTTAGGGTAAAGGTTAGGGTTATTTCTACAAACTTGCAAAGGTTATGGTTAGGGTTTAGGGTTAGGGTTAGGGTTAGGGTTAAGGTTAGGGTTATTACTACAAACTTGCAAGGGTTAAGGTTAGGGTTATTTCTACAAACTTGCAAGGGTTAGGGTTAGGATTGAGGTTATTTCTACAAACCTTCAAGGGTTAGGATAAGGGTTATTTCTACAAACCTTCAAGTGTTATGGTAATGGTTATTTCTACAAACTTTCAAGGGTTAGGGTTAAGTTTATTTCTACAAAGTTTCAAGGGTAAGGGTTATTGTTAGGACTTTTTCTACAAACTCTCAAGGGTAAGGGTTGAGGTTAGGGTTAGGGTTATTTCTACAAACTTTCAAGGGTTAATATGACGTAAAATAAAAAAAAACAAGAAAGCATTAATAATTATTTGAAAAGGCTAAGAACTTAGAAGCACAAAAATATTTTGGTAATTTAGGCACTAGTACTATTAGAAAGGTATAAACCCCCAATTTTCGGTGGACTACGGATAAAAAAGAAACTTTTGTTCAAAAAATTGTATACGATTAATCCTTTTCCGAGAATGAATATGCAAATGAATTTTATAACATGAAACATCTAAAGTTACCCTAATCAGCCCTTGCGTATCGATAAACTCTGCGGTGGAAATTAACATCTGAGGTCTCCTTCAACTTAGATTTGATCTTTATATTGACAACTGAATGAGCTAAAATGATCCCAGAAGAGATAGAACGGAAATGCGAACATGTTGTAGCTCTCAGAGACGCAATTTTGTGGTAACGTGTTCCAATAGATGATATGTTTCGGAAGTGACGCACATATATTGGGGTGGAAAGTACTTTGCAGTTGTGGTAAGAAGACGATTTCTAGCTCCGAATGCTTTTGTTATGACTTACAAATGTCTGTTTATCTTTTTAAAGAAAAATATAATCTTGAAGAAGAAAATTTAATATTTAAGGCTGTAAGACGTGTTGTGTACTGTAGAAAACTGGCATTCAGCAAAAAAAACCAACAACATGGCGCTGATTCAGATATTTTATTCTTTGTAAGCAGAACTGATTAAGCATGTAATAAAATATTTGAAAATATAGTTTAATTACATTATTTCTAGTTATGTTAGTGCATGTCAATTAACGCATATTAATTCAGTATTAATTTTCTCTAATTTAATCTGAAAAACGAGATTTTGAATTGGATCGACTATCGTGGTTCACTCAGTTTAATGGAAAGACCTCACTTAAACAACTGTTTTCTCGCGCGTAAACAACCCTCCATCCACCCACCCTTGAAACGACTATCAAAATTGAAATTCTGTTTGTCAACATTTCGACAAATACATTCTCCGACCTTCTTGAAACGTAGGAATAATCCTGTATATTACATAGCATGTTTAATGTTCGAACCAAACATTATGACGTATAGTTTTCTGAACTGAACAAAATAACACTAGATATTTTTTATATACTAATGAGTCACCACATGAGTCTAAAAGAAGTAGTATTAATTAACTAATTAAATAATGAAGAATATTATGAGAGGATTTAAAATGATGAATAGAATTAACAACATTTGATTACTCATGAGGACGGTTTATGACAAGTATTTGTTGGCATTGGATTTGAAGATGACTATGTTGTAGCCATCAGAGATGTAATCCCGTGATAACGTGTTCTATTGATAAAACGTTTTTGGAAATAAATGCTGTTTGTGGAAATTGTGTTTGATGTTAGATATACGAAGACATACAGGACAATTATTTACAGTTGGGTAAGAAGACGAGTCCTTGCTATGAATATCTTACTAGCAGAAATCAGAGATTTTATCTCATGGGCTTTCATGGAAATAGCGATATAGCAGAAAATTACTACCAACTTCTCTTCTGTAAGAAAGAGGTTGTAAAGAAAAAGGTTTATGTTGCTATATATCGAATGAGCTCTATGCCATACTAAGCAGGATCGAACACCGCTTGTTTCAGAACACAGATTGTTTTAAATAGATCTTTGAATGACCTTAGATAAAACGGGGATATATGTAAACAGTTTGTGATCAGATCAACTATGGTAATTTTTTTAGATGGTCATATATTGCACACAAAATGCTTAATTGAAATAGTTTGAATGCTTAGTGGATAGAGTTTGAACGCTTACTGGAGAGAGTTGTAAAACTTAATTGAGATAGATTGAATGCTTACAGGAAAGGGGTTTGATGCTTGCTTGAAATAGTTTGAATGCTTAGTGGATAGAGTTTGAATGCTTACTGGAGAGAGATTGAATGCTTAATTGAGACAGATTGAATGCTTACAGGAAATGGTTTTGATGCTTGCTTGAAATAGTTTGAATGCTTAGTGGATAGAGTTTGAAAGCTTACTGGAGCCAGTTTGAATGCCAACTGAAGAGAGTTTGAATGCATAATGTTTACTGAAAACAGTTCGAATGCCTACAGGAGAGAGTTGAAATGAAAAAAAAGTAAATGAAGAAATTAGCAAATGTAGCACAAATGCCAGAGATTGCGAAAAACAGTTCTTCCCACGAAAGCACTATAGTCGGCTGAAAAAATAGCAAAAAAAACAAAAAAAACGGACCCATCGACATTCTCTGGTAGGGACGTCATCAGTTATAGGTAATAAACTTATCCCGAGACGAGCTATTCAGAGAAAGAAGATATATATCTTTATCTTTATAAAGTTATGTATATTTATATGTTTATTTATTTGTATGTAAATGATTAACTCCTAAATGACTTAAGCATACATTTTGGAACAAAGCTGCAAGTCGTAAGGGGGCTAAATGTGAGTTATATTTAGTTTGATTTAGTTTTTTGTAAAAAGGGTTAAAATGGCTGAGAGTCATTTGTGAAAATTAACACACCTCCGATTTTTATTAAATTATAACAATAGACACTAGACATTAATGAATAAATATTCTACAAATTCAAGTTTTATTTAGAGAATTTTGAAGGTATTTTAGAGGGACATAATATGGGCATAAACTCCAATTTGAAAATTCAAATTCATCAGGTTTGTATTAAAGTTGATTCATAGTTATTAGACACCAATTAAGCCAAGATGTTTTGGAATTTCAATTTCTACGCTTAAGCCTTAAATTTTAGAAATTTTTTAGAAACAAAATTATATAATGGATTTTGATGAAAATTAGAATGATGATTCTAGAAATAAGGTTTAGTATCATAATATCTTAATTTTAGTTGTTTTAAATATACATCAAAGTTGTGCAAAAGTTTTCTACTCAAGGAACTAATTTTACCCGTACGGGGACGGGTATTTTTCTAATATATATATATATGTATATATATATATATATATATATATATATATATATATGTATATATATATATATATATATATATATATATATATATATATGTATATATATATATATATATATGTATATATATATATATGTATATATATATATGTATATATATATATGTATATATATATATATATATATATATATATATATATATATATATATATATATATATATATAATTAACTTGTTACAAATATCCAAGGGGTATAAATCCGAAGGAAGTTGAAACCGGGTTCATGAGTTTGCTCAATGAAAATTCAGAGCAGAATATATTTTGTTGATGGTTTTATTCCATTTTGCTACACAACATATTGTGTTTCATTAACGTTTAAAATAAACGTCAACTCGTCAAGCATTTTGACGAGTTGACGTTTATTTTAAACGTTAATGAAACACAATATGTTATGTAGCAAAATAGAATAAAACCATCAACAAAATATATATATATATACATGTATATATATATGTATATATATATGTATATGTATATATATATATGTATATATGTATATATATATATATGTATATATATATATGTATATATATATGTATATATTTATATATATATATGTATATATATATGTATATGTATATATATATGTATATATATATGTATATATATATATATATGTATGTATATATGAATTATTATTTTAAAACTATGTTTAATATTTTAGAGACGTACCGCAGTTTCATTGACATGAATTGCCATTTTACTGTTTTTAAAAGGCAGTTAAAGTCAATTCAAATCATCAGCGCTCACGAAATTAAAACAAATCGAAAGATCGAGTTCAAAGATCTCCATATTTATCTTCCGGGCAAGCGTCCCTTTTGGATATAGTATCGAGTCAATAGGGACAGACTGTATTTTTAGATAGGTCTTCATCATAACTAAGTGTCATTTAAAAGAATTTAATTGCTGATAGCGGAAACTGTATGGGTCCTTGATTCAATGGTGTTTTCATCGTTGTACTTTATTGATCGGTGAGTGAGTTAGATTCTGGGAGTGGATGTGTTCCTGTTCATTTATTTTTCTGGAGTTGCTTATATTTGAGTATAAAACTGTTGTTATAATTGTAGTTAATTAGCTAGGTGGGGGATTGTTGTTAACGGAAGGGATATCCTTATCAGTGAACATTTTTCCTAAAGGGTATCAAATAAGATGGTTGGTCAATATAAACTTGCTATCATTGTAATATGTGTAGTGCATGTATGGGTTCATGCGGGATCTTTGTATTTAATTTATTCTGTCAGCTTTTATCTAATAAAGTTTACAGGCCTATAGAAGGGTCTGACTTTATGTAACAGGAACGTTTGAGCGAATTTGCAGGAAGAAGTGAACGGTGATCTTTGAAATCGATTCTTCGCTTTGTCTTCATTCTGTGAGTCGCTGATGATTTGAATGGACTCTAATGCCTTTTTAAAAATGGTAAAAGGTAAATCCATGTCAATGAAACCGTGGTACGTCTCTGAAATATGTAACATATAGATTTTAAATAGATAATTTGACTTTTATCTCTCACATTCTTACGATTGAGCACAATGTTGATTTCTTGTCAACATATCCTGACTCTCTCTCTCTCTCTCTCTCTCTCTATATATATATATATATATATATATATATATATATATATATAGAGAGAGAGAGAGAGAGAGAGAGAGAGAGATAGAAGAAAAACGAGTGATAAATATGCGACGATTGTCCAAATTTATTTCAAATTTCAATTGTTCAATGCAAGGTGCATTCAGTAATAAACTAGTGTTTATTATTCTTTCCTTAAGTCAAGGCTTTTCAAAGATCGAAATCTTATCATCAGAGGAGAAATGCAGATAGATAAGTTGGCTTTCAAAAAAACCAAAGTTCAAATATTTGAAAAAGATGAAAATTATTATTAAAAATTATTAAAATAATTTTTGTTAAAAAAACGTATTGAATGAAAAGAAAAGTTCCGTGAAAAAGATATGCAAATTGTCCGGGTAGTAAATTTCCGTTGAAAAGAAGTCCGGTTAAATTGTAGAATGTGAAGAAAAACTCTTTGCGTGGGCTCAAAATGTAGGTATATATATATATATATATGTATATATAGGTATACTTGGTGCCTGTTAAGTCTATACACGTGGGTAAAAAAGAAATCTGTTGCGATTTACTTGCTCTCACTACAGCTAGATTATGCACAAGAATCGAATGTTGGGCAAATCAGCTCTCCCGAGAGAGTACTCGAACCGGGCGCAAGAAATAGCCGAGAACAGATGCGTCGACATTTTCCGGTAGGGTCACCATAGGCGATCGGCACAAACCTGCCCATTCGCGAAGGAGAATGTAATGCTTGGGAGGGTGAATCGCCTAGGACTGAGTCGAATTATATATCATTCTGATAAATCAGGCTTTGCTAGTTTAAGTTCCTAGGTTGTCAATATGATGACAAGATGAACCAAGGGTGGTATGGTAACTCGTGAATACCCAATTATTTTATGTGTGATGTATTTAGGAACACCCTGTGTTTAAAAATGTACAATTGATTAATGTTAGGAAGCTGTACGAATTGACCCAATAGGAGAAGTTACAGCATTATGTATTCAATGCTACTGAGAAGCGTGAAGATTATTTTCCAATAATTCAATTACGTAATTCTAATTCTATTCTTAACCGCGTGACATGAGCGAAAGTTCTTAACTAAGTAGGATTTTGAAGTTAATGAGTGTTTTAAGCCGGAGCGCGGTTACAGTATTTACAAAGATGTATCGTTTCTCTCTCGAGAGAAGTTTGGCGACGAAAGTTTCATAGCTTCAAAATGATACACTGACACACAGCCAGGCATTTATGACAACAGAACAGATGTCGCGCTTATGGCTGTTTGATTACGTAACACGTTATATCAGTTGTTGATCTGTTCACTTCAATAAAAAAAATCTGCAACAGACGCGCGGAAATACAACAGTTAGAAAATGTGCAGGGTGCTTTCAACAGTTGCTATCGCAATCTAATGATTTTGTAAATTAAAATTCTCGCCGTTATCTGAAAGATATAACGTACAAACAAACAAGCGAGTATGATTATCCTAGACTTCTTTAGCACGACAAATAAAATAAAAAATGTTTCTTTAGTAAGACAAATAAAATTAAAATATTTCTTTAGTAAGACAAATAAAATAAAAAATATTTCTTTAGTAAGACAAATAAAATAAAAAGATTTCTTTAGTAAGACAAATGAAATAAAAAGATTTCTTTAGTACGACAAATAAAATAAAAACATTTCTTTAGTAAGACAAATAAAATAAAAAGATTTTTTTAGTAAGACAAATAAAATAAAAAATATTTCTTAAGTAAGACAAATAAAATAAAAATATTTCTTTAGTAAGACAAATAAAATAAAAAGATTTCTTTAGTAAGACAAATAAAATAAAAAAATTTCTTTAGTAAGACAAATAAAATAAAAATATTTCTTTAGTAAGACAAATAAAATAAAAAGAATTCTTTAGTAAGACAAATAAAATAAAAAGATTTCTTTAGTAAGACAAATAAAATAAAAAGATTTCTTTAGTAAGACAAATAAAATAAAAAGATTTCTTTAGTAAGACAAATAAAATAAAAAGATTTTTTTAGTACGACAAATAAAATAAAAAGATTTCTTTAGTAGGACAAATAAAATCAAAAAGATTTCATTAGTAAGACACATTAAATAAAAAATTTTCTTTAGTACGACAAATGAAATTAAAAGATTTCTTTAATAAGAAAAATGAAATAAAAATATTTCTTTAGTAAGAAAAATAAAATAAAAAGATTTCTTTAGTAAGACAAATAAAATAAAAAGATTTCATTAGTAAGACAAATAAAAAAGGAAGATATCTTTAGTAAGACAAATAAAATAAAAAGATTTCATTAGGAAGACAAATAAAAAAAATATTTCTTTAGTAAAACAAATAAAATAAAAAGATTTCTTTAGTACGACAAATAAAATAAAAAGATTTCTTTAGTAAGACAAATGAAATAAAAAGATTTCTTTAGTACGACAAATAAAATAAATAAAAATTATTTAGTAAGACAAATAAAATAAAGATATTTCTTTAGTAAGAGAAATAAAATAAAGAGATTTCTTTAGTAAGACAAATTAAATAAAAATATTTCTTTAGTAAAGTAAATAAAATAAAAAAAGATTTCTTTAGTAAGACAAATAAAATAAAAAGATTTCATTAGTAAGACAAATAATAAAAAGATTTCTTTAGTCAGACAAATTAAATAAAAAGATTTCTTTAGTACGACAAATAAAATAAAAAGATTTCTTTAGTAAGACAAATAAAACAAAAAGATTTTTTTAGTAAGACAAATAAAAAAAAAAGATTTCTTTAGTACGACAAATAAAATAAAATATTTCTTTAGTAAGACAAATAAAATAAAAAGATTTCTTTAGTCAGACAAATAAAATAAAAAGATATCTTTAGTACGACAAATACAATAAAAATATTTCTTTAGTACGACAAATAAAATAAAAATATTTCTTTAGTAAGACAAATAAAATAAAAAGATTTCTTTAATAAGACAAATGAAATAAAAAGATTTCTTTAGTACGACAAATAAAATAAAAAGATGTCTTTAGTACGACAAATAAAATAAAAAGATTTCTTTAGTAAGACAAATAAAATAAAAAGATTTTTTTAGTACGACAAATGAAATAAAAAGATTTCTTTAGTACGACAAATAAAATAAAAAGATTTCATTAGTAAGACACATAAAATAAAAAGATTTCTTTAGTAAGACAAATAAAATAAAGAGATTTCTTTAGTACGAAAAATAAAATAAAAAGATTTCTATAGTACGACAAATAAAATAAATAAAAATTATTTAGTAAGACAAATAAAATAAAGAGATTTCTTTAGTAAGACAAATAAAATAAAGAGATTTCTTTAGTAAGACAAATAAAATAAAAAGATTTTTTTAGTAAGGCAAATTAAATAAAAAGTTTTCTTTAGTAAGATAAATAAAATAAAAAAGATTTCTTTAGTAAGAAAAATAAAATAAAAAGATTTCATTAGTAAGACAAATTATAAAAAGATTTCTTTAGTAAGACAAATAAAATAAAAAGATATCTTTAGTACGACAAATAAAATAAAAAGATTTCTTTAGAAAGACAAATAAAATAAAAAGATTTTTTTAGTAAGACAAATAAAATAAAAATATTTCTTTAGTAAGACAAATGAAATAAAAAGATTTCTTTAGTAAGACAAATACAATAAAAATATTTTTTTAGTACGACAAATAAAATAAAAAGATTTCTTTAGTAAGACAAATAAAATAAAAAGATTTTTTTGGTAAGACAAATAAAATAAACAAAAATTATTTAGTAAGACAAATAAAATAAAGAGATTTCTTTAGTAAGACAAATAAAATAAAGAGATTTCTTTAGTAAGACAAATAAAATAAAAAGATTTCTTTAGTAAGACAAATTAAATAAAAATATTTCTTTAGTAAGATAAATAAAATAAAAAAGATTTCTTTAGTAAGACAAATAAAATAAAAAGATTTCATTAGTAAGACAAATAATAAAAAGATTTCTTTAGTCAGACAAATAAAATAAAAAGATTTCTTTAGTACGACAAATAAATAAAAAGATTTCTTTAGTAAGACAAATAAAATAAAAAGATTTTTTTAGTAAGACAAATAAAAAAAAAAGATTTCTTTAGTACGACAAATAAAATAAAATATTTCTTTAGTAAGACAAATAAAATAAAAAGATTTCTTTAGTACGGCAAATAAAATAAAAATATTTCTTTAGTAAGGCAAATAAAATAAAAAGATTTCTTTAGTAAGACAAATAAAATAAAAAGATTTCTTTAGTCAGACAAATAAAATAAAAAGATATCTTTAGTACGACAAATACAATAAAAATATTTCTTTAGTACGACAAATAAAATAAAAATATTTCTTTAGTAAGACAAATAAAATAAAAAGATTTCTTTAATAAGACAAATGAAATAAAAAGATTTCTTTAGTACGACAAATAAAATAAAAAGATTTCTTTAGTACGACAAATAAAATAAAAAGATTTCATTAGTAAGACACATGAAATAAAAATATTTCTTTAGTAAGACAAATAAAATAAAGAGATTTCTTTAGTACGAAAAATAAAATAAAAAGATTTCTATAGTACGACAAATAAAATAAATAAAAATTATTTAGTAAGACAAATAAAATAAATAGATTTCTTTAGTGAGACAAAAAAAATAAAAAGATTTCTTTAGTAAGACAAATAAAATAAATAGATAGCTTTAGTAAGACAAATAAAATAAAAAGATTTCTATAGTAAGACAAATAAAATAAAAAGATTTCTTTAGTAAGACAAATTAAATAAAAAGATATCTTTAGTAAGACAAATAAAATAAAATGATTTCTTTAGTAAGACAAATGAAATAAAAAGATTTCTTTAGTAAGACAAATGAAATAAAAAGATTTCTTTAGTACGACAAATGAAATAAAAAGATTTCTTTAGTAAGAGAAAAAAAATACAAAGATTTCTTTAGTAAGACAAATAAAATAAAAAGATAGCTTTAGTAAGACAAATAAAATAAAAAGATTTCTTTAGTAAGACAAATAAAATAAAAAGATTTCTTTAGTACGACAAATAAAATAAAAAGATTTCTGTAGTAAGACAAATGAAATAAAAAGATTTCTTTAGTACGACAAATAAAATAAATAAAAATCATTTAGTAAGACAAATAAAATAAAGAGATTTCTTTAGTAAGAGAAATAAAATAAAGAGATTTCTTTAGTAAGACAAATAAAATAAAAAGATTTCTTTAGTAAGACAAATTAAATAAAAATATTTCTTTAGTAAGATAAATAAAATAAAAAAGATTTCTTTAGTAAGACAAATAAAATAAAAAGATTTCATTAGTAAGACAAATAATAAAAAGATTTCTTTAGTCAGACAAATAAAATAAAAAGATTTCTTTAGTCAGACAAATAAAATAAAAAGATATCTTTAGTACGACAAATACAATAAAAATATTTCTTTAGTACGACAAATAAAATAAAAATATTTCTTTAGTAAGACAAATAAAATAAAAAGATTTCTTTAATAAGACAAATGAAATAAAAAGATTTCTTTAGTACGACAAATAAAATAAAAAGATGTCTTTAGTACGACAAATAAAATAAAAAGATTTCTTTAGTAAGACAAATAAAATAAAAAGATTTTTTTAGTACGACAAATGAAATAAAAAGATTTCTTTAGTACGACAAATAAAATAAAAAGATTTCATTAGTAAGACACATAAAATAAAAAGATTTCTTTAGTAAGACAAATAAAATAAAGAGATTTCTTTAGTACGAAAAATAAAATAAAAAGATTTCTATAGTACGACAAATAAAATAAATAAAAATTATTTAGTAAGACAAATAAAATAAAGAGATTTCTTTAGTAAGACAAATAAAATAAAGAGATTTCTTTAGTAAGACAAATAAAATAAAAAGATTTTTTTAGTAAGGCAAATTAAATAAAAAGTTTTCTTTAGTAAGATAAATAAAATAAAAAAGATTTCTTTAGTAAGAAAAATAAAATAAAAAGATTTCATTAGTAAGACAAATTATAAAAAGATTTCTTTAGTAAGACAAATAAAATAAAAAGATATCTTTAGTACGACAAATAAAATAAAAAGATTTCTTTAGAAAGACAAATAAAATAAAAAGATTTTTTTAGTAAGACAAATAAAATAAAAATATTTCTTTAGTAAGACAAATGAAATAAAAAGATTTCTTTAGTAAGACAAATACAATAAAAATATTTTTTTAGTACGACAAATAAAATAAAAAGATTTCTTTAGTAAGACAAATAAAATAAAAAGATTTTTTTGGTAAGACAAATAAAATAAACAAAAATTATTTAGTAAGACAAATAAAATAAAGAGATTTCTTTAGTAAGACAAATAAAATAAAGAGATTTCTTTAGTAAGACAAATAAAATAAAAAGATTTCTTTAGTAAGACAAATTAAATAAAAATATTTCTTTAGTAAGATGAATAAAATAAAAAAGATTTCTTTAGTAAGACAAATAAAATAAAAAGATTTTATTAGTAAGACAAATAATAAAAAGATTTCTTTAGTCAGACAAATAAAATAAAAAGATTTCTTTAGTACGACAAATAAAATAAAAAGATTTCTTTAGTAAGACAAATAAAATAAAAAGATTTTTTTAGTAAGACAAATAAAAAAAAAAGATTTCTTTAGTACGACAAATAAAATAAAATATTTCTTTAGTAAGACAAATAAAATAAAAAGATTTCTTTAGTACGGCAAATAAAATAAAAATATTTCTTTAGTAAGGCAAATAAAATAAAAAGATTTCTTTAGTAAGACAAATAAAATAAAAAGATTTCTTTAGTCAGACAAATAAAATAAAAAGATATCTTTAGTACGACAAATACAATAAAAATATTTCTTTAGTACGACAAATAAAATAAAAATATTTCTTTAGTAAGACAAATAAAATAAAAAGATTTCTTTAATAAGACAAATGAAATAAAAAGATTTCTTTAGTACGACAAATAAAATAAAAAGATTTCTTTAGTACGACAAATAAAATAAAAAGATTTCATTAGTAAGACACATGAAATAAAAATATTTCTTTAGTAAGACAAATAAAATAAAGAGATTTCTTTAGTACGAAAAATAAAATAAAAAGATTTCTATAGTACGACAAATAAAATAAATAAAAATTATTTAGTAAGACAAATAAAATAAATAGATTTCTTTAGTGAGACAAAAAAAATAAAAAGATTTCTTTAGTAAGACAAATAAAATAAATAGATAGCTTTAGTAAGACAAATAAAATAAAAAGATTTCTATAGTAAGACAAATAAAATAAAAAGATTTCTTTAGTAAGACAAATTAAATAAAAAGATATCTTTAGTAAGACAAATAAAATAAAATGATTTCTTTAGTAAGACAAATGAAATAAAAAGATTTCTTTAGTAAGACAAATGAAATAAAAAGATTTCTTTAGTACGACAAATGAAATAAAAAGATTTCTTTAGTAAGAGAAAAAAAATACAAAGATTTCTTTAGTAAGACAAATAAAATAAAAAGATAGCTTTAGTAAGACAAATAAAATAAAAAGATTTCTTTAGTAAGACAAATAAAATAAAAAGATTTCTTTAGTACGACAAATAAAATAAAAAGATTTCTGTAGTAAGACAAATGAAATAAAAAGATTTCTTTAGTACGACAAATAAAATAAATAAAAATCATTTAGTAAGACAAATAAAATAAAGAGATTTCTTTAGTAAGAGAAATAAAATAAAGAGATTTCTTTAGTAAGACAAATAAAATAAAAAGATTTCTTTAGTAAGACAAATTAAATAAAAATATTTCTTTAGTAAGATAAATAAAATAAAAAAGATTTCTTTAGTAAGACAAATAAAATAAAAAGATTTCATTAGTAAGACAAATAATAAAAAGATTTCTTTAGTCAGACAAATAAAATAAAAAGATTTCTTTAGTACGACAAATAAAATAAAAAGATTTCTTTAGTAAGACAAATAAAATAAAAAGATTTTTTTAGTAAGACAAATAAAAAAAAAAGATTTCTTTAGTACGACAAATAAAATAAAATATTTCTTTAGTAAGACAAATAAAATAAAAAGATTTCTTTAGTACGGCAAATAAAATAAAAAGATTTCTTTAGTAAGGCAAATAAAATAAAAAGATTTCTTTAGTAAGACAAATAAAATAAAAAGATTTCTTTAGTCAGACAAATAAAATAAAAAGATATCTTTAGTACGACAAATACAATAAAAATATTTCTTTAGTACGACAAATAAAATAAAAATATTTCTTTAGTAAGACAAAAAAAATAAAAAGATTTCTTTAATAAGACAAATGAAATAAAAAGATTTCTTTAGTACGACAAATAAAATAAAAAGATTTCTTTAGTAATACAAATAAAATAAAAAGATTTCATTAGTAAGACACATAAAATAAAAATATTTCTTTAGTAAGACAAATAAAATAAAGAGATTTCTTTAGTACGAAAAATAAAATAAAAAGATTTCTATAGTACGACAAATAAAATAAACAAAAATTATTTAGTAAGACAAATAAAATAAAGAGATTTCATTAGTAAGACAAATAAAATAAAGAGATTTCTTTAGTAAGACAAATAAAATAAAAAGATTTCTTTAGTAAGGCAAATTAAATAAAAAGTTTTCTTTAGTAAGACAAATACAATTAAAAGATATCTTTAGTACGACAAATAAAATAAAAAGATTTCTTTAGTAAGACAAATAAAATAAAAAGATTTTTTTAGTAAGACAAATTAAATAAAAATATTTCTTTAGTAAGACAAATAAAATAAAAAGATTTCTTTAGTAAGACAAATACAATAAAAATATTTTTTTAGTACGACAAATAAAATAAAAAGATTTCTTTAGTAAGACAAATAAAACAAAAAGATTTCTTTAGTAAGACAAATTAAATAAAAAGATATCTTTAGTAAGACAAATGAAATAAAATGATTTCTTTAGTAAGACAAATAAAATAAAAAGATTTCTTTAGTAAGACAAATGAAATAAAAAGATTTCTTTAGTACGACAAATAAAATAAAAAGATTTCTTTAGTAAGACAAAAAAAATAAAAAGATTTCTTTAGTAAGACAAATAAAATAAAAAGATAGCTTTAGTAAGACAAATAAAATAAAAAGATTTCTTTAGTAAGACAAATAAAATAAAAAGATTTCTTTAGTACGACAAATAAAATAAAAAGATTTCTTTAGTAAGACAAATGAAATAAAAAGATTTCTTTAGTACGACAAATAAAATAAATAAAAATCATTTAGTAAGACAAATAAAATAAAGAGATTTCTTTAGTAAGAGAAATAAAATAAAGAGATTTCTTTAGTAAGACAAATAAAATAAAAAGATTTCTTTAGTAAGACAAATTAAATAAAAATATTTCTTTAGTAAGATAAATAAAATAAAAAAGATTTCTTTAGTAAGACAAATAAAATAAAAAGATTTCATTAGTAAGACAAATAATAAAAAGATTTTTTTGGTAAGACAAATAAAATAAAAATATTTCTTTAGTAAGACAAATAAAATAAAAAGATTTCTTTAGTAAGACAAATGAAATAAAAAGATTTCTTTAGTAAGACAAATAAAATAAATAAAAATTATTTAGTAAGACAAATAAAATAAAGAGATTTCTTTAGTAAGACAAATAAAATAAAAAGATTTCTTTAGTAAGACAAATAAAATAAAAAGATTTCTTTAGTAAGATAAATAAAATAAAAAAGATTCCTTTAGTAAGAAAAATATAATAAAAAGATTTCATTAGTAAGTCAAATAATAAAAAGATTTCTTTAGTAAGACAAATAAAATAAAAATATTTCTTTAGTACGACAAATAAAATAAAAAGATTTCTTTAGTAAGACAAATAAAATAAAAAGATTTCTTTAGTAAGACAAATAAAATAAATAGATTTCTTTAGTAAGACAAATAAAATAAAATATTTCTTTAGTAAGACAAATAAAATAAAAAGATTTCTTTAGTACGGCAAATAAAATAAAAATATTTCTTTAGTAAGACAAATAAAATAAAAAGTTTACTTTAATAAGACAAATAAAATAAAAAGATTTCTTTAGTACGACAAATAAAATAAAAAGATTTCTTTAGTACGACAAATAAAATAAAAAGTTTACTTTAGTACGACAAATAAAATAAAAAAATCTCTTTAGTAAGACAAATAAAATAAAAAGATTTCTTTAGTAAGACAAATAAAATAAAAAGATTTTTTTTAGTACGACACATTAAATAAAAAGATTTCTTTAGTACGACAAATAAAATAAAAAGATTTCATTAGTAAGACACATAAAATAAAAATATTTCTTTAGTAAGACAAATAATATTAAAAGATTTTTTTAGTACGAAAAATAAAATAAAAAGATTTCTTTAGTACGACAAATAAAATAAAAAGATTTCTTTAGTAAGACCAATAAAAGAAAAAGATTTCTTTAGTAAGACAAATAAAATAAAAAGATTTCTTTAGTACGACAAATAAAATAAAAAGATTTCTTTAGTAAGACAAATAAAATAAAAAGATTTCTTTAGTAAGACAAATAAAATAAAAAGATTTCTTTAGTACGACAAATAAAATAAAAAGATTTCTTTAGTAGTAAGACAAATAAAATAAAAAGATTTCTTTAGTAAGACAAATTAAATAAAAAGATTTCTTTAGTAAGACAAATACGATAAAAAGATTTCTTTAGTAAGACAAATAAAATAAAAAGATTTCTTTAGTAAGACAAATTAAATAAAAAGATATCTTTAGTAAGACAAATAAAATAAAATGATTTCTTTAGTAAGAAAAATAAAATAAAAAGATTTCTTTTGTACGACAAATAAAATAAAAAGATTTCTTTAGCAGTAAGACAAATAAAATAAAAATATTTCTTTAGTACGACAAATAAAATAAAAAGATTTCTTTAGTAAGACAAATACGATAAAAAGATTTCTTTAGTAAGACAAATAAAATAAAAAGATTTCTTTAGTAAGACAAATAAAATAAAAAGATTTCTTTAGTAAGACAAATGAAATAAAAAGATTTTTTTAGTACGACAAATTAAATAAAAAGATTTCTTTAGTACGACAAATAAAATAAAAAGATTTCATTAGTAATACACATAACTAAAAATATTTCTTTAGTAAGACAAATAATATTAAAAGATTTCTTTAGTACGAAAAATAAAATAAAAAGATTTCTTTAGTACGACAAATAAAATAAAAAGATTTCTTTAGTAAGACCAATAAAATAAAAAGATTTCTTTAGTAAGACAAATAAAATAAAAAGATTTCTTTAGTAAGACAAATAAAATAAAAAGATTTCTTTAGTAGTAAGACAAATAAAATAAAAAGATTTATTTAGTAAGACAAATAAAATAAAAAGATTTCTTTAGTACGACAAATAAAATAAAAAGATTTCTTTAGTAGTAAGACAAATAAAATAAAAAGATTTCTTTAGTAAGACAAATTAAATAAAAAGATTTCTTTAGTAAGACAAATACGATAAAAAGATTTCTTTAGTAAGACAAATAAAATAAAACATTTCTTTAGTAAGACAAATAAAATAAAATAATTTCTTTAGTAAGACAAATAAAATAAAAAGATTTCTTTAGTAAGACAAATAAAATAAAAAGATTTCTTTAGTAAGACAAATTAAATAAAAAGATATCTTTAGTAAGACAAATAAAATAAAATGATTTCTTTAGTAAGACAAATAAAATAAAAAGATTTCTTTAGTACGACAAATAAAATAAAAAGATTTCTTTAGTAGTAAGACAAATAAAATAAAAAGATTTCTTTAGTAAGACAAATAAAATAAAGAGATTTCTTTAGTAAGACAAATACGATAAAAAGATTTCTTTAGTAAGACAAATAAAATAAAAAGATTTCTTTAGTAAGACAAATAAAATAAAAAGATTTCTTTAGTAAGACAAATAAAATAAAAAGATTTCTTTAGTAAGACAAATAAAATAAAAAGATTTCTTTAGTAAGACAAATTACATAAAAAGATATCTTTAGTAAGACAAATAAAATAAAATGATTTCTTTAGTAAGACAAATAAAATAAAAAGATTTCTTTAGTAAGACAAATAAAATAAAAAGATTTCTTTAGTACGACAAATCATAAAAAGATTTGTTTAGTAAGACAAATAAAATAGAAAGATATCTTTAGTAAGACAAATGAAATAAAAAGATTTCTTTAGTAAGACAAATGAAATAAAAAGATTTCTTTAGTACGACAAATAAAATAAAAAGATTTCTTTAGTAAGACAAATAAAATAAAAAGATTTCTTTAGTAAGACAAATAAAATAAAAAGATAGCTTTAGTAAGACAAATAAAATAAAAAGATTTCTTTAGTAAGACAAATAAAATAGAAGGATTTCTTTAGTAAGACAAATAAAACAAACAGATTTCTTAAGTACGACAAATAAAATAAAAAGATTTCTTTAGTACGACAAATAAAATAAAAAGATTTCTTTAGTACGACAAATAAAATAAAAAGATTTTTTTAGTAAGACAAATAAAATAAAAAGATTTCTTTAGTAAGACAAATTAAATAAAAAGATTTCTTTAGTAAGACAAATAAAATAAAATATTTCTTTAGTAAGACAAATAAAATATAAAGATTTCTTTAGAACGGCAAATAAAATAAAAATATTTCTTTAGTAAGACAAATAAAATAAAAAGATTTCTTTAGTAAGACACATGAAATAAAAATATTTCTTTAGTCAGACAAATGAAATAAAAAGATATCTTTAGTACGACAAATACAATAAAAATATTTCTTTAGTACGACAAATAAAATAAAAATATTTCTTTAGTAAGACAAATAAAATAAAAAGATTTTTTTAGTAAGACAAATAAAATAAAGAGATTTCTTTAGTAAGACAAATAAAATAAAAAGATTTCTTTAGTAAGGCAAATTAAATAAAAAGTTTTCTTTAGTAAGACAAATAAAATAAAAAGATATCTTTAGTACGACAAATAAAATAAAAAGATTTCTTTAGTAAGACAAATAAAATAAAAAGATTTTTTTAGTAAGACAAATTAAATAAAAATATTTCTTTAGTAAGACAAATAAAATAAAAAGATTTCTTTAGTAAGACAAATACAATAAAAATATTTTTTTAGTACGACAAATAAAATAAAAAGATTTCTTTAGTAAGACAAATAAAATAAAAAGATTTCTTTAGTAAGACAAATTAAATAAAAAGATATCTTTAGTAAGACAAATGAAATAAAATGATTTCTTTAGTAAGACAAATAAAATAAAAAGATTTCTTTAGTAAGACAAATGAAATAAAAAGATTTCTTTAGTACGACAAATAAAATAAAAAGATTTCTTTAGTAAGACAAAAAAAATAAAAAGATTTCTTTAGTAAGACAAATAAAATAAAAAGATAGCTTTAGTAAGACAAATAAAATAAAAAGATTTCTTTAGTAAGACAAATAAAATAAAAAGATTTCTTTAGTACGACAAATAAAATAAAAAGATTTCTTTAGTAAGACAAATGAAATAAAAAGATTTCTTTAGTACGACAAATAAAATAAATAAAAATCATTTAGTAAGACAAATAAAATAAAGAGATTTCTTTAGTGAGAGAAATAAAATAAAGAGATTTCTTTAGTAAGACAAATAAAATAAAAAGATTTCTTTAGTAAGACAAATTAAATAAAAATATTTCTTTAGTAAGACAAATAAAATAAAAAGATTTCTTTAGTAAGACAAATGAAATAAAAAGATTTCTTTAGTAAGACAAATAAAATAAATAAAAATTATTTAGTAAGACAAATAAAATAAAGAGATTTCTTTAGTAAGACAAATAAAATAAAAAGATTTCTTTAGTAAGACAAATAAAATAAAAAGATTTCTTTAGTAAGATAAATAAAATAAAAAAGATTTCTTTAGTAAGAAAAATATAATAAAAAGATTTCATTAGTAAGACAAATAATAAAAAGATTTCTTTAGTAAGACAAATGAAATAAAAATATTTCTTTAGTACGACAAATAAAATAAAAAGATTTCTTTAGTAAGACAAATAAAATAAAAAGATTTCTTTAGTAAGACAAATAAAATAAATAGATTTCTTTAGTACGACAAATAAAATAAAATATTTCTTTAGTAAGACAAATAAAATAAAAAGATTTCTTTAGTACGGCAAATAAAATAAAAATATTTCTTTAGTAAGACAAATAAAATAAAAAGTTTACTTTAATAAGACAAATAAAATAAAAAGATTTCTTTAGTACGACAAATAAGATAAAAAGATTTCTTTAGTACGACAAATAAAATAAAAAGTTTACTTTAGTACGACAAATAAAATAAAAAAATCTCTTTAGTAAGACAAATAAAATAAAAAGATTTCTTTAGTAAGACAAATAAAATAAAAAGATTTTTTTAGTACGACAAATTAAATAAAAAGATTTCTTTAGTACGACAAATAAAATAAAAAGATTTCATTAGTAAGACACATTAAATAAAAATATTTCTTTAGTAAGACAAATAATATTAAAAGATTTCTTTAGTACGAAAAATAAAATAAAAAGATTTCTTTAGTACGACAAATAAAATAAAAAGATTTCTTTAGTAAGACCAATAAAATAAAAAGATTTCTTTAGTAAGACAAATAAAATAAAAAGATTTCTTTAGTAAGACAAATAAAATAAAAAGATTTCTTTAGTAAGACAAATAAAATAAAAAGATTTCTTTAGTAAGACAAATAAAATAAAAAGATTTCTTTAGTACGACAAATAAAATAAAAAGATTTCTTTAGTAGTAAGACAAATAAAATAAAAAGATTTCTTTAGTAAGACAAATTAAATAAAAAGATTTCTTTAGTAAGACAAATACGATAAAAAGATTTCTTTAGTAAGACAAATAAAATAAAACATTTCTTTAGTAAGAAAAATAAAATAAAAAGATTTCTTTAGTAAGACAAATAAAATAAAAAGATTTCTTTAGTAAGACAAATTAAATAAAAAGATATCTTTAGTAAGACAAATAAAATAAAATGATTTCTTTAGTAAGACAAATAAAATAAAAAGATTTCTTTAGTACGACAAATAAAATAAAAAGATTTCTTTAGTAGTAAGACAAATAAAATAAAAAGATTTCTTTAGTAAGACAAATAAAATAAAAAGATTTCTTTAGTAAGACAAATACGATAAAAAGATTTCTTTAGTAAGACAAATAAAATAAAAAGATTTCTTTAGTAAGACAAATAAAATAAAAAGATTTCTTTAGTAAGACAAATAAAATAAAAAGATTTTTTTAGTACGACAAATTAAATAAAAAGATTTCTTTAGTACGACAAATAAAATAAAAAGATTTCATTAGTAAGACACATAACTAAAAATATTTCTTTAGTAAGACAAATAATATTAAAAGATTTCTTTAGTACGACAAATAAAATAAAAAGATTTCTTTAGTAGTAAGACAAATAAAATAAAAAGATTTCTTTAGTAAGACAAATAAAATAAAAAGATTTCTTTAGTAAGACAAATACGATAAAAAGATTTCTTTAGTAAGACAAATGAAATAAAAAGATTTCTTTAGTACGACAAATAAAATAAATAAAAATCATTTAGTAAGACAAATAAAATAAAGAGATTTCTTTAGTGAGAGAAATAAAATAAAGAGATTTCTTTAGTAAGACAAATAAAATAAAAAGATTTCTTTAGTAAGACAAATTAAATAAAAATATTTCTTTAGTAAGACAAATAAAATAAAAAGATTTCTTTAGTAAGACAAATGAAATAAAAAGATTTCTTTAGTAAGACAAATAAAATAAATAAAAATTATTTAGTAAGACAAATAAAATAAAGAGATTTCTTTAGTAAGACAAATAAAATAAAAAGATTTCTTTAGTAAGACAAATAAAATAAAGAGATTTCTTTAGTAAGATAAATAAAATAAAAAAGATTTCTTTAGTAAGAAAAATATAATAAAAAGATTTCATTAGTAAGACAAATAATAAAAAGATTTCTTTAGTAAGACAAATGAAATAAAAATATTTCTTTAGTACGACAAATAAAATAAAAAGATTTCTTTAGTAAGACAAATAAAATAAAAAGATTTCTTTAGTAAGACAAATAAAATAAATAGATTTCTTTAGTACGACAAATAAAATAAAATATTTCTTTAGTAAGACAAATAAAATAAAAAGATTTCTTTAGTACGGCAAATAAAATAAAAATATTTCTTTAGTTAGACAAATAAAATAAAAAGTTTACTTTAATAAGACAAATAAAATAAAAAGATTTCTTTAGTACGACAAATAAGATAAAAAGATTTCTTTAGTACGACAAATAAAATAAAAAGTTTACTTTAGTACGACAAATAAAATAAAAAAATCTCTTTAGTAAGACAAATAAAATAAAAAGATTTCTTTAGTAAGACAAATAAAATAAAAAGATTTTTTTAGTACGACAAATTAAATAAAAAGATTTCTTTAGTACGACAAATAAAATAAAAAGATTTCATTAGTAAGACACATTAAATAAAAATATTTCTTTAGTAAGACAAATAATATTAAAAGATTTCTTTAGTACGAAAAATAAAATAAAAAGATTTCTTTAGTACGACAAATAAAATAAAAAGATTTCTTTAGTAAGACCAATAAAATAAAAAGATTTCTTTAGTAAGACAAATAAAATAAAAAGATTTCTTTAGTAAGACAAATAAAATAAAAAGATTTCTTTAGTAAGACAAATAAAATAAAAAGATTTCTTTAGTAAGACAAATAAAATAAAAAGATTTCTTTAGTACGACAAATAAAATAAAAAGATTTCTTTAGTAGTAAGACAAATAAAATAAAAAGATTTCTTTAGTAAGACAAATTAAATAAAAAGATTTCTTTAGTAAGACAAATACGATAAAAAGATTTCTTTAGTAAGACAAATAAAATAAAACATTTCTTTAGTAAGAAAAATAAAATAAAAAGATTTCTTTAGTAAGACAAATAAAATAAAAAGATTTCTTTAGTAAGACAAATTAAATAAAAAGATATCTTTAGTAAGACAAATAAAATAAAATGATTTCTTTAGTAAGACAAATAAAATAAAAAGATTTCTTTAGTACGACAAATAAAATAAAAAGATTTCTTTAGTAGTAAGACAAATAAAATAAAAAGATTTCTTTAGTAAGACAAATAAAATAAAAAGATTTCTTTAGTAAGACAAATACGATAAAAAGATTTCTTTAGTAAGACAAATAAAATAAAAAGATTTCTTTAGTAAGACAAATAAAATAAAAAGATTTCTTTAGTAAGACAAATAAAATAAAAAGATTTTTTTAGTACGACAAATTAAATAAAAAGATTTCTTTAGTACGACAATTAAATAAAAAGATTTCTTTAGTAGTAAGACAAATAAAATAAAAAGATTTCTTTAGTAAGACAAATAAAATAAAAAAATTTCTTTAGTACGACAAATAAAATAAAAAGATTTCTTTAGTAGTAAGACAAATAAAATAAAAAGATTTCTTTAGTAAGACAAATTAAATAAAAAGATTTCTTTAGTAAGACAAATACGATAAAAAGATTACTTTAGTAAGACAAATAAAATAAAACATTTCTTTAGTAAGACAAATAAAATAAAATAATTTCTTTTGTAAGACAAATAAAATAAAAAGATTTCTTTAGTAAGACAAATAAAATAAAAAGATTTCTTTAGTAAGACAAATGAAATAAAAAGATTTCTTTAGTACGACAAATAAAATAAATAAAAATCATTTAGTAAGACAAATAAAATAAAGAGATTTCTTTAGTGAGAGAAATAAAATAAAGAGATTTCTTTAGTAAGACAAATAAAATAAAAAGATTTCTTTAGTAAGACAAATTAAATAAAAATATTTCTTTAGTAAGACAAATAAAATAAAAAGATTTCTTTAGTAAGACAAATGAAATAAAAAGATTTCTTTAGTAAGACAAATAAAATAAATAAAAATTATTTAGTAAGACAAATAAAATAAAGAGATTTCTTTAGTAAGACAAATAAAATAAAAAGATTTCTTTAGTAAGACAAATAAAATAAAAAGATTTCTTTAGTAAGATAAATAAAATAAAAAAGATTTCTTTAGTAAGAAAAATATAATAAAAAGATTTCATTAGTAAGACAAATAATAAAAAGATTTCTTTAGTAAGACAAATAAAATAAAAATATTTCTTTAGTACGACAAATAAAATAAAAAGATTTCTTTAGTAAGACAAATAAAATAAAAAGATTTCTGTAGTAAGACAAATAAAATAAATAGATTTCTTTAGTACGACAAATAAAATAAAATATTTCTTTAGTAAGACAAATAAAATAAAAAGATTTCTTTAGTACGGCAAATAAAATAAAAATATTTCTTTAGTAAGACAAATAAAATAAAAAGTTTACTTTAATAAGACAAATAAAATAAAAAGATTTCTTTAGTACGACAAATAAAATAAAAAGATTTCTTTAGTACGACAAATAAAATAAAAAGTTTACTTTAGTACGACAAATAAAATAAAAAAATCTCTTTAGTAAGACAAATAAAATAAAAAGATTTCTTTAGTAAGACAAATAAAATAAAAAGATTTTTTTAGTACGACAAATTAAATAAAAAGATTTCTTTAGTACGACAAATAAAATAAAAAGATTTCATTAGTAAGACACATTAAATAAAAATATTTCTTTAGTAAGACAAATAATATTAAAAGATTTCTTTAGTACGAAAAATAAAATAAAAAGATTTCTTTAGTACGACAAATAAAATAAAAAGATTTCTTTAGTAAGACCAATAAAATAAAAAGATTTCTTTAGTAAGACAAATAAAATAAAAAGATTTCTTTAGTAAGACAAATAAAATAAAAAGATTTCTTTAGTAAGACAAATAAAATAAAAAGATTTCTTTAGTAAGACAAATAAAATAAAAAGATTTCTTTAGTACGACAAATAAAATAAAAAGATTTTATTAGTAGTAAGACAAATAAAATAAAAAGATTTCTTTAGTAAGACAAATTAAATAAAAAGATTTCTTTAGTAAGACAAATACGATAAAAAGATTTCTTTAGTAAGACAAATAAAATAAAACATTTCTTTAGTAAGAAAAATAAAATAAAAAGATTTCTTTAGTAAGACAAATAAAATAAAAAGATTTCTTTAGTAAGACAAATTAAATAAAAAGATATCTTTAGTAAGACAAATAAAATAAAATGATTTCTTTAGTAAGACAAATAAAATAAAAAGATTTCTTTAGTAAGACAAATAAAATAAAAAGATTTCTTTAGTAGTAAGACAAATAAAATAAAAAGATTTCTTTAGTAAGACAAATAAAATAAAAAGATTTCTTTAGTAAGACAAATACGATAAAAAGATTTCTTTAGTAAGACAAATAAAATAAAAAGATTTCTTTAGTAAGACAAATAAAATAAAAAGATTTCTTTAGTAAGACAAATAAAATAAAAAGATTTTTTTAGTACGACAAATTAAATAAAAAGATTTCTTTAGTACGACAAATAAAATAAAAAGATTTCATTAGTAAGACACATAACTAAAAATATTTCTTTAGTAAGACAAATAATATTAAAAGATTTCTTTAGTACGAAAAATAAAATAAAAAGATTTCTTTAGTACGACAAATAAAATAAAAAGATTTCTTTAGTAAGACCAATAAAATAAAAAGATTTCTTTAGTAAGACAAATAAAATAAAAAGATTTCTTTAGTAAGACAATTAAATAAAAAGATTTCTTTAGTAGTAAGACAAATAAAATAAAAAGATTTCTTTAGTAAGACAAATAAAATAAAAAAATTTCTTTAGTACGACAAATAAAATAAAAAGATTTCTTTAGTAGTAAGACAAATAAAATAAAAAGATTTCTTTAGTAAGACAAATTAAATAAAAAGATTTCTTTAGTAAGACAAATACGATAAAAAGATTACTTTAGTAAGACAAATAAAATAAAACATTTCTTTAGTAAGACAAATAAAATAAAATAATTTCTTTTGTAAGACAAATAAAATAAAAAGATTTCTTTAGTAAGACAAATAAAATAAAAAGATTTCTTTAGTAAGACAAATGAAATAAAAAGATTTCTTTAGTACGACAAATAAAATAAATAAAAATCATTTAGTAAGACAAATAAAATAAAGAGATTTCTTTAGTGAGAGAAATAAAATAAAGAGATTTCTTTAGTAAGACAAATAAAATAAAAAGATTTCTTTAGTAAGACAAATTAAATAAAAATATTTCTTTAGTAAGACAAATAAAATAAAAAGATTTCTTTAGTAAGACAAATGAAATAAAAAGATTTCTTTAGTAAGACAAATAAAATAAATAAAAATTATTTAGTAAGACAAATAAAATAAAGAGATTTCTTTAGTAAGACAAATAAAATAAAAAGATTTCTTTAGTAAGACAAATAAAATAAAAAGATTTCTTTAGTAAGATAAATAAAATAAAAAAGATTTCTTTAGTAAGAAAAATATAATAAAAAGATTTCATTAGTAAGACAAATAATAAAAAGATTTCTTTAGTAAGACAAATAAAATAAAAATATTTTTTTAGTACGACAAATAAAATAAAAAGATTTCTTTAGTAAGACAAATAAAATAAAAAGATTTCTTTAGTAAGACAAATAAAATAAATAGATTTCTTTAGTACGACAAATAAAATAAAATATTTCTTTAGTAAGACAAATAAAATAAAAAGATTTCTTTAGTACGGCAAATAAAATAAAAATATTTCTTTAGTAAGACAAATAAAATAAAAAGTTTACTTTAATAAGACAAATAAAATAAAAAGATTTCTTTAGTACGACAAATAAAATAAAAAGATTTCTTTAGTACGACAAATAAAATAAAAAGTTTACTTTAGTACGACAAATAAAATAAAAAAATCTCTTTAGTAAGACAAATAAAATAAAAAGATTTCTTTAGTAAGACAAATAAAATAAAAAGATTTTTTTAGTACGACAAATTAAATAAAAAGATTTCTTTAGTACGACAAATAAAATAAAAAGATTTCATTAGTAAGACACATTAAATAAAAATATTTCTTTAGTAAGACAAATAATATTAAAAGATTTCTTTAGTACGAAAAATAAAATAAAAAGATTTCTTTAGTACGACAAATAAAATAAAAAGATTTCTTTAGTAAGACCAATAAAATAAAAAGATTTCTTTAGTAAGACAAATAAAATAAAAAGATTTCTTTAGTAAGACAAATAAAATAAAAAGATTTCTTTAGTAAGACAAATAAAATAAAAAGATTTCTTTAGTAAGACAAATAAAATAAAAAGATTTCTTTAGTACGACAAATAAAATAAAAAGATTTCTTTAGTAGTAAGACAAATAAAATAAAAAGATTTCTTTAGTAAGACAAATAAAATAAAAAGATTTCTTTAGTAGTAAGACAAATAAAATAAAAAGATTTCTTTAGTAAGACAAATAAAATAAAAAGATTTCTTTAGTAGTAAGACAAATAAAATAAAAAGATTTCTTTAGTAAGACAAATAAAATAAAAAGATTTCTTTAGTACGACAAATAAAATAAAAAGATTTCTTTAGTAGTAAGAAAAAATAAAATAAAAAGATTTCTTTAGTAAGACAAATTAAATAAAAAGATTTCTTTAGTAAGACAAATACGATAAAAAGATTTCTTTAGTAAGACAAATAAAATAAAACATTTCTTTAGTACGACAAATAAAATAAATAGATTTCTTTAGTAAGACAAATAAAATAAAAAGATATCTTTAGTAAGACAAATAAAATAAAAAGATTTCTTTAGTAAGACAAATTAAATAAAAAGATATCTTTAGTAAGACAGATAAAATAAAATGATTTCTTTAGTAAGACAAATAAAATAAAAAGATTTCTTTAGTACGACAAATAAAATAAAAAGATTTCTTTAGTAGTAAGACAAATAAAATAAAAAGATGTCTTTAGTACGACAAATAAAATAAAAAGATTTCTTTAGTAAGACAAATAAAATAAATAGATTTTTTTAGTACGACAAGTGAAATAAAAAAATTTCTTTAGTACGACAAATAAAATAAAAAGATTTCATTAGTAAGACACAAAAAATAAAAATATTTCTTTAGTAAGACAAATAAAATAAAGAGATTTCTTTAGTACGAAAAATAAAATAAAAAGATTTCTATAGTACGACAAATAAAATAAATAAAAATTATTTAGTAAGACAAATAAAATAAAGAGATTTCTTTAGTAAGACAAATAAAATAAAGAGATTTCTTTAGTAAGACAAATAAAATAAAAAGATTTCTTTAGTAATGCAAATTAAATAAAAAGTTTTCTTTAGTAAGATAAATAAAATAAAAAAGATTTCTTTAGTAAGAAAAATAAAATAAAAAGATTTCATTAGTAAGACAAATAATAAAAAGATTTCTTTAGTAAGACAAATAAAATAAAAAGATATCTTTAGTACGACAAATAAAATAAAAAGATTTCTTTAGTAAGACAAATAAAATCAAAATGTTTTTTTTAAGTAAGACAAATAAAATAAAAATATTTCTTTTGTAAGACAAATAAAATAAAAAGATTTCTTTAGTAAGACAAATACAATAAAAATATTTTTTTAGTACGACAAATAAAATAAAAAGATTTCTTTAGTAAGACAAATAAAATAAAAAGATTTTTTTGGTAAGACAAATAAAATAAAAATATTTCTTTAGTAAGACAAATAAAATAAAAAGATTTCTTTAGTAAGACAAATGAAATAAAAAGATTTCTTTAGTAAGACAAATAAAATAAATAAAAATTATTTAGTAAGACAAATAAAATAAAGAGATTTCTTTAGTAAGACAAATAAAATAAAAAGATTTCTTTAGTAAGACAAATAATATAAAAAGATTTCTTTAGTAAGACAAATAAAATAAAAAGATTTCTTTAGTAAGACAAATAAAATAAAAAGATTTCTTTAGTAAGACAAATTAAATAAAAAGATATCTTTAGTAAGACAAATAAAATAAAATGATTTCTTTAGTAAGACAAATACGATAAAAAGATTTCTTTAGTAAGACAAATAAAATAAAAAGATTTCATTAGTAAGACACATAAAATAAAAATATTTCTTTAGTAAGACAAATAATATTAAAAGATTTCTTTAGTACGAAAAATAAAATAAAAATATTTCTTTAGTACGACAAATAAAATAAAAAGATTTCTTTAGTAAGACCAATAAAATAAAAAGATTTCTTTAGTAAGACAAATAAAATAAAAAGATTTCTTTAGTAAGACAAATAAAATAAAAAGATTTCTTTAGTAAGACAAATTAAATAAAAAGATTTCTTTAGTAAGACAAATAAAATAAAAAGATTTCTTTAGTACGACAAATAAAATAAAAAGATTTCTTTAGTAGTAAGACAAATAAAATAAAAAGATTTCTTTAGTAAGACAAATTAAATAAAAAGATTACTTTAGTAAGACAAATACGATAAAAAGATTTCTTTAGTAAGACAAATAAAATAAAACATTTCTTTAGTAAGAAAAATAAAATAAAAAGATTTCTTTAGTAAGACAAATAAAATAAAAAGATTTCTTTAGTAAGACAAATTAAATAAAAAGATATCTTTAGTAAGACAAATAAAATAAAATGATTTCTTTAGTAAGACAAATAAAATAAAAAGATTTCTTTAGTACGACAAATAAAATAAAAAGATTTCTTTAGTAGTAAGACAAATAAAATAAAAAGATTTCTTTAGTAAGACAAATAAAATAAAAAGATTTCTTTAGTAAGACAAATACGATAAAAAGATTTCTTTAGTAAGACAAATAAAATAAAAAGATTTCTTTAGTAAGACAAATAAAATAAAAAGATTTCTTTAGTAAGACAAATAAAATAAAAAGATTTTTTTAGTACGACAAATTTAATAAAAAGATTTCTTTAGTACGACAAATAAAATAAAAAGATTTCATTAGTAAGACACATAAATAAAAATATTTCTTTAGTAAGACAAATAATATTAAAAGATTTCTTTAGTACGAAAAATAAAATAAAAAGATTTCTTTAGTACGACAAATAAAATTAAAAGATTTCTTTAGTAAGACCAATAAAATAAAAAGATTTCTTTAGTAAGACAAATAAAATAAAAAGATTTCTTTAGTAAGACAAATAAAATAAAAAGATTTCTTTAGTAGTAAGACAAATAAAATAAAAAGATTTCTTTAGTAAGACAAATAAAATAAAAAGATTTCTTTAGTACGACAAATAAAATAAAAAGATTTCTTTAGTAGTAAGACAAATAAAATAAAAAGATTTCTTTAGTAAGACAAATTAAATAAAAAGATTTCTTTAGTAAGACAAATACGATAAAAAGATTTCTTTAGTAAGACAAATAAAATAAAACATTTCTTTAGTAAGACAAATAAAATAAAAAGATTTCTTTAGTAAGACAAATAAAATAAAAAGATTTCTTTAGTAAGACAAATAAAATAAAAAGATTTCTTTAGTAAGACAAATTAAATAAAAAGATATCTTTAGTAAGACAAATAAAATAAAATGATTTCTTTAGTAAGACAAATAAAATAAAAAGATTTCTTTAGTACGACAAATAAAATAAAAAGATTTCTTTAGTAGTAAGACAAATAAAATAAAAAGATTTCTTTAGTAAGACAAATAAAATAAAAAGATTTCTTTAGTAAGACAAATACGATAAAAAGATTTCTTTAGTAAGACAAATAAAATAAAAAGATTTCTTTAGTAAGACAAATAAAATAAAAAGATTTCTTTAGTAAGACAAATAAAATAAAAAGATTTCTTTAGTAAGACAAATAAAATAAAAAGATTTCTTTAGTAAGACAAATTAAATAAAAAGATATCTTTAGTAAGACAAATAAAATAAAATTATTTCTTTAGTAAGACAAATACGATAAAAAGATTTCTTTAGTAAGACAAATAAAATAAAAAGATTTCTTTAGTACGACAAATAATAAAAAGATTTGTTTAGTAAGACAAATGAAATAGAAAAGTATCTTTAGTAAGACAAATGAAATAAAAAGATTTCTTTAGTAAGACAAATGAAATAAAAAGATTTCTTTAGTACGACAAATAAAATAAAAAGATTTCTTTAGTAAGACAAATGAAATAAAAAGATTTCTTTAGTAAGACAAATAAAATAAAAAGATAGCTTTAGTAAGACAAATAAAATAAAAAGATTTCTTTAGTAAGACAAATAAAATAGAAGGATTTCTTTAGTAAGACAAATGAAACAAACAGATTTCTTTAGTACGACAAATAAAATAAAAAGATTTCTTTAGTACGACAAATAAAATATAAAAAAATTTCTTTAGTAAGACAAATAAAATAAAAAGATTTCTTTAGTAAGACAAATAAAATAAAAATATTTCTTTAGTAAGACAAATAAAATAAAAAGATTTTTTTAGTAAGACAAATAAAATAAAAATATTTTTTTAGTAAGATGAATAAAAAAAAAGATTTCTTTAGTACGAAAAATAACGTTTTCATTCGGCTTAGGGGCAGAAATGAACCAATAAATGCTTGACTTATTGCCCTTTTTAACCTTAATTAAAACCAGAATCAATTTTCTATTCGTCAATTTAAAACCTTCAAATTACTTTAGAATTTCGAAGGACTACGATATAGTAAGCAGACTTTACTATATTTATACTTGATTAAAATAGACTTTATATTATTACGGTCATTCGTATGACACAAAACTGCATGTACTGACCAGTTTGGGAGAGTGTGGAGCCACCCTTTAGTTACAACTACTCCCAGGTCCACTCTTAACCGAAGTAATACTAGCTGTCCGGTTTATTAGAAACTATCATTTACAAACTATTTGGGTAAACGTAAAGTTTTCAGGCTCGATACTATTATCTGAAAGGGGGTATGCAGTAGCTAAAAATGTTTTAAAAGATTATGACATGGTAAACACATTGGCGTTAAAACCAATTAAAATAGTTATGAAAATATTTGTTTCTGAACAATTTTTTCGCAACAGTTGTAGTGCGTTGTGTTTTAGCTCTTGGCTCAACTAGAGTCGAATAATTGTTAGAGAATTCGCTAGTGAAACACCGATTTCAAACTAGATTTGTACATGAGAGAACAAATTCAAGGAGGAAGGTTATATCCGCAGGGCAGAATGATCTGAACAATCGCCCGCATCGATTTGTTCCATGTCATCTCAACTATGTATAAAATTTATAAAACCGTTCCCATCATTTTGAATTTCTTATTCGAATTGTAAAGAATGCCCCTTTATTCTCAACTTAGTTGCTATATTCACACAGTTTCGGCCGATTCAATTTCCGACCTTCTTAAAGTTCATATTTTCGAATTTTAGAAACCTTATAGTCGTACTTGTTATCTTACACAGAATTTCAAACTGAACCCTTTATTTAATTCACGGCGGTAGATTGTTCTTATTCCGTCAATCACGTATACGTGGCGTAACACGTAAAAGGGTTGCTCAATAAGCAGCCTGGTGATACCAGATCAGGCTGCCCTGTGGCTCCCTGAGACGAAATTCACCTACATTGACGTTTTTTTTTTTTTTTTTTTTTTTTGTAAAACTTAATAATGTTCTACAAAACCAAAAACAAAAACAACAGCCCCTCTCCCTTTCTCCCTCCCCTTTTTTATTTTATTTTTAGCACTTGAAGCATAAATCTTTTACTATAATGACCAGATTCGGCATTAAATAACCCAAAAAGGGTTGATATGCCGTAAAACAAAACTACCAAACCAAAAACGATGATTAAACATTTGAAGATATAAAGAACTTGAAGCATAAAAACTTTTACTATAATGACCAGATTCGGCATTAAATAACCCAAAAAGGGTTGATATGCCGTAAAACAAAACTACCAAACCATACCACCTCAATAAGCAGCTTGAAGTGACAGTTATTTAGAGGTTTTAGTTTCAATCCTTATTAAAGTCAATCATAACTAAGAATAAAAATTCTTTAACCGTTTTTTTTTATAAAAGCTTCTTGTCCAGTTGAAAACACATCTCATCAAATCGAATCTGGATGCGCACGTTTCCTTGAACGCCAACACAGGATGACGAGTTGATCCAAGTTTAGACGTGACGCATCACAACGCGACCATCCATTAAACTCTCCACCACATCAAACAACCAATCATGCGGTCATCACACAGACACGTCATGACACACCACACAGAGTCACACATAAACATGTTGCCACACATGCACATGTATTTTATATTCCTATACGAGCGTACACCCTGCGTTAAAAAGTATGCTTCGCTAGCGTTCTAACTAATATTTACATTCATAAGAAATAATGTCTTAATCGCTGAAGTAAAAAACGAAAAAAAAAACGTCTCTAACTGGAAAGTTACAAAAATAAAAAGGCAAGAAAAACGTATCAATCTGTATAGAAAGAAAAAAGAAAAAAAAGAAATAAAGCGTCTCATTATGGGAATAGAGTAAATAATTTATTTTCGAATTCATTTCAGACAGTGAAAGGGGAAGCATTGCCGTACTTACTATTTGCTCTTTCATTTTTCCTAAACACTTGAAATGGGCTCGTCCGGGAATTTTTTTTCCTAATTAACATTTACCGGACGGAATGGATATTTATATATGTATGCTAATGTTCAGTCTCTGTCAAAAATGACGAAAATAATTATGTTTCGCCAGTGTTTTCACTAATATTCATATAAAATAATAGAATTACATCAGTAATTTAAATTTCACATATGAATTATTATTATTTCTGATGACCGTAAGAAAAAAAAACACTATGCATTGCTTTTCTTTTTTCCTGCTTTTAATTATCCTCCTTTGATTATTATTAGGTAAGGGGTGACTAGGGACTAGACATAAAGAAATGACGCCGGATGTTAAAAACATCAAAGACGTTAGCGGTTAAAAATAAAATTGAACGAGAACAATAGTCTCTCATTTAAAGAAATAGATTTTAAAAAGTCTCAAATCGAAACGGTAAAAGTAAACTAGAAAATAAAAGAAAAAAACGTATAAATCGGTGTTGAAAGCAGAAAAGAAATAAAGGAAAAAGAAGTTCTCATGATGGAAATAGATTTGCGTTCTACCTTCGTAGACTTTTGGATGACGAGAGGATATATATTGTTACGACCTAACTGCGGGATGATCGGTAAGGATTAGCAATCAGATCGCTACACATATATTTAATTCATTTAATGTCCGTTGGCACGTTGATCATCTTTGGTTAATCGTCGAATGTCGGATTAACCGGTGAATATCTTCCTGGAGGAATTGAGATAACAAAGCAATAAATGACGGAACACAGACACGAGTGAAATTAAAAGTCAATAAAGATTTTTATAAACAAACATAAGAAGAAGATGACACTACGAGAAAGAGTGAGGGAGACAGACGTGTATTTTGGAGAGTGTTTGCGGATGTATGCAACATGAAATTTCAGTCAATATATATATATATATATTTGTGTAAGAAAGATACTGGCAAGAAATAGGCCAAACTTAGCTGTTTTGTCCGAAGTATAATACGGATCAAAAGTCCACGCACATACAATAAAAATGATAACACGAAAATCAATAATCTCCTTGAATAGTAATCCTTGGGAATAAGAATAAAATGGATTCAATCCGCGATAAGATTGTGCTTTAAGTTCCTTGGGAATAAGAATGTTCTAGATTCAACCTGCTAAGATTGTCCTTATGCCTCACTGATTTACACAACCGTTCCGTCTGCCTTCTTGTCGCCCTCTCTGACGTGTTTCTTAAATTCACCTCGTGCGTTCTGTTTTTCGCGCCTTAAGACGTTCACTGTCTATCCCATTTCCGTTCGCCCACGTCGCCTGTCCTTCCTAACCTCTCCTCCCTCTCTCCCAGTCAAGCGGCTGCTTGACATGCACGCACACGGGAAGGTAAAGGGAATTGCACAACAAAATCTTAGAGAGAGAGATAGACAGAGACATAGAGAGAGTAAGCGCTTCGCCTGACTGACAGTCATTAAAGAGAGAGAGATATAGAGATATAGAGAGCGTAAGGGTTCGCCTTGCTTTGAGAATTATTTATCACAATATTTACAAATAAATAAACATTTCACTTTATTATCGAGTTGAACATACGAATAAATACACATTGGTCTTTATGTTAGAGAGTGGGAGTACGTCCTGAAAAGTTGTAGAAGTAGCAGCAGAAATCGAAAGTGATGTCACGTCCGTGAGATGTCGTTTTCTGTTTCTCATTCCTGACCACCAAAAAAGAAAAACGTGCAAAGCGAGGGTCCCTATAGCAGTAAGGGTAGCGCGCAGTGTAATAAAAAATGGCTAGCTGTTGATGACAACTCCCCCCAAATAATTCCTAATTCTCTTATTCTCTCCCATAAAAACACACAATCTCTGTCTATTGTTTATGCTTAAATAAACATCTAAAACCAGCCAGCGTCTCCGCGTTATCGTTCAAATAGCCGAGATACACCGAACAACAAGACGAAACCCGGGTACCCACAGCAAAGGTTATCAGCAATGCAATATTTATTATAGAGTCAAGGATATTAGTTTTTATCTAGATTTAAAATATGTAAATACACTAGAACACCATCAAGTTGTATAATCACAAAAAATCCAGGGAGGCGTGAGAGCGCTCTATCCCTTAATAGACTTCAAGAATGACCTATGCTGGAAATCTCATTTCTTTGATCAATCATAACTCAAATACCAATAAACAAAATTAGTTAAAACTTTGCATAAAATTTTTATTTGATAGGTTCTATAAGTGTGTAGAATTTCAGCATCATTAGTCAAGGCAACCCAGAGATCCAGAAAGTTCAATCATTAAAGCATGTTATCTGTGTGTACGTACGTACTTACGTACGTATGTACGTATGTGCCACCCTGTATCTCATCAACTATTGGATGGATTCAGCTGATTTTTGGCAGATGTAGAGGTTCTAGGATCTAGTTGATGGCATTTTAATTTCAGTTTACCATATACCTTAGTTTTCCAGAAAATTCCAAAAAACCTTATGAGAAGGCATTGTATTGAGGCATAGCTATTACAAAACGTATGACATTCCATGAAAATGGCAGTATACTGAAATAATATGCTCTTAATAGGGTTAAGATGAAAATTCATATACACTAAATGTACAAAAGCAAGGAAATTCCCAAATTTTTACACTTTTATTGTCATTAAGTGTATGACTACATATCAACCAAACCATTTCATTATCACATCACTACAGTATAGATTTCTATGCATGAGGGGATGAAGTGTGTGAGGTGCGCTGAAGAAAAATTCCTACCAGTAAAATACATAGCTCTGTTGTGCTGACATACCCTTAATGACAATAAAACTGTAAAGATTTGGGAATTTACTTGCTTTTGTACATTTAGTGTATATGAATTTTCATCTTAACTCTATTAAGGGCATATGATTTCAGTATACTGGCATTTTTCATGGAATGTAGATGTACTTCTATGATAGACAAGCGAACATGTTAGTAGATCGAGCCAATGAAATACAGAAAGATCGATAATATAACATTATTTTTGGCCAGCAGACAAAATGATCAGCAAAAAGAAAAATCATTTCACTTTGTTTGAAACAATAAACTTAATCATCGTCGGCAGAAAAATCATATTTAATTTATCGTTAATCAAATTAAAAGCAATTTTGTGATTAAGGATTCGTTTATGGGTGTATACGTTGTTTTTAATTGGCAGTGTAATTGATTACGTAAGTTGTCGATTGCATATTTTGGAATTTCCAGATGTCTGCTGAAATCAGGATTCATTATAAAACACTTTAGTAATTAGCGAGTCAGTTGAGATTGGTCTTCATATCAAGTGACAATACACAAAGTAGAACGTAGATAAGTAAGTAAATAGAATTGACGAAAGTAGATAAGTAAGTACTTACAGCTTATGTACGAAGTAGAATATATTCATGAAGCTATACTAGTCATTGACAAGGTAAATTATGGAAAGTAGAAAGTGAACCTTAGGTTTACTTAACCCTCGCTTCCCTTATTTTATCCTTTAGTTCTCAAATTCCATGAACGAGGTTTCTGACAAAGCAAACATTCAACCATCACACACAGAGAGGTGACGGTGGCTAAGTGATAAACGACACGAACTGACAACCTGGGTGTGCCAAGTTCGAATCCAGTTTGTTCCAAATAAACACTTTCACTTATGATGTTGGCAACCTTCACGTGGTCTCTTCTGTAAGGAGAGTAGAAATTAGACCGTAAGTTTACTACTGCCAGCCTCTTAACTATCGCTTCTATTTTTTTTGTCCTTTAGTCCTCACATTCCATGAACAATGTTTCTTACAAAGGGGGAATAATTGCTGTTTTCTGAGTTGGAATCTATCCATCTAACATTTACTGTTGACTAGTTTTTGACCTCGAAGTAGTATTTTTAGCCTTTTTATGATAAGAGCGATTTCCATAAAAAATTATAACGTAAAGGTAAATCATGATGTTTAACGAATAGGTCGCATATTATAGCTGGTATATCACTAACCACCACCAGAAAAGGGTAATCCCTGGGAGGATAGTATCATGACCACAGAATAAATACCACATTATCCGTCCCTCCCACCCCAAAAAAGAAGTTAAATCTCAGGGAGTATGGTAGTATGACTACAGATCATACTCTCCCTTCCCAAAGTAGGAGGAAGTAATGCCTAGGAGGATGGTATCGGGATAAACGAAAATATTATACACTAGGAGGAGGTAATGCCTGATAGGGTGATATCAGGACCACAGAACAGATACTACCTCCCTCAAAATAAAAGTGTATCGGACGATATTATCATGAGGAAAATATATACTACACTATTTCGTCCCATTCAAAGTAGGGGGGTAATGCCTTAGGTATTGACTCGTAACAACAGAACATATACTACATTGCCCACAAAGGAAGAGGTAATGTCTGAGAGGGTGGTCTCATGACAACAGAACAGATACAACACTACCCACAAAGCAGGAGGTACGCCCTAGGAAAACGGTCTCTTGACAACAGAACAGATAATACACTACCCCCTTTGAATTGGGAGCGTTTTATTCGGCGACAGTAGTTTCAATCAAAAATTACTTAATATTTGACAATCCACGATATTTGTTTTCCCTGGCGAGGTGCCCGACTTCAGGCAACGATCATATTATTTCTTTACAATCAGTCATGGTATGTTGTTTTCTTCTACCCAGGTTCGTGTCTATGCCAAGTGCACCTACTTCTATCAAAAAACCGTTCAGTACACACGGCCTGGATATTTAACAAAAATGTTACTCGCTTGTATAAGCTACTCTATTTAAGAGTTCACACTAAAACTTTGTATTTTACACAGGCTCGCTAAGTTTATCCGAAAAAGATAAAGAAGAAAGGGGGCAAAATAAAGGAAGAAGAAGAAACAGTAGAAAAGGAAGAATATGAGTAAAAGATCTAATAGAAGAAGAACAAGACAAATAATAATACTAATAATAATAATAATAATAATAATAATAATAATAATAATAATAATAATAATAATAATGATAATAATAATAATAATAATAATAATAATAATAATAATAATAATAATAATAATAATAATAAAAATAATAATAATAATAATAATAATAATAATAAAAAAAATAATAATAATAATAATAATGATCAAAACAGTTGCAATCTTAAGGAAAATCCTCGAATACGGAAACCAACCCGCATAAGCTACAAAGGGTAACCAGTCACAAGGAATTTACAACAGGGAGAAAACAAAACCACACGAAAGACACCACAACGTGAACCAAGGAAGAGAAACTGCAAGAAACATCACTTCATAATCTCCGTCTCCCCAATAAATAACACTGACCTAAGCTATCACTATACAAAGTGAACCAAGGAGCAGAAATTACAAGAAACACTATCAGCTCCCCCTTTTCTCCCCCCCCCAAAAAAAATAATGATAATTTAATTTTTTTTAAATGGTGGCAACCTAGGCTGACACCAGACGAAATATTTGTAGAGGGTCGAGGAGGATGAGAAGACCGAGGAGGGACAGCACAAACCAGACCCCTACTGGAAAAGTGCGGAGAATGCTGGGACATTGGGGAGGTTTATATATATATAGTGCGTGTATTTAGGCAGCATTTTCCCATTTATGCAAACATTGTTGAAAATAACAAAATTCGTCCATTTAATTATTTCAATTTTTCTTATGTTGTTTTTTTTTGTATTAAATCGTCAACGACTTTCCTGGAACATTGTGAAAAACGTTACTCCTCTGTCGTTTTTTTTTTAATCTTCTTTCTCCAGCTTTTTTCTTTATCTGCTTTTAACACCTGAGCATGATTCGACGAAGAATCGAAAACGTTCGTGAAACTTATTGGATATTTATTAATATTTTTGATTTTAATACTAAAAAGACCACAAAGAAATTTTAAAAAAATGTATTATAAAACAAACGAATTATCCTATTGTTCACAACATATATATATTTATATATATATATATATATATATATATATATATATATAGAGAGAGAGAGAGAGAGAGAGAGAGAGAGAGAGAGAGAGAGAGACCAACATATATATATATATATATATATATATATATATATATATATATAATTGGACTTATGTTTTGAGGCATGTCAGTCCGTCCGTCCGGATTTTACATCCATTGAATTTTTCAGAAATTTTGCATGAAGTTGTAACTTTGATCAGGTTAGAAAGTGACATTCTCCGATTTTTGTAAAAAATCTGGTTAGGTCCCCAGGGGGTCAAAAGGCCCCGAAATGATCAAAAATTTTTCGCCCCATAACTTTTCATCCATCAATTCAATTTCTCTGAAACTTGGCCAAAATGTGGAGGCATTTGTTCCTAATAGAAAATAAGTATCGGTGACCTTGGAAAAAATCTGGTTCGCACCCCCAGGGGGACAAAAGCCCCCAACATGGCAAAAAATGACCCTTCTCTCCCATAACGTTTGATCCATCCATTCAATTCTTCTAAAACTTGGCCAAAATGGTGAGGCAATTGTTCTGGATATAAAATGAGCATCCTTGACCTCAGAAAAGGGGGCTAAAGGAGGGGTCAAAAATGCCCAAATTTATTGCATTTTACACTCGTCACATCAAGTCACATACAGAGGGGGACGAGGCACGCGTTGCTTGTTATAAATATTTGTTTTATCAACATACGTATACTTTTAATCCTTACAAAATGGTCAGTGTAGAGATAATAATTAAAGCCGGTCGCACGATTCGAAACCCCTGAACAATTCATTTTATAACTCAAATTCCGACACCTTAACCCTCACGGCCACCATGAACAACTACATAAACGGTGAGTATTTAAAAAAAAAACTATTGTAGTCAGCCGATGTTAACAGTGTTAAATTTATGAAGGAACATGCATTAAAGCTATCATTTTGACGGCTGTATCAATACGATTCCTTACAATGTCCAACTTATTTATATATATATATATATATATATATATATATATATTAAAAAATATATATTATAATATTAAATATATATATATATATATATATAAATATAATATTAAATAGTTTTTAATATTTTTACCTAAATACTACGTCGTTTCGAGCTTATGGCTCTCATCAGCGAAATGAAATAACAATTTCTGACGGTTATAAGGCGCTAACCTGGTTCACAAATGCATCTCGAATCTGTTGGCGTTTACCTAGTACAATTAGACCACGAGGGATTGTCACACAATAACGTAGAAATTAAGTGATGTTTACACTGAAAGCGGCGAGTGTTGACATCAAAACATTCGATAGCACCTAACGGCAGAGTCGGAGCATTGCACTGAAGCTTTTTATGAATGTTTATTTGTAATCTTTCCGGCAGTGCTCAATTTGCAATTTCACTTAGAAGGGGCTTATAACAATATCAAAATAGTTTTAACATTTGTACCTACGTACGACGTCGTTTCGAGGTTATGGCTCTCATCAGCTTAACTAAATCCAAGATATCGCAGACTAAGCATTTGCATAAGCCGACCAACCGTTGGGAAATTCATGATTAAAAAAGAGAATTCAAGTGTATATATATATATATATATATATATATATATATATATATATATATATATATATATATGTGAGAAGATAAGTTATGATAATAAAAATTGGATAAAATGCAATATTTATTAAATCATCAATTGTTCAAACAAGGGTTATATAAAAAAAATTCTTACCTTAATCCATGGATTTTCAAAGATATGCTCATATGATCGGAGGAAATTTTACTGTAATGCAAACATTCAAAACTATAAAAATATAAAATATTTAAATATATAAACAATAGAAATATACAATACTTCTATTTGTCTATTTAGCTGTCGACTTATGTAATTACTTTTATATTCTATTTCTGTTAGCACACACGCGCACATTCTCATACGTACACGCACATTTTTCTCAATTCAGCCTGTGATTTATGATAGGAGAACAATAACAGCTACCCCCCCCCCCCCAGACTCCTTGTTTAATGTGTCAATCATTTTCCCGTGTTTATCGGCGATCCAAAGAAACCTGTCAGGAATCTTCCACGCGTCGAATAACAACAAATCCCTTTCTCAGAAACAGAAGAAAAACGGGAAAATTTAAGTTCGGGTCAACATCCATATAATATCTTAACTCATGTAAACAGAGAGAGAGAGAGAGAGAGAGAGAGAGAGAGAGAGAGAGAGAGAGAGAGAGAGGGGGAGAGAGAGAGAATGGGGGGGTGAAGAGGGAGGGGGGAAGAGGAAGAGAGACAGAGGAGCAGATACAGAGAGAGACACAGAGAGGGGGCTACTGTATTACATTATATTTCCATCAAGATATATTAACATGCCTATATATAGGTATTTAGCCTGACGAATTTGTTCTATAATGAAACACACACTTTTCTAAGGGACTCAGGTTGCATAAGTACACACACACACATATATATATATATATATATATATATATATATATATATATATATATATATATATATTAGTAGAGAATGGTAGTTTGCTTGAAGCATTGCTGGGTATAGTAGTAGTATGTTTTTAAAGGCTGTGGGCAATGCAAATTCCGAGTAAGATGCAAGTTGTAAGGAACAAAAACAATAAATCGAATACGAAATATGACTGACTATTTATTTTTCCTAAAATCTTACATAACAGCAAGAGTGTTATTAGCTGTGTGTGTGATGTCCGGATAATTAAACATAACATCATCCGGACATCACACCAACAGCTAATAACACTCTTGCTGTTATGTAAGATTTTAGGAAAAATAAATAGTCAGTCATATTTCGTATTCGATTTATTGTTTTTGTTCCTTACAACTTGCATCTTACCCTGAATTTGCCTTGCCCATACCCTTTAAAAACATACTATATATATATATATATATATATATATATATATATATATATATATATATATATATATATATATATATATATATATATATATATATATATGTATATATATATATATGATTATTAAAGCAATTATTTTAATAGTGCTGCTCTATTTTTGGGGGAATCAACTTCCAGAACCAAGCGAAACTCAATATTCAAACAGTTAAATTACTATTTCAAAATTCAAAATACAACTATAAATAAATAAATACATAAATTGACGGATCAAAGTTGTATTCTACTGTGATTTAATATCAGATTCGAAGCAAAGGATAGCTAACACGTGTTTCTAGATGAATTCAAAACATACATATACACATGAGATCTCATCAGACAGAATTAAAATCAGAGCCTAACCTCGGATCGGATTTTAATTCTTCCTGATGAGATCTCAGTTTCTAACAGCTGTTGATCGACAACATCGACATGCCAGTGTCGCAGATTTAGTACATGGCTCTATAAATAAAAATAATTATATATATATATATCTATATATATACATATATATATATATATATACATATATATATATATATATATATATATATATATATATATATATATATATATATATATATAAGCTCTATTTAATATTGAGCATTTTTTATAAGCCCGGTGGAAATTCTTTGGAAACCTATCCTGTGGATGTTTACTTTACGTTGATTACTATATATATATATATATTTATATATATATATATATATATATATATATATATATATATATATATATATATATATTAGAGGTGAAAGATGAGAATAAAAAATTGTAAAGATGCAATATTTATTAGAACATCAAAAGTTCAGAGCAGGAGCCTCATATCATAGAATTTATCTTTGAAAATCCATGAATTAAGGATATGAGGCTCCTGCTCTGAACTTTTGATGTTTTAATAAATATAGTATCTTTACAATTTTTTATTCTCATCTTTCACCTCAGAGCAGGAGCCTCATATCCTCTAAAACCTCTAAAAGTTATTGGTCTATTCAATATATTGAGCTTTATATTATCACGATAGATTATTATTATTAAATGATAATTCAATTATCGTTATTTTATTCAATATACATATATATATATATATATATATATATATATATATATATATATATATCAATATATATATATATATATATATCAATATATATATATATATATATATATATATATATATATATATATATATATATATATGGGGTAAGGTACACGATAGTTCATGAAAAATGAAGTGTCGTGATGTCATCTTTTCACACACACACACACACACACACACACATATATATATATATATATATATATATATAATAGTTCAGCGATAAACAAATTAATGACATATTCATTCACACCTGTTCCAAGAATTAAACAACAACTGTTTTGTGTACGATCGTTCGTTCTGAGACTAACCGAATCTTCATTGATTCCAAGTTTCTTCATCAGTACTGGATGACTGGTGTTCAAATACACCGAAATGCATTTTGATGGAATTTATGACAACACTTATTTGATGCGCATTTGTAAAACACGCCCATTTATGACGAAACGGTCGATTCAACTAAAGGAGAGATACACAAGAGATTCTATACACATCATAATGGCGAACCCGTCTATTGATACTTATAAAAAAAGGCTACAGTTTACAATTCCTGCGAATTTTGACATTCTACTTCGTTTATTGATTCGTTCCTTTATTCATTCCTTTCATTCATTCATTGAAAGAACCGAGTTGAACCCTAAAACGTGAGCGGTACGAAAACGAGGACGTTCAGTCGAAACAGGGTTAATCATTGTCGTTCGACAATAAGCAGTTTGTAAATTACTTAGCTTTTCTTTATCGATAATGTACGTAAATGTTTGTTTGTATTTGTGATATTGTTTGCGTTCGAAGAACACTTTAATACGCGCTGTTAGGTTGAATTTAACGAGCATAGTATATAAGGTTCGACACGGATGTCACATACGCGTTTATCAAGGTCTCTCTGGCGTTGCTTTTTTTGTTTTTTTTCCCATATCCAACTCTCTGGCTCAACTTTTTCAAATACGCGTTTATCAAGGTCTCTCTGGCGTTCCTTATTTGTTTTTTTTCCCCATATCCAACTCTCTGGCTCAACTTTTTCACATACGCGTTTATCAAGGTCTCTCTGGCGTTCCTTATTTGTTTTTTTTCCCATATCCAACTCTCTGGCTCAACTTTGTCACATACGCGTTTATCAAGGTCTCTCTGACGTTCCTTATTTGTTTTTTTCCCCCATATCCAACTCTCTGGCTCAACTTTTTCACATACGCGTTTATCAAGGTCTCTCTGACGTTGCTTTTTTGTTTTTTCTCCCATATCAAACTCTCTGGCTCAACTTTGTCACATACGCGTTTATCAAGGTCTCTCTGGCGTTCCTTATTTGTTTTTTTTTCCCATATCCAACTCTCTGGCTCAACTTTATCACATACGCGTTTATCAAGGTCTCTCTGACGTTGCTTTTTTGTTTTTTTTCCCATATCCAACTCTCTAGCTCATCTTTGTCACATACGCGTTCATAAAGGTCTCTCTGACGTTGCTTTTTGTTTTTTTTCCTATATCCAACTCTCTGGCTCAACTTTGTCATATACGCGTTTATCAAGGTCTCTCTGACGTTGCTTTTTTGTTTTTTTTTCCCGTATCCAACTCTCTGGCTCAACTTTATCACATACGCGTTTATCAAGGTCTCTCTGACGTTGCTTTTTTGTTTTTTTTCCCGTTTCCAACTCTCTGGCTCAACTTTATCACATACGCGTTTATCAAGGTCTCTCTGACGTTGCTTTTTTGTTTTTTTTCCCCATATCCAACTCTCTGGCTCAACTTTGTCACATACGCGTTTATCAAGGTCTCTCTGACGTTGCTTTTTTGTTTTTTCTCCCATATCCAACTCTCTGGCTCAACTTTGTCACATACGCGTTTATCAAGGTCTCTCTGGCCTTGCTTTTTTGTTTTTTTCCCATATCCAACTCTCTGGCTCAACTTTGTCATATACGCGTTTATCAAGGTCTCTCTGACGTTGCTTTTTTGTTTTTTTTTCCCGTATCCAACTCTCTGGCTCAACTTTATCACATACGCGTTTATCAAGGTCTCTCTGACGTTGCTTTTTTGTTTTTTTTCCCGTTTCCAACTCTCTGGCTCAACTTTATCACATACGCGTTTATCAAGGTCTCTCTGGCGTTCCTTATTTGTTTTTTTTCCCCATATCCAACTCTCTGGCTCAACTTTTTCACATACGCGTTTATCAAGGTCTCTCTGACGTTGCCTTTTTGTTTTGTTTTCCCATATCCAACTCTCTGGCTCAACTTTGTCACATACGCGTTTATCAAGGTCTCTCTGGCGTTCCTTATTTGTTTTTTTCCCCTATATCCAACTCTCTGGCTCAACTTTTTCACATACGCGTTTATCAAGGTCTCTCTGACGTTGCTTTTTTGTTTTTTTCCCATATCCAACTCTCTGGCTCAACTTTGTCACATACGCGTTTATCAAGGTCTCTCTGGCGTTCCTGATTTGTTTTTTTTCCCCATATCCAACTCTCTGGCTCAACTTTATCACATACGCGTTTATCAAGGTCTCTCTGACCTTGCTTTTTTGTTTTGTTTTCCCATATCCAACTCTCTGGCTCAACTTTGTCACATACGCGTTTATCAAGGTCTCTCTGACGTTGCTTTTTGTTTTTTCTCCCATATCAACTCTCTGGCTCAACTTTATCACATACGCGTTTATCAAGGTCTCTCTGACGTTGCTTTTTTGTTTTTTTTCCCATATCCAACTCTCTAGCTCAACTTTGTCACATACGCGTTTATCAAGGTCTCTCTGACGTTGCTTTTTTGTTTTTTTTCCCATATCCAACTCTCTGGCTCAACTTTGTCATATACGCGTTTATCAAGGTCTCTCTGACGTTGCTTTTTTGTTTTTTTTCCCGTATCCAACTCTCTGGCTCAACTTTATCACATACGCGTTTATCAAGGTCTCTCTGACGTTGCTTTTTTGTTTTTTTTCCCGTTTCCAACTCTCTGGCTCAACTTTATCACATACGCGTTTATCAAGGTCTCTCTGACGTTGCTTTTTTGTTTTTTTTCCCGTATCCAACTCTCTGGCTCAACTTTATCACATACCCGTTTATCAAGGTCTCTCTGACGTTGCTTTTTTGTTTTTTCTCCCATATCAACTCTCTGGCTCAAATTTGTAAGACATTAGCACCAAGAACCCATCTAACTACCGCAAGTGCAAATAATGTTCCTTTTTTCCTCCATGTGCTTAGCATCAGGCTGAATGACCATGAACAAAGTTTATTTCCAAGCGCTTTTCGTAACACATTAAAACGGGGCTGCTTCCCTGAAAACTGAAGCATTGTCGTTTTCGAATCTAATCAAATACTTGTCATTAACCGTCTTCATAAGTAATCACATTATTTCCAATCCTCTCATAATATTCTTCAACTGACAATCCACCAATCTTATTCTTCTCACTAAAACCGTAATACCATTAACAAAGTTAGGATCGCCCTTCTCAGGGTATGAGTAAATTAGCAACTTATGTTTGATAAATCGTATGAAATTTTAGTAAATAACCTTCAAATGAATGTATATGTCACAAACCAGATAAACCAAACAAAATTTCGATCTCACGTTGTTTTATTTTTACTTTGCATCTGCGCCAGTCTGGCACAATGCTGCTGGCTCTGAAATATATCTTCGTTACATGTATAGCAAAAATATAGTAATGTTTTCGCAAATATTGGGAATATATAACACAAGTTCACAAGTACTCTGCTAGAATAAGGTCATTCTCATGTATGGTACATTTTAGGAATAGGTATCCAAGAAATTTTCAGTACTTACGTGATTAAGACTGAATTTCTCCGAACACTTCCGAGACTGGCGAACGTGAACGAATTTCACTGAACAATCTAAACATCTACTCGAGTGGGTATTGGCCTTGATAAGTGGTGGCCCATTAATAAGACACAATAATTAAACAGACATAGTGTTTGAGACTCGACACGAATGTCACTAACCCGTAACTTAAGATCCTTCTGAGCTCTGGATTTTTACACGATGAGACACTCTGGAAAGGTACAAAATAGACAAGAACGGACGCGTCCATATCTGTTGGTAGGGGCGCCTCATACTACCGGCAACACACCTACACCCTTAACATTGTGTTTGGTTATAATTTATAGAAATGAAGCCTTATAGAAAGAAACATTGATTAATTGATCCCTAGAAACATAATATATATAAGAGGCCTGTCTAAAAAGTATCCGACCTTAGGCCAGAAAAAATATTTCAAATACGTGACGGGGTTGGGATCCTAATCCCCTTCAAAATAAGCCGCTTGTGTTTGCACACACTTAGCCCACCGGTCCATCCACTGCCGGAAACACCTCTGGAAATCTTCTTTTAGAGTGGTGTTCATCTCCGCCGTCGCGTAAGATTCAGTAGATATTTGGAGAAGATGCGATGTGTAATACGAATTAAGGAGTGGTTCAACCGATTCAAAAATGGTCGCACATCAGCGGAGAGTGGTCAGCTTCTGGCAGGCCGCAAACTGCTCGGAGTACAGCTGTCGTTGATAGGGTGCGAAAAAAGAGATAATGCGTAATGCGACGGCGGAGATGAACACCATTCCAAAAGAAGACTTCCAGAGGTGTTTCCGGCAGTGGATGGATTGGCGGGTAAAGTGTGTGCAATCACAAGGGGCATACTTTGAAGGGGATCCAAACCCCGTCACGTATTTGAAATATGTTTTCTTGTCTAAGGTCGGATACGTTTTAGATAGGCCTCATATATAAGTGCTTTTTCAGAATAGATATCATAAAAGTTGTAATGACGTAGTCGTGACGTAAGCAGTTACGACTACAGAGAAAGCCGAATCAAGTTCCGAGGCTTATACACAATACAAACTGAACTAAACCGACTTTGCAAACTTAAACTAAAACTTAGTTTAGGGTTAGGGTAAGGTTAAGTTATGTTTAGGATAAAAATGGAAAAAAAAACAGTGCGTGTCGTATTGTGTAGATCGTTCAGTGAAATTCGTTAACGTTCGCCAGTCTCGGAAGTGTTCGGAGAAATTCAGACTTAATGAGGTAAGTACTGAAAATGTCTTGGATACCTATTTCTAAAATGTACCATATACATATATATATATATATATATATATATATATATATATATATATATATATATATATATATATATATATTTGAACTTGTGTTATATATTCCTAATATTTGCGAAACCATCACTTTATTTTTGCTATACATGCAACGAGGATATATTTCAGAGCCGCACTGATGAGCTGTGATACAGCGAAACAGTCTGTATGTGGATGACTATATGAAGATCCCTCCCTGGGTAGAACTCGTTTGTAAGGATATCGCCAACTGTCATTAGCTTTACGGCATAGCTCATTAGGTAAAACTAATTCGAGCTCCCAGCACTTACAAAGTTTACATTGAGATATTTCTCACATTCAGTCAGTGTCGTATGATAGCGCAAGGCTTAGCAGCGCCGACTGTTAGCTCGGCGGTTGAGTTTCAATCCCAGCATGAGGCACTAACTGGTCTAGCCGCACTGATGAGCTGAGAAGCAGCGAAACAGTCTGTATGTGGATGACTATATATATATATATATAAATATATGTATATATATAAATGTTTTCCCCTCGCTATATATATATATATATATATATATATATATATATATATATATATATATATATATGATTATTTAATATTGAATATGTTTTTAAATTATAGACATATATATACACATATACTTATAGCACATAATTGTCCATGCTGTTTTAATTTAAGTACTGTTTTCTTTTACAGTCTATCTATCTATCTATCTATCTATTTCAATCTGATCATTTATTTATTTATCTATATATTTATTTATTTGTTTAGCCATATAAACTAAATATCACTTATTTTTAGAGAGACCCGTTATAAATTCGACACGAATTCCAGAACAACGTCAGTACATACATCGTTGCATGGTTAGCGCCTAACAAGATAAGACCACTTTCCGTTTCATTTCGGGACGTGATAAACACCTGCATTCATATACACAACCGTTACTCACGCTAACGGAATGTTTACTTAACGTTACACAATTGCAGATATTTACGCCACATTATTTCATTGAATGTACACATTTTTTTATATGCTTTATCTTTATACTTATCAAATGAAAGGAACTATAACATTAATAGACGCTTCCACTCAACCGTAATCACTGGTTTATGAGTCTTAAATTTAAAAACCGTGACAGTTGTTAATGTTGCAATACCCGTTCCTTCGGGGTACCTGGTAGCATCAAACAAAACACAACGATAGATAAAAGGATGTGCTTGAGAAACTCTGTTTCTTTATTCGTCACCACCAGCTGGTGTAAGTTGGGTATACACATATATATAATTAAATATTTCTTGGGTATACACATATATATATAATTAAATATTCCTTTGGCATTATTGTTCTTTCCCTTGTCTTACGAAGAAACCTCTTTCTTTACCTTGACGGCGGTTGATTTTCGACTCTACCCAACGTAGGTTATTTTCACGAAAACAAGGAAGAGTGATTTACCTTGCACCCTAGAGGGAAACACGACAACACGTTCTGAAGCAGTCTGCTCTGCTCCCGGAATCTAGGGAAGGGGTTTGATCCCCACGCCAGTTGTTTACGGCAGTTCAGCCGTGGTGGAGGTACCTCTCTTTGGGGCTGACCCACGACAAGTTTTTCTCTATATCCTCCCAACTCGATCTCTGCTACGTAAGCGCTTCTTCTTCCTTCGTTTTAAACCGCCGTTTTAATTTCTGACTTTGCACTCCGCGTGCCTTCTTCTTTCTGGCCTCGTGCACCTGACTCTTTTAAAGGTTACCGAGTAGGTTTTTTTACGACGTCATATTCCGAAATGAAATCGTCGACCTCACACACCCTGGCTCATTCAAAGATTCATTTCCGTTGTTCTTTTAGCCTGATTGACAATCTATCTAGTCTTCGGCTTTTCTTCATTATTGTGGGGTCATTTCCTTAGCCTCTTCGTGACGTCTTATGCGTTATTACTCAACATGTCTGCATCATTAGTTTACATTGGGGGACGTCGTGTAGATATTGAGATATTTCAGACACGTTGTGATAAACAAGGGTTCGGAAACCTTTTGGAGAGAATGGGCCAGTTGGCTATGCAGTGACTCGGTGAAAGGCCATGATACTAAATATAATTCAAATAAAGTTTTTCGGACCCGAACCGTTCCGTGCAAAACCTGTTTTTTTCATAATCCCCCAAGCCTAGCAAAAACATGCGAGCGGAGGGGGTCATATATTAGCTAGTATATTAAAATTGCAAAATCCTTCCGAAAAATGCCTTGCAAAGCGTCCCATGTCTTTTTTTTTGTTGTCATTTCATGAAAATCGATAAAAAGATTAACAAAATTACGTAATGAATACGTTGGAAATAAAATCAATATTTCAATCCATACAATGGAGAACGTTTTGGTTTCATTTATAAGAAGAGTTACCTGCTCTTAGTGCGACGATTGTAAAACCACACTGTAGGGGGCACTAAATCATGTATTCTGAAGAGCCAATTTATATCCGTAAGTCATAATGAAGTAAGATCTCACTCGTATACATATAATAACGAATAGTCGACCATTTTTTTCGTTCATAGTCGATGACGCCACTATAACAACTAAATGAACCAACTACTTACGTGTCAGAGAGGCGAACGGTTGTTTATGTCCACAACACCATGCTGGCCAGTTGTGTACAATGGGGATCTAAAGCCTCCCTTGCAATGTTACAAGTTGTTTATTAAAATGTTTGTTAAACACCACCACCACCACCACCACCACCACCACCACCACCACCACCATCATCATCATCATCATCATCATCATCATCATCATCATCATCATCATCGGTTTAATGTCCGTTTTACACGCTGGCATGCGTTGGACGGCTTCATGAAATTGACTTCCAAACTAACCCATCTCTGGAGGTAATTTCCCACGAGTACTCCACTTAACCTTGATCCTTACCTTATAATGCTTAGTGTTTAGCAAAGAGGCATCAAATACCATTTTTTTTCATCTTTCGTATGACTGGACCGAGGATTGAACCCTGCTTTTCCGGTCCATTACCATTATGCCAAAGGGTAGGTAAAAGTGATCATACTCACATAATCGACTATTTGTGTTAACTTTATTATGACTTACCGAAATAAATTAGCCCTTAAGAATACGTGTTTTAGTGCCCCTACAGTGCGGTTTTACCACTGTCGCACTAAAAGCAGAATATGAGTGTAGAAAATTGACCTTGGGTCTACTTTCGGCAGCCTTGTAACTCTCGCCTTCCTTATTTTGTCCTTTAGTCCTCATATTCCATGAGCGATGTTTCTGACAAAGGGGAAATAATTACTGTTTTCTGGGTCAGAATGTATCCATCTAACTCTTAGCATCGGTTAGTTGTTGTCATTGAAGTATTCTATTTTTTTTATATCTCCTTACACTAAATGGCTTCCTACCTTTTCTTGAGCGATTTCCATTAAAAAAAACACAAAAAAAACTGTCAAATAACTGAGGATTTCGTTGAGACCGTCTGCTGAATTATGATTGAAAGAAAAGTTAATCTCAAAACCGACGCAAACCCTAAAATGATTAAAGGCACGAGAAAATCATTTTGTTTCTAAAAATAAAGTTAATCAATTAAAGATTCGTACAAACCCAAACTTGGAATTTCGCAGTTGTCTTTTCTTGGATTCGAAAGAAAATGTCAAATTTATTACTTATGCAATGTATAAAACTTAATATTTAAATTCGTATTATTTGAATTATTCGGAGAACTGTTCTCATCTTGGATGTTATTCTCAGAACTTATCGGCCGATATAATTTCCGACTTTCTTTATGTAGAACTCTTGAATCTTTATGTCGAACTCGGGAATCCGTACGCTGTTTGGAACAGAACCCTTTATTTAATATACGGGGGTAGCTTGCCCTCGTCCAATCAGCGATGACTGGTATAAGTCTTAAGTAATTCGTAATTGCATTTTTAGTATCAATCCTCATCTAAAAGCTTCCTAAACATCAAAATTTCAATTTCTCTAAAAGAAAATGCGTATTTACTTGTTGTTGAGGTAGATTCTTCCTTTTTTATGATCTGATGAATACCTACCAACAAAATTGGCGATTAAAAATCCGTAGTTTAGCCGCGTGTCTAAAGTGCATTTTTAGCATGATAATGCTGTAAGCCTGGTAATAGCCTGCACACTTAAACGAGGTCAGATAGGGAGACCGCTTACATAAACTCTCTTCCTTTTAAAAAGAAATTAAACGGAGAATAAGGATTCAATTCCTGATACCAACGTTGATAGCGATGAGCGTAACGATTTCAGACAGGCAATGAAAAGCGTTACTCGCCACACGAGTCGGAAACTGCCGCTGCATCTTTTTCTTTCTTCTTTTTCCCCATCTCTCTCTCCTCTGACGTCACTTCCGTTCTATATTATATCTCCGGAGCAATCAGTGCGACTAAAGTTTGAAAATAGAACCTACGGCTCGGAGTTCACTTCCCCCTTATTCTTAAGCATCAGATTGATACTTCATGCTGGCGACTTCTTTAAACATTGTGTTACGTCACATATATACATATATATATATATATATATATATATATATATATATATATATATATATATATATATATATATATATATATATATATAACTGAATTACGTTTTAGGCGAAAAAAACCCAGCTAGAATTTAGGGTAAATGATGAGATCGTATCACTGAACAGAATGCGATAAAAGAAAGTGTGTATCGGAGATAAAATGGTATTATGTTGTCTTTTTAAATATTATTACATGAGGAACCATTTCGAGTGAAAATCTATTTAGTATTACGCATGTAATCTGAAATAAAAAAAAAACAGTTTTAAATATATAAATATGTTAGTGAGATTTTTACACCATTGTTTTTCAAAATGGCTTCTTACTAGAGTATACTTACAAAACGAAGCCGATTTAAAGTTAACTGAAACAAAACCATCACTTTCATTATTCAAAAAAGATAGTGTTTGTATTTGTATATATGTAAAAAATAAAAGATGTCAATATTTATTTTTTATTGAGATAATATTTAAGTTTGTTGTTTACTGATAGAAATATGTAAGATAATGAAGAGTGGCAAAAATGAATCGTGGACGAGTCCATTGTGGGTGGGACGTCGAGAAAGAAATAAAGGCGATTTGATAACTGTTAAAAAAGGAGACGGTTTCGCAGTGCAAAATGGACTTGAACAACAACGGTTTCAAAAACGCGAAGAGCCGAAACGCTTCGTGATCGGAGTATCGATGTACCGGAAGAATGCGAGTTTACCGATATTAATGGCATTGATGAAGCTTTATTGGCTATGCCCCGTCTTGCTGTTAGACTTTTGTGTTGGCTGACTAAAAATGCGGCTCATAAGCAAGTTGGTACCGTGAAGGACTCCTCTGACTTGTACTTCACCAAAGTGCTTGTAGAATAATTGCTTCAGTACACGCTCGCATAGACAATGCAGCAAATTGTTTTCCAATCGGATATATATACGAACGAGTTTCTAGCGTAAACCAAATCTGTGACCTCAGCAACAAAAAGACTTTCATGAGACAAAAGTATGTCAAAAGATTGTTTAATATATGTGCGTAGCTGGCGTAAACCATCCGATAATGGCAAATAAAGAAAACCAAAGTGTTTTCATATACGTTCTGTTCTTTGTCATTCTTGTTGGATCTTACCGGGTACCCTGAAAGAACGGACAATGCAACAAAGGTTGCGAAAGAAATATTTTAATAAATACTTACTTTTATAAATCAATTATTTTTATAATTCACTACAAACCTTTATTCCGTTTCAGTACTCATTTTTTTTACGTTCCAAGTTTTGGTTTTGCTCATGAGAGCTATGTTGCTTTTTTGTATCGCTTAAGATGAACAAGTGTTAAAACGTTTTTTTTTCGTATTACTACGTTACGCTAAATTTATTTAACACTCAAAAACGTTCATCATGTCATAATCTTGGATGTATATATACAGAGCTTCTTTAGACTATATATATATATATATATATATATATAGTACATGCATTATATTAGTTTCTATAGATGTTAATCCGTTGAAGCTCCAGTGTTTATAAAAAGCGCTCAATAACAAGTAAAGCTGTTGTTTAGTATCATTTTTTGTTTATACAATAATGATTCATTACATATGTGCATGCAAGTTTCAGTTGCATTCTCCCATAGAGAGTCAAAATCTTCAGACAGAAACAAAGAATGAAACTGCTTCAAAACGAGGTATTTCAATTCCTCGTTTTGGTCTGAAGATGTTGACTCTCTATGGGAGAGTACAACTGGATGTTGCATGCATATGTGTAACCAATAATGTTTGTATAAATATAAATTTATACTATATATATATATATATATATATATATATATATATATATATATATATAATACTCGTAATCCGGGGTTTCGAATCGCATGACCGGTAGTGAATAGTCATATCTCTATGCTGATGAGTCCCGATTATTAAGGACGAAACTTATACGTACATAGATAATAAACAATAACAAATATTTATTATTTGTAGCTCCTAGAAAAAGTAGAGCACTGTAAGTGTAGTATTAACACAACATGACGTCACTAGCTTTAAATGCATCGTTCCTTTTATTAAAAAAAATGTAGAACGCTCGAGACGTTAAGCCACGGTATAAAGTGTTAAAATTATTACAGTTTATTCAAAATTGGCCGAGTGGTTAAGGCGTTGGATTTGAGTTGAAAAATACTCGTAATCCGCGGTTTCGAATCGCATTACCAGTAGTGAATAGTCATATCTCTATGCTTATGAGTCCAGATTATTAAGGACGAAACGCATACGTACATAGATAATAAACAATAACAAATATTATATATATATATATATATATATATATATATATTTATGTTATCGCCATTACACTAAATGTATTCGAATGTTCGAAGAAACTGTGCAGTTGTACGATCTCATCCTTTATCGAGTTTAGATTTTTTAAAAATGAGCTTTTAATGTTTTTGACGAAAACTCCTCATTCTTTTCGTTGAGTAGTATCAAAACTGCTAAGGATACAAGAACTGACAATTCTATTGGAATAACAAAAAATTTCCTATCTGCCGAAAACATTAGCACAGAACTGCTTCCTCGCAAACTACAACATGGCCGTCTTCTCATCCAATGCCAGCGAATACTTATCATAAACCGTCCTCATAAGTAATTCAATTTTGCTTATTCCATTGATCATTTTCTATCCTCTCATAATATTCTTCATTATCAATCAATCAATCAACCTCAATAACCCTTAAGCTTTAGTGACTTTCGGCCTTGATAAGTGGTGACTTATTATTTAAAAAAACCCCAGATACAATAGACACTCTGAATTTACGCAGTTATTTACCTGTTTCCTATGTCGAATTTCCTGGGAGAATAGCCTTCTCGTGTGGCACAAGGCAGGCAACGGCGTTTCTTTTTGTGGAACTAAAAAGAGACTACCAAATTATCTTTTTCCCTGCCACGAAAAAAAAAGACGATGTGTTGCAGAAACATACCTAGCTGAGGAAGCGACAGCCGACATTGTTTTGAAATGTCACGTGAAAGAGTACGAAAGGTTCAGAGGTCAAAATCATACGAGCTGTCAAGCTGTAATCTGTCAATCGAATGCACTAACAACGGATGAAGGGATACCTGGTGATTGACTTGATCTGGTTGGATTTATGTATTGTAATATTTTCCTCTATTACTTTTTGTGTGTGGATAATTCTTTTCCAGTTTTGCTAAAATCTTTATTGGTAACAGACGCGTTTATCATCCAAGAATGGTTTTATGAAAATGCAGTGAAGTAATAAATTCTATTCTTATAAGAACAGACAATAGAATGTATTGTTAATATTTTAATGAAGCATTCCATTTATCAGCTGCAATCGTCATCGAAACTAACACAATTAACTTTTTGCAGAGAATTGATGACTAATGACGAATACGACCGCTTTATAACCCAGTTTAGACATAGTTACAACAACCACAAGTTCTTGAAGATCTCAGACACAACGTGCGCTCAAGACAAGGGTCAAGCGCTGCTTCGAAATGGGAATGTGACTATTGACGTCCAGTATCTTGTAGCGTTGTGCCAGGACGATAGAATTCCACTTATGATATATCCACGGCGCAACTAAACCAGGGCCACGATAGTGTCACATTAGTCCCGAGGAGAACTATTATCCTGATCTAGTCCTTACCAAGACAACCCATGTGTCAGAATGTGCAAGGCATGAACAGAAACTGCACCTTGATCGTTGCAATAAAAGCCGAATAACAAACATATGTGGTACGTTTAATACGGAAATCCATCACCATATTTAATGGTGAGAGGGCTGATATCTTTTACATCGATCTATGCTTTAGAACCGTTTATTCCCTCATAAGAGCCTGGAGAAAATGTAGCCATTCATATACAGCTGTTTCGCGGTATCAAGGCTCTTAACTGTGTTCAGATGATCGAGTACTTTAAACTTAGATTCTAAACCCAGTCGCGTTGCCAGCAGTTGTAACAGCTTACTCTAACACTCTCGCTACATAGTAATGGAAATTATAGTGCATATGTAAGTTTTGATTTGCATTATCGACTACCGAGAGTTCTCAATTCTTTACAAAGAACTATGCCTTTAGATAAAGTACAGCTGACTGTTTTCTGCAGCCCTTTTTCTAATAGAACAGACGTTGCTAGAAATTCTCTACCTTATCGTTATTTTCCTGGAAGGTGTTCCACTGAGCTACAATCTTTGCTTCATCCTTTATGAAGTAAGAGTCGTCTTCCTACCACAAGTGCAAACCATTTTTCTTTTTTCTTCATGTGCCTAACATCAAATAGATTTTAATTAACAGAGTTTCTTTCCAAGAACTTCCTATCCGTAGAATACGTTGCCACAGGATTGTCTGTCTACAGACTACAGCATATTTAAAAAAAAAATTTCATTAAATTACTTGCCATAAGCAATCATGTAAGTAACCAAACTTGGTTCATTGCATTCATCATTTTCAATCCTCTCATAATATACTTCATCATTTAATTATTAACTCTTATATTCGAGTGGCTTTTAGCCTTGATAAGTGATGATTCGTTAGTAAATAAAAAAGAAGAATAAAAGGACTGACACTCTATATCAAGAAAGGCATTAAACCCATAGATTAAAAAAATATTGGGCAGATATGTTATAGAATTTGGAACATAGATTTCAACATTGTAATAGGTTAACTAAATATTATATATATATATATATATATATATATATATATAAGTATTTTTCATTTTGATCAAAGTGGGTATAATAATATCGCACCATCCATGTTTATTTGTTTTAATTTATTATTTAAAATGAATATATACCCATAACCATATACATTATGAAACCACATTACCTATGGTACTTGGATAAATATATGGCACTACAGCTATCTTGATATTATACAACTGTTGTTAAAGCAGCTGCTCTCGGCACTAACTGAGAGTTAGGACTCCTGTACTACCAGTCGGAAACGGCAGCCAGACAAGCTGTCAGGCAAGCTGTACCCGCAACATGTCAGAAAGAGAGCGACGCAGACTAGTCATGTGAAAACTAAGTTGCAAGAAATTTGTCCCCAAGTTTTTCAGATAGAGAAAGTAGAGATGGATGGGACGGCGTTCATTGCCCTTGTCAGGAAACTAGGTCAAGCACTGGGTGCCTTTGAAATGCCCCTCCGAATGGTATCTCTGGGCCTGGGTAATAGTCTGTTATTAATTAGTGGATTGAGTCTAGCTATAAGTTTCGTCTCTATAATTATAACGCTGTTAACATTTCTTTTATTCGCCTCAACATTTACAGGTTTGTTTTTATTTACAGTTTTATATTGGAATAAATGAAAAAGTAACTCGTAATAAAATGACTAAGTCAGTCAACAATTGTATTGATCACATTTGCTAGATTGTAGACGTCATTAAGTCAACGGAAAACACGCCTATTATGTCTGCTCTAATAAATCTGTATACATCAATAGCAATGATCACAAATAAACACTTCATTGTATATTTCGTATATAATATGACTCATATTTACATAATGAGTTATGAATTAAGTAATTGCGTATTTATTGGATGCCTCTTTAATAATACTAGCAAACGTATCCGTCTCTGGACGGGTTTATAATACTGACACAATGTTGGACCATTAAAATAGTTTGAAGCAATCAAAATTAGACTGTAATGGTTTAAATGGCCAATAATTGTTATCGGCTTTAACATTGATTAATAGTATTTTTATTTAAATATTTATACACAACAATTTTAAAAAGTACATTAAAATAACTGCGTGTTTTAAAAAAGTTTTTATGGTCTAATGGCGATCTACCTTAATTCATGACTATATGGACTCTTCAGTTATTTCAATATTATACAATTGTTGGCTCTATGTATAGAGGATCCTACGGCGAAGGATCAACAGTCTTTCTGTAACACACTACTATGTACTTATTTAAATATACACTCTTATAAATATACCACATCGTTGTCGTATTTATTATCGACCCTAAAGTGTCACAGCACTAATCACATCCTCGTCGCCAGTGTTGTGACTTTGAAAACCTGATAATAAATAGGACAACACGGTGGTATATTCACAAAGGTTAGTATTTACAGAAGTACAAAATAGTATGTTACAGAAATACTGCTATCCCTCATTGTAGTCTTCTCTACACATAATATCTAAACGAGACCATATCTAAACGAGACCATATAGTAACGAAATGGTGTTAATCACTATAACAAAGTTTAACCATATTGAAGCCTTCTTTCAGGGTTGGTTTCGTTTGGTTGCTTTGTTTAACGGCGTATCGACCCTATTCGGGTTATTTGATACCGAAGCCAGTCTCTATTTATTTGCATCCCCACGACGGTAGGGTAAGACAAAAACAGCTCCCCTAAAATAGGGCACTCTGGATTGGGATTATAAAGAAAAACTTATTCACTCTAGAAGGATTCCTCCTTCATTGACCTATGACATAAAATAAAAGTGTAATATAATCTTTGTTCTGTACTATATATATATATATATATATATATATATATATATATATATTTATATATATATATATATGTATATGATTATTTTTATTTACACAGACATGTACAAAATCTGCGACACTGGCATGTCGATGTTATCGATCAACAGCTATTATAAACTGAGATCCTATCAAGAACGGTTAGAATCCGATCTTAACCTTAGATCATATTTGGAAAGAAGTAAATGGAGAAAAAATAGAAAAGAAATTTCAAATTTCAAAATTTTGGAAGTCTCGTGGTTGGGACTGTTAAGAATCAAAATGTTAAAATCAAAATCAATATCAAAATCAAAATATGAAAAAAAATAATAAAAAATAATATAATAGCTGTTGATCGATAACATCGACATGCCAGTGTCGTATATTTTGTACATGTCTGTGTAAATAAAAATAATCATATATAAAAGCTCTATTTGATATTGAGCACTTTTTTGTAAACCCGGTTGAAATTCTTTGGATTACTACCTTGTGGATGTTTTACCTGGATTATATATATATATATATATATATATATATATAGAGAGAGAGAGAGAGAGAGAGAGAGAGAAAGAGAGAGAGAGATAGAGAGCGAGAGAGAGAGAGAATTTTAAAATACTATTTTGTATTATTTATTTAAATAACAGTAAGCCGTTTTGATTGTAATATAGAAGTGATAAATGATAAAAAAACATTCGAATTTATTTATTTACATTACGTCGAACACTGGCGAAGCATAATTTTTGCCCTCATTTTTGACGGGGGATGTCCACTAGTAGTCAATATATTTTGCTTTTATCACTTTCCAGCACCCTATGTTTGATGTTCTTTTAACCATTTCATTCTTCTATTCCGATATTTTCCTAACATATAAAGTTATCTTGTCGGATTTTTGAATAAAGTCCCAAATAGCATTTAAAATTACAAATCAAACTTTGCTTCTGACCAACCAATTGTCATTAGTTATTGTTATACCATATTATTGGCAATATAATAACCTTACTTAGCTACAAGTTATTTAAATAAAAACTTCTTAGACCTACACGGACGACTGATGATATGAAACATTTTCAAATAATCATGAAAGAATAAAAAGCAGCAAAGTGTTAACGATTTTAAATTGAAGAATATAAAAAAACTTCTTAGACCTACACGGACGACTGCTAATATGAAACATTTTCAAATAATCACATAACAATAAAAAGCAGCAAGGGTTAACGATTTTAAATTGAAGAATATAATAGGAGTTGTCTACCTTAAGTCTCAAAATGTGCAAACACAAAAATAAATTAAAAAGTAAAATAACATTATTGCATCCCGGGCAACGCCGGATCGGAACAGCTAGTTGTTCTTATTTTCTTTTTATTAACAAGTTTTTCATCTCAGATATTATTCGTACGGTATCAACTGAAACGTAACTGTTCTGATTCAAGTCAATCCTAGTCTGTCTGGCTACTAATTTTAGATAACTTACAAAGACTCTCACATTCTTTCTTTCATCTCTTTTGTCTCTTGTGGTCTTCGGATTTTCTTTAAACGGTTCCAGAAGTAGTAGACGTCCGTTGGGGGCTTGCATACTCTTTCTGTAACTTCCTAGCCGCCTGACTATCTCTCGTTAAGCTATTTTCTTCCTTAAAGACACAAACTAACATAACATCCATCCAGTCTTGAGAGACAATGGATAACCTCTGTAAGAGTGGCTGAGCGTGTAATTGTGAAGCAAGGGTTGCGCAATCACAACCACAGCTCTCCTGAATCGGCACTGCTTGATTCCAGTGGCAAGGAAAATTCCATGACGGCTGGAAATAATGCCGAGATATGCGGAGAGTACATACAGCATTTGTTACGTAGTCGTTTCTTAAACACACTCAGTTCTTTTTAAAATCAGTTAATCTTACTTCGTTTGTTCTCGTTATTCTGTCGTCATCATCATCGTAGTGGATCGCATTTCATTATCACCATCGCCATCGTCTAGTGCGCTGCATTTTGTCGTCGTTATCGTCGTAGTGGGCCGTACTTCCCAGTAATCATCATCGTCATCATCATCTAGGGTATGTAATCAAAACTTTTCATGCAGAGAGGAAAAAGGCGAGACCTCAGGAGAATTTAAACTGGGTCTTTATTTGGGAGAAATGTTATCGTAATACGAATAAAAGTCACACATTCATTAAATTGTTATTTTTAACTTAATTCTACTTAGTTACGCTGATATGGAAAACATGGACATACCAGTCGCTATCAACTCCTTTAGGAATTACAATCCCATGTCCTTTTTTTTTAATTACAACTTGAATTTCACTTGCTCGCCACGCACCAGAAAACAGACTAACTAAAAACGCTTTTCTTCTCATTCACACGATAGCGTGACGTCACTGCTTCAAGAGTGACACTGAATTTGTCACAACTCACCTGTTTGACGTTTCCTTGATCTTTTAACCTGAGTTCAGGTTTGCTTATATTTTTAGTCCGAGAGCGTACTTGTTCCCCATATTTCGTGTCAAGATACTTTGCACTGGTCCACCTAGATAAAAATCCATACTAGCTGATGTAATCGTTATTCACATACATCCATCCATTATGTAACACACTATTATCCCCAAATAGTCCCCAATCTTTTATTGGAAAGGCTCAACGTCGCTTAACTTCGGTGATCTAACGAGAACTGGTGTGTCAACGTAATTATTCCACAAACTATATATTTGTTTAACCAGAAATGTTATTAATGAATTTGAAAAGCAAGCTAGACTTTTATTACAATGACTTTTCGAGGGTTCTTTTTCACTTATGTTAATAAAATGTCACATTACCTACTTGTCGGGAAAAGAACTAGTGTAACATTTACATGACGCAAGGAAGAGGGGTATATAAGTCGTACTAACAACGAGCGTGACATCATAGTTAGAGCTGCAAGGAGCATTGATATAAATATCGATGCTAAGAAAACTTAAAACTGTTCTATGTGGTACATCAGCTACCTAAAAGCGTTTTTATAGCTATAGTTGAGGACTTCATCTACGTAGGAAAGCTCCATAAACAAGGAATACAATATAGCCTACAAGTTGCAATGCAGGATAAGAAAAGCCTTGGAAGCATTTAATCTGCTTTTCAAGATATGGAAAAACAAAAGATTCATCCTCAGATTTAAATTAATATTCTACAACAGCAATGTTTTGTCCACACTGCTATATGGAAGTGAAACATAGCATTTCAAAGTCAGCCAAATGATGAAGTTAGAAGCGTTTCATTGCAAATTCTTTAGAAATATCGTAGGGATAAAATGAATAGATCGAATTACATTCCAGGAGGTCAGAGACCGCACCAACCAACAGCTTGTATCGTCAATAATCTGCGAACGACGTTTATGCGTGCTCGAACATGCCCTCCCCTATGATTGGTTGCAGAGAGAATTGCTAACCAAATGCTTCAGTGGACCTCTGATGGGAAAAGCAAAAGTAGAACACCAAACATGAACTGGAAGCAAACAATCAAGAGACATTTGCAAGCAACGCGAAGAAGCCGGAAGAAGGCTGTTGATCTGGGTACATACCGAATGCAATGGACTACTTTAACGGCCTCATGCGTCTACGGACGCGGGGATTCCTAAGTCTAAGTAAGTAAGCAGCTGCCGACTAAACCTTCGTGGCCCGCTCTTGTGCTTGGTCTGGTAGCTTGGGTCTAAAACTCTCAAACCCTAACCTGACAGACAGGCGTGCGGAACAAATAGTCACAAAAGCCGTCTTTTTCAGGGAAAGGGCCCGACTTCGATCGTAGCAGTTAAGGCTTGATAGCTCTCTGCCTTACTGGCAATTGTACAAATTTAGTGGGTTTTGCAGCTTACCACTTAATGTCTAAGACGTACACCATGCTGTGTGAGGTAGTTTGAGTGTGAATTAGAAGACTTTTGCAATGTTTATGTTAGAGTAAATGCGATACAATTATACATAATCGTCGTCGTATCGACACATTCACCAAAAGTTGAAGTAATAGAAAAACGTCATTTGAACCTACAAGGCGACTGAAAGGAAAAACATACCTAAACGAGAATGAAAACTGAATTAACCAATCCTGAATACTAACAACTTACGTAATCAAATTCTAGAACAGTTTAGATGTAGAGATGGTAGAACGTGCTTTTTTAACCGGTCGGTTGAATTCACTTTCAGGTTGGGAAGGGTAAGAGGGGGGGGGGGCGGCGATAAGAAAGCAAATAACAAGTGAATGTTATTGCATTTTTCTGATGGTCTTGTTTTGTATTAAAATAATAATAAAAAAAATAAATGTTCTGTAGGTTTCACAGGTTTCACGAACGTTTTCGATTCTTCGTCGAATCATCCTCAGGTGTCAAAAGCAAATGAACAAAAAACTGGAGAAAGAAGATTATTCGACGAAGTATCGAAAACGTTCGTGAAACCTGTGAAACCTATAAGACATTTAGTAATTTTTTTGATTTTAATGCAAAAAGACCATCAGAAAAATTGAAAAAATAAACAAATTCTCTTATATATATATATAAATATATGTATATATATATATATTTTATAGATGATTGGTGGTGTATGAAGCATTAAAAACGATGTTGTTTTTTTTTATTGTTTTTATTTTGATATTTCGACCAGTCCTCTGGTCTTTGTCAAATAATGATCTGAAATGACGAAAACTGAGGATCGTTGAGCAAACTGTAATTTTGAACGAACGCCGCACAGTTCAAAATTACAGTTTGCTCAACGATCCTCAGGTTTCATCATTTCAGATCATTTTTTTGACAAATACCAGAGAACTGGTCGAAATATCAAAATAAAAACAATTAAAAAACAACAACATCGTTTTTAATGCTTCATACACCACCAATCATCTAAAAATACTTCTCTAGGAGCATACGTGAAATAACAATCAAATTCATATGTATATATATATATATATATATATATATATATATATATATATATATATATATATATATATACATATATCGTTAGGTTTTATTTAATAAGCGCATAATATTTATTTATTTATTAATTGTGTTACAGAAGATCAGCTCAACATGAGATCAAATCAAATTGATTTTATCTGATCTTCTGTAACACAATTAATAAATAACAATATTAGTACCGTCGGTTTCAAATACAGGAATGGGGAACAGCACGTGACTGCTATTTTGTGGAGTCCCCATTAGTAGCCCCATCGGCGCCTCAGACGATTAGCTAACCCCCTTCTCAAAGAGAAAGTAAAGCTTGGGAGGGTGGATCGCCTGGTGCTGAAAAGGACCACACGTCAGCCCGACAATAATAAGATTGATTATTTCCGACGTGTCTGAAATAAGTTGAGGCAAAGTATATTATTGCAGCATTACGATTCTCATTAAAAGTCAGTTTATTCGGATATAAATCTGACAAATTTATTTCAAATAAAACGGTATACTATTTTGCTGGCTCTTAGGCTCGCATAAGAGTGTGGTTTCGGTACTGATTCTGCTTGGTGCTCATGAGGCCATTCTTGCGCACGTTAACTCCCCTTTCGAGGGCGACGAAAGGTGATCCTCATCGTTTCATCCATTATAAGGAAGTTAGTTTTACGCTAATCGCCTGAGTCGCCCTTACCAGAACTAACCGACCCATCCAATTCAGGCAGTTGTATAGGCTATTAAATCTGCTCTGGGCACCTCTGTGATACTCCTGTCCTATTTCACATAAAGCTTGACCCTCTGCCACATCCGACCATCGTGGGTAGGTCAGTAAATCAAACTGCACACTCTAGTTTTTGCCGTAAGTAATATTTGGCAATTACCCCCGAAGTAAAGAAGATTACCCAAAGATGTTTAAAAGACGTTGTGGTTGTCTACTTGACATTGGCTCACCGGTTGATATCTGCCAACCGGTCCAGTTATAACAAGATCAGAGCCAGGAAAATCATAATCCGCTTCCTTTTTATGGTTCGCCTTTAAAGTGTCTTTTAATTAACCTTTGGTGTCAGCATGGTGATTATTAAAAAACATTGGAAGAAATACAGTTTAAGCTAAATACTTTCTTGTTCTATTTTGGGCTGTAATAAAAGGGGAACTCGGTGATAAGAAAGAGGATGTGACAAAACAAGTAAAAACTGATCTAAGACGGAAAGAGAAATAAGTAAAATTACTCAGATAAATATTATCCCTTTCTTTCATTTTACTTAATTAAGTTCTCAGTAATCAAGGGGCTTTTTCTGAGGCTAACATTTGGTTTCTATATGAGATACATAGATATGCGAGTGCTCAATCAATATTTTGTCAAAATCTATGTAGTAATTGTAGTAGAGAAGGCGCCTGATCGTGCGTGGAAGTATGTTATTTACTTCCTCTCAAAGAGGTTAGACACAAGGTCAGGTGTGGGTTTTGATAAAAGTGTTTCTGTGGAACGAGCTGGATTCGAACCCGACACACCTAGGTCCCCAAGCGGCGTGGTTAATTACTTAGCCACCGCCATATTAAATCCAAGTTCTACTAAGAAAATCAAATAAACAATGTCTGATTTTAATTGATAAAGATCTGTGTTGATCGAAATATCTAATTTGTTGTATAAAAAATATTAACAATGATTTTAAAAAAAATTATATTTAATATATATCTATCTCTCTCTCTCTCTCTCTCTCTCTCTCTCTCTCTCTATCTATATATATATATATATATATATATATATATATGAAATGAGTTGAGATTAAACAAAATAGAACGTTATCTATATTAGTTCTACGAATTCAAACACAACGATTATTTGGCGTACGATCATTTCCAAGACAATTTTGAAAATTTTTATTTTGTATTATACTTTATATGTATATAAAGTATTTTATTTAAAACTATACATTACAATGGCTGTGTCGTGGGCCAGGGGTATATCCGTCTAGACAAGCTGTTTCTTGGATAGAAACTATCTAATGTATGCAAAATAAAAGGGCGAATAATATTATTTATGTCATGACGTGCTCGGTGTGATTGACTTGAAACAAATAGTCGCTAGAATATTAAAAAGTGTGATGGTGTCGATTATTTTAAATAAACCATAGCTGTATATATATATATATATATATATATCTTGGGGGTGAATGTAACACATGTCCATATGGGTTAATTCGAAAATATTATTTATAAATAATTATTCAAAGCCATTTAAGTAAGTTAATAACAAGCCGTTATGTATAGCGTAATGCGAGACTCTATGCCCCGCGTATGGAATTCTCTTGACGACTTGCTCATATGGCCGCTGAATTTGCCATTTAGACGTTAATTTACTCTCCTATTTCTAGGCAATGCGTGGTGGACACTGACTAGTGAGTCAAATATGACTTTCGGATTGGGGTTCGAACCGTGTGGCCGGCAGGGATTGTCTCCTCCCATACTGATGATTGCAAGTTTGGCATAAAACACATGTATATGGGTTAATTTGAAAATATTATTCATAAATAATTATATATATATATATATATATATATATATATATGTATATATATATATATATATTATAGAGTAGAGGATATACATATGTATGTCGTGCTTATTTTTTAGACTGTTATCTTAGGTTGTCTGTCTATTCCCACGCAACGCAACAGGCAAAAGCAATTTGTAAATTTAAATTCGTTTATGTAGACACGAATAACAGGATTGCAACACTGGCCGTGTGTGCTCGCGCCTGTATGTATATATAATATATGTCTGTGTGTGTGTGTGTGTGTGTGTGTAGTGTGTGTGGGTGTGTGTGTTGGGGTTGGTGTCTCTACCGCCGATGGTAGGGTGGGAGAGAGAGAGTGCTAGCTTACGATGTCCATGCGCAGAATCTATTTGCAAGCTGACGTAAAGAAAGTCGAGAAGGCCAACATTTGAATTATGAATAGCGCTGATTATTGGCCCGCACTCCGCCGATCGCCGTACGAATCAGCAGTCGAATTGGCCATGAGTCACACGGCTAAGCTTTTCCCTCACACCAAAACAGAGGGGATGCATTTTATGAATAAATGCGAATGAGTCGACGTTTTGTAAACTGTTGCCGCGAACAGATGGGAGTGAGACACAACAACAACAACAACAACAACAACAAAGGATGGCGGGGATAGTAGTACCTGCTGCGAGAGAGTGACAGCGCTGTGTTTAAACGCGGCCGCTGGCTCCAATGAAAATAGCAGATCTTTAGGAGGAAGCAGGAACTTGGAGATTGGTAAGTTGGTCTTGTGAAACGAATCTTGTCAGGTTCCCGTGGGTTTCAAACTGGTCTGCTTTTATCTAAGAACAAAAGTTGAGCGTAATAAATGCAACGTCCCGTCGGGTCGACTGTCTGCTTGAACTGTTTATGTAAATATGTACACGGAACAGATTCAGGGAAGGAAACACGTCAGTAATTATATGACCGCTTCGTGTATGTCTGTGTATGTGTGTGTGTTTCTCGCCTCTACACGACTTATACATTATTATTTATTTGCTATTAATTTTTAAGGAGTATATGGGCTCTGCCTATCGCCCGGCCTTCGCATTCCTTCTTTGTCTATTTGCCAGGCGTAGAGGTACAAGCACTGGGACGCCTCTAAAGACGCCTGGGATTTAGTCTTGTTTCCTGACTAGGGCAATGAACGTCGTCTCTCTTTCTCTCTATCAGGGCAACTTGGGGAACGTTTTTTGTCACTAAGTCTTACATGACTAGTCTGGGTCGCTTTTGTTCCGACAGGTTAGACAGCTTGTCTGCCTGCTGTTTCCGACTGGTAGTTAGGAGCCCTAACTCTTAGGTAGCGCTAAGAACGGCTGCTCCGTTAACAGTTGTATAATATCATGGGTAACTGTACGTGCCATGTCGCGAATGGAAAGGGGCTCTACAGTTATCCCCGGTGGGCTTTCCCGAGGCCACAATCCCCATGGACCAAGCCACGACTAATAGACTGGTTGTGTGAGCTTATTGGCACCAAACAAGCACCTACTTTGCCCTCCCCACTCTAACGCAAAACAAACATGAATTTCTGCGTAGCTCCTAATTTAGGTTGAACCCCCCCCTTTCTCAGTAGCCCCTTACATCTACAGTGGCGGCCTGCCTTGTTTGGGGTGAACTATGATAAAAAATATTTAAAAAATAGATTATTTATTGAAATGAAAAGAAATTGCAATAGTGTAATGTACTAAAACCAACTTAAAAAATACTTACGTAATTCAATCCACCAGAATGCATTTCTGTTTTTTCGTAAACAAAAACGCCAGTTTAATGTTTTGTTAATAGTTGACGGTTCGGAATTTGAAAAGAATTTCTAAGACTTTAGACTGTCGAATAGAAAGTCATTTCTCGCTTTAACATTCTTAGCAAATCCTCATGTATTCACAAATTGAACGTTTAAAAAGCTTTTTAGATACAATGATTTTATAAACTGATATTAAAACAACATTACGTTTACTAAAGTACTTATTATGTTATAGCAGTTTAGTTCACTGACTAAACGATATCACAATGATTAAATGGCACTTTGAAAATCTTATTTTAAAAAAAATAATAGTTTAGTTAAGAAAAAGCGGCTTAGTTAAAAAAAAAGAAGTGAAAATATTGATTAGATTTAAATATTTAAATTTCGTAAATTCGAAAATATTGATAGAATTTTAATTTCAAAATATCGTGAATTCGAAAGTATTGATGGAATTTTAATTTCAAAATATCGTAAATTCGAAAATATTGATGGGATTTTAATTTCAAAATATCGTAAATTCGAAAGTATTGATGGGATTTAAATTTCAAAATATCGTAAATTCTAAAGTATTGATGGGATTTAAATTTCAAATTTTCGAAAATTAAAAATTTTTGGTGGGATTTAAATTTAAAATTTTTGAAAATTGAAAAATATTGATGGATTAAAATTTCAAATTTGAAAAAAATGTCAAAATTGATCGGATTTAAATTTCAAATTCTTTTAAATTAGTTTAGGAGTTAATCCTGTACATACAAATACACCCACATATAAACATACCTAATTATTATGTTTCAAGAGCAATCAATTCATAAGAGATTATGCAACAAGAGGAACGTTTATTAGTAATCCCTGGGATTATTTTATCATGACGACACAACAGATACCTTTCTACCCTAACCCCAAAAGGAGGAGGTTGTGCTTTTGAGGATCGTATCATGAGGAACAAACATATAAAAACTGCCCCCAAAGAGAAGGTAATACGTGGGAGGATTGTATCATAACGAATACACATCTATAACACTACCCCGCAAAAGAAGGGGCATTGTCTAGGATGATGGTCTTATGACAAGAATACAAATACTACACTACCCCTCTTGAAGTAAGCATTGAGAGATAGTAGAATAGTACACTATTAATATAAGTAATAGTATAGTTTCGATTTCAGACAGACAGATACAAAATCTCCATTAGTAAAAGATATGATAGCACAAGCACAGCGTAACTTCGATTTCCATATTTCTCGGTTAGATCAATTGACGGCATTCTACATCCGGTTTATCGTGATTTCAATTTACCCTACGATACCGTGCGCAGTTTTCGAAAAAATTCAATGTTCTCAGAACTGAACAAGCCTTTTTGATTCGCTAAGATTTCCAACGCTATTCGATTGAGAGAGCGGAGAGATAGAGAAAGAAGGTGAGAGTGAGATAGATGGAGGGAGTGAAGAATGAAAAGGGAATCGAGAGAACAACACAAAAAAGACGCCATTTTAAACAGGATGTAGTTTTGTGTATTAGCGACGGAATCTCCTTATCTGTGTCTTTCCCCATTGCCAGCTTTGCAACTTCCTCTTTCATATAAATGTGATAACACTCCGAATATGGCGCCTTTGGCTCGCAATTACGTTTCATATGTTTTCATGCGGAATTGCGTAGATGTAATAAAACCAATCCCAATTGAATTATCTTTCGCATATTGGCGGGAACATGAAATTCGCGCGACGAAGACCGCCATCTTAGAAGGCCTCGCAGTTGTAAATTGAATAGTTTATAAATTGAGAACTGATCGAATCAATGTCGCAAATTGAAAGTGATTTTGTGAAGTTCACAACTATATATATATATATATATATATATATATATATATATATATATATATATACTTCTTTGTAATATAGCAGGAACAATGCCAGCCAGCAGAGTGCTTGATTAATTGAGAATTAAAGTTAAAAATTAAAAATTAAGAGCGTAATATTTATTTATTTTGGTACGGAAAAAATTAGTACAACATTCGTACCATAGGTTTCAAGCACAGAAGGACTTAGCCATCCGGCTATCTTCAGCTTATGTTGTCAGAGATGACAACATAAACTGAAAAGAGCCGGATGGCTAAGTCCTGTGCTTGAAACCGAGGGTACGAATGTTGTACTAATTTTTCTGTACCAAAATAAATAAATATATATATATATATATATGATTAATTTAATACAGACACGTGTTTCTGGCTCACAGTATGGCTAACTTAGACCAAGATCGAAGGTTCGATATTGATGTCTATAGTCCATCGTCTTACCAATGGACTACGACGCCCTGCCTAGAAATATGTAGAATTTTGATCACCAAAATAGTTGATGTATTTTTATGTAATTTTTTTTTATTGGTGATTGTAGCGTTCGTTGTTTTTGTTACTACTATTTTGATTGTTTCACTTCCTGAGTGATTAATGGTCAGAAAATTGCATTATTAGTCGCCCTTAACTTTATAAGCCGTATTTTTTGTTAATATATATATATATATATATATATATATATATATATATATATATATATATATATATATATATATTAATTAATTTTCTACGTACATAAAAGTAATCCACTTTTTTTTAAGCGGAGGAATTCTGTTATCAAACATTGTTAAAGATAACACAATTCCTCCGCTTTATTATACATTTTTTATATTTTTCAATTTTTCTAATGATATTTTTGTGTTAAAATAAAAAAAAAAAAACAATTCATGTATGTTCTACAAATATCAAGAACGTTTCCGATACTTCGTCGAATCATCTTCAAGTGCCAAAATCAAATGAACATAAAAGCTAGAGAAAAGAAGAGCATTTCAAAAGATAGCCGAGAAACGCGCACGCAAAGTCAGTTAGACCCCAAAAGAACGGTCTCACACTATTCCAGGGAAGATGTTAATTTAAAAATCGCGATGCCAGAATAAGCATCACAGGATAAAATTGTATCATGTAAAACATTTTAAAATATTTTACAGTATAAAATTGTATTATGTAAAACATTTTAAAATGTTTAATGTAAAACATTTTAAAATGTTTTATGTAAAACATTTTAAAATGTTTTTACTGATTTCATAAATAATATTAGTAATCGTACGTTTCTGGGTTTAAATAAAGACAGTTTCGAGTATTTGTAATTTTTCTAAATTGGTTTCAGAATATATATAAGTTAGGTATGTTTATATATTTTTACTACGGGATTGATTCCTAAACTTCATTAAATACTACAGACGACAACGTGTGTCTGCATATTTTATTTTTGATTTGTTCCAAGTTTCTTTATTAGTTTACGGGTTTCGAGACGGAACTGGCTGATGTATTTGCCGTACTTGTTATAAGCCATCGTACTTTAAATATAGAATAAAATCAAATCATAAACAAATTCAGACGCTAAAAATGTAAACAAAAAAAACGACGATAAGGTCATTGCTTCTATAGATTTCGAAGAGTCTTTATACTAACGTACCCGTTAATGAAACCATCGACATGATCCTACATAGTATCAAGAAACCCTAATAATCGCGCCCTAAACATGAACTCTAACGCCCTTCATAAAATTGTATTGGCCTGCAGCACTAGTGAATACCCCTTTTACGAGCATTATGGTCACATCTTCATACACATAAATAAAATAGATGCCCGGTTAATTCGTCGACAGACTAAGAAACCTGAATATATGTTGAACTTTATATATTTAATAAGATTTGCGGATCATCATTCCGCTGACTTTCAAGACTGGGTGTGTTGGTTTGGTTTCCTTTATATGTTTGTGTGTATTAATAAGTAATGTTGTCTGATTTAATTAGATGAAAAAGAAATCATAAAAGTAAAAGCTTTTCCAGACAGATTTCGTGATTCCAACTCAATTGTTCACAGAAGCCGAAATCGCGAATTGTATTATTTTTTTCCGATTAATTTTTGGAACGCATTATTTGACATTTCACATCTAATTACATAGGACTTTGAATTGAGAAAAAAATCGTTTTTCGTGATTTCTATTCAAAAGAACCATCATTCCCCACCTCAAGATTATTGACTTTACAACTTTCTCTCTCTCTCTCTCTCTCTATATATATATATATATACTATTGACTCTACAACTTTCTCTCTCTCTCCCTCTCTCTCTCTCTACATATATATATTATTGACTTTACAACTTTCTCTCTCTCTCTCTCTCTTTCTCTCTCTCT
>OY744538.1:92980156-92982656 GCA_963556195.1 Sepiola atlantica | reverse complement strand
TATATATATATATATATATATATATATATATATATGCAAAATATCATTATTAATGCACGCCTCGTTGAAGACTCGGAGCCACAATAGTTAAATTAACACCCGAAAACTAAACAAAAAATTTCAAAGATGGAAAGTCTAATAGTCTTCAACGAGGCCTGCATTAATATATATATATATATATATATATATATATATATATATATATATATAAATATAAGTTATGAAAATATATGTATGGCAATTAAGCTACAGAGAGGCTCCCGTGTTTTATCCCCGGTTGGGGATCTTCAAGCTAAAATGCATGGAGTTAGTTTTGCCGGGTGTTTTTATATACACGACTAGCTAGTTTACCAATCAGATTCTTTGTTGTTCACTCAGCCAATCGGTGGGCTTCTTACGAACAATAGTCGGGTTAGTTTTACTTCCTATTTCCTATTCGATTGTACTGTTTTCTATAGAGTGGCCTCTTTCTCTCTGTTCCTTTGTTAGTTCTATATAATGGGTCAACTTATTTTTACACGTGGTTCCTTGTATTTCAATTTTAGGTTTTAGTTTTTGAGTTTTTAGATTTTAGTTTAGTATAGTTGTTTTTAAAATTTTATTTTTTTATTTATTTATGTGTTGTTAGACTAAGATACTTTTATTCTGTGAATGCAGCTGTTTGCTATCTCACTTCTACAGTTTAATAGATTTTCGGGTATTGAAAGTTTAGGATTTCATTAAATTTCTATTAAACTGTAGAAGTGAGATAGCAAACAGCCGCCTGCACAGAATAAAATTAACCTTGATTTTGTTGGTTTCTTTTAAACAAAATAAGACTTCCATAAATTATTGAAAGCTAACTAATACAGTTATTTTTTATATATACTTATTACATTGATAAAATAATTTTTTCATAAATATACGTCTGAGACATTCGCTGTGTTAAAGTTGCAAGTAACTCTCCTCGTGGAACTAAGAGAAGATTCAACGTCCGATTTTATTGACGTCCTTAGAAGAAGTGAAATCTGATGTGAGCATCAAATATGTTTTTCATTTCCTTATTCAAAAAGTGAAATCTGATGTGAGCTTCAAATATGTTTTTAATTTCTTCATTCAAAAAGTGAAATCTGATGTGAACTTCAAATATGTTTGTAATTTCCTTATTCGAATAGTGAAATCTGATGTGAGCTTCAAAGATGTTTTTAATTTCCTCATTCAAAAAGTGAAATCTGATGTGAGCTTCAAATATGTTTTTAATTTCCTTCCTCTAAAAGGGAAATCTGATGTGAGCTTCAAATATGTTTTTCATTTCCTTATTCAATAAGTGAAATCTGATGTGAGCTTCAAATATGTTTTTCATTTCCTTATTCAATAAGTGAAATCTGATGTGAGCTTCAAAGATGTTTTTAATTTCCTTATTCAAAAAGTGAAATCTGATGTGAGGTTCAAAGATGTTTTCTATTTTTTTTATTCAAATAGTGAAATCTGATGTGAGCTTCAAATATGTTTTTCATTTCCTCATTCAAAAAGTGAAATCTGATGTGAGCTTCAATTATGTTTTTAATTTCTTTATTCCAAAAGTAAAATCGGATATGAGCTTCAAATATGTTTTTAATTATCTTATTCAAAAAGTGAAATCTGATGTGAGCTTCAAAGATGTTTTTAATTATTCTTTATTACAAAAGTTGAAATCTAATGTCAGCTTCGAATATCTTTTTAATTTTTTTTATTCAAAAAGTTAAATCTGATGTGAGCTTCAAAGATGTTTTTAATTTCCTTCCTCTAAAAGGGAAATCTGATGTGAGCTTCAAATATGTTTTTCATTTCTTTATTCCAAAAGTGAAATCTGATGTGAGCTTCAAATATGTTTTCATTTCCTCATTCAAAAAGTTAAATCTGATGTGAGCTTCAAAGATGTTTTTAATTTCCTTATTTAAAAAGCGCCACCAGCGCGAAACATCGACCAGAATTTTAAACTAACGTTCTTAACAACAAGACGTGTTTTCCTGACTCCACGGTGAATTCGACCCCTCGGGGTTGATACCATCGAAATAAAGAAGAAGAAAAAAGAACAGTCTCGCCTGACAAAAATGTTATTCATCGAAAGTCACAAAAAATAAAATAAATGATTTTATCATTTTAAATAAAACCATGCTGGTTTTTCAAAAAAAAAATAATTCAACTACATTTTTATGTGTGCTTCAAAGATGTTATTAATTTCCTTATTCTAATACTTTTTTTTATTGAATTATTATCTTATATATTTCCCAGGGTAACGCTGAGTAACGGGTCCTGCTAGTTAATGATAATAATAATAATAATAATAATAATAATAATAATAATAATAATAATATATATATATATATATATATATATAAATAAATAAAGATTTTTGACATTATGTCTAGTATCATTGGATCTTTATTTTGATCATCGGCGTCATCGCCATCATCATCATCATCATCATCATCATCATCATCATCATCATCATCATCATCATCATCATCATCGTCGTCGT
>OY744538.1:92900156-92972656 GCA_963556195.1 Sepiola atlantica | reverse complement strand
TGTTATCGGTGCAGTATATTATAATTTAGTTATGTCTGGTTAAGTTTAATCCTTATTTATTGGTTTTAATTTACCTCTTAGGTGTCTTTTGTTTTAGGTAGGGAGCTTGATCGGTTTACTGGTTAAAGGGAGACAAATCTGTTATATTTGGTATTAATTTATAAAGGAGATTCTGTTAATTGGCTTTGTTTGTTGAATTTATTTAACTAATCTCAGATTTCTTATTCGATTGTTTGTATGTTTTATTGGTTTATTTATTTATTTGTATAATGTTTGTTTATTTATTCTAATACCCCTGACTACCCCAATAACATGACTAACCCTAACGAATCCTTCCCGGTTTACCAACTAGACCATCCTCTACACCCTCCACCCAGCAACCACCTACTCGACCACAAACTCACCAGATTAAAACAAAGAATCTTTACCATACTGCAACAGGAACAACACCACATCACCCCTAACATCACCAGATCCCAACGCCTTACACTTAAAACACTAAAAGACAAAGACTTAATCTACCTAACCTCTGATAAAGGCAAATAATTCTGCGTCGTCTCGCAAGACTCCTATAACACCCTTGCACTAAAACACCTCGACAATAACACATTATACACTCCTGCCCCTAACATATCAGCCACTAAGATACAAAATACTATAAACAATACCTGGTCTAAAATCTGTGTCAAACGCAACCTCCCTAAGAAATACAAAATTAATTTCACTACTAAAAATAGCAAGCTCCCTACCTTCTACCACCTTATCAAAACCCACAAGCCCAGCAATCACACTCAAATTAGGCCCATCGTCTCGAGCGTCGAAGGACCATTATATAAAATCTCCTGACTACTTTCTAGACTTCTGAAACCACTACTCCCTACCTTCCCTGCACATGTCAGCAGCTCTGACCAAGTCATTAGCAGACTAAACCTACTCCAACAACAACAGCTAAGCTCTAACAAATACACATTTAGCCTCGATGTTGTTTCCCTATACACATCAATACCCGCACACCCAGCCATTGACCTCATCTCCGACCACATCTCTTTCTCCGATAACTTAGAACTCTTCGGGTGTTAATCCGAAGACATACACCAACTCCTATACATTATAATTAATAATACATATTTTACCTTCCAACACCACATATTTAAGCAGATTGCTGGTCTTCCCATGGGTTCTAGCTTGTCTGGCCTCTTAGCCATATCCTACATGGACAGACTCGAACAACACGCCCTCAACACCTGCCACTCCCATATCTTCTTCATTAGGTACATAGATGACATTCTTGTCCTCACCTCATCTCGTGAAGAAGCTATCAGCATTTTCGACATTTTCAACAACACCGACCCCCATATAAAATTTACTATAGAACATCCTAGCGCTCCTGGCATTTTCTCGGATTTCGGGATTTTTCTTTTATTTATTTTTTATATCAAATTGATCCCTGATCATCCGGAATATTACAAACTAACACTCTTGCTGTCTTGTAAGTTCGTCTAGAAAAATAAACAAACCTTTTCGATCTATATCCGACTTATTTCGGTTTTGTTTTGTTTTTGTTCTTCACAGCTTCCAGCGATCCTGAACTTCGCATTGCCTTCAACCTTTTTAAAACTTTTATTATATATATATATATATATATATATATATATATATATATATATATATATATATATATATATATATAATTTATATAACCATTAAAACAGCCTACACTAATTAATTCATGTTTCTATACTAATCGTACATGTTTCAGGGCTGACTGCTTCGACACTAATTCAAGTTGTCCCAAAAGAAATTTCAGATGCCGACATTCAGACTAGCAAAAAGAAGGAATTATTAAATAAAAAAAGACATTCTTTCCAATGTTTGACTCCTTAAGGTGGGGGGTGGGATTAAATAATTTTATGAGCGTCAAACATTATTATAATTTAGGCTGCCCCATCTCCCACACATTTACACATTGGAAAATAGTTTACGGCAGGTTGCCATATCGAATTTAAAACAGCAATAGCTGTATAATAATAAAACATATAAAAATAGATGGAATCAGAAATAATGATGAAATAGGAATCATGGGGCATTTTGGGAACTATCGGACGAGATATTTAACAGAATATGTCAGTGTTAATAGTGTAAGTATATTTTGAACAAATTTTGTTGAGGATTGAATTACAATAACTAAAAAGGGAGATGTCTCAAGAGGAGGTGCATCATATACAAATAAATAAAATTCCCTCGGAAATTTCGACACATGTAAGCAACTGATTTACACAGATGTGTACCTAAAACTAAATGGAACTTCCATAAACAAAGTTTGTTTCCAAGCTCTTCCCATCTGTATAATACTGTACCGTGCAGCTGCTTTCAACTGATTTCAACATGGTCGGTTTCAAGTCCAATGTAAACAAACTGCTGCCGAGCCGTCAACTTAAATAATCAAATAATGGTTATTTACCCCATTGTTTCCAATCCTCTCAGGGTATTGTTCATCGCGAATTAACAATCTCATTAATCCTTATCCTCGAGTGGCCTTTGGATCGTCATATTAGTAAAATAAAAACGATGTTTCCATGTCTCTTCTTCTACCTTCAACAATATACATATATACATCCATAGTCTCGGAAGTTTCACAACCATTAAAACTATGCAAATTTTTTTTTTTTTTAAATAAATTTTAGTCCCAAGTCGTTCGGTGGAAAATCACTTTTGTTAGTCAATTTAATTTTTGCAGTTACTATATTAGTTTGCTTCCAAGAATTTACGCTAATCTTAACATTATTTAAGGAATCATCAGTTGTTTACCATGAAAAACTGTTTCGGGAATGTAAAAACAAAACACTATTTTATTTTTATGGCTTCCCAGCAGAGTTGATCAGACCCCACTTCCCTTAAAAGACAAAAACATGAACGTTCCGTATATTAGATCAAAGTTTTGTTTCAGATAAATGTTTTGCTAACTTATATTAGTTATTAAAAAATGTCCTCCTTATCTGTGTTGTTCGTCTGTGTCTAATAAAATGTATCCATTATTTACAAAAATGTTGCTGTATTTTAAAGTGTTCGGACGAATCCATTACACTACTTTTTAGTATATAGTCATCCACGTACAGTCTTTTTCGCTGTATCACAGCTCTTCAGTGTGTCTAGACCAGCTAAAATGTAGTATATTTTTCTGGCGAGTGTATTGCTAAGAATAAACTAACTCTACCGAATCAGTGCGCTTGCATAAAAGGTGTGAATGGGCGTTAATGGCGGGAATATTCGGCGACTCTGTCTGAAAGCTGACTCATCAGTTCACATGAAGTGAAGTATTTCTGAGTCTGGGCGAAAGTCGCCATCCATATATCCAGTTACGTTGTAGAGTCATTTCTTTTAAGATATCACACAACTGAAATATCGATTTTTCTTGAGGGAATTTATGTACATAAAAAGCGAATTTCTCTGTCTGTTGGTTTATGTTGCTGGGAACATGTTACAAAAACGCACGTTGGATGCGGAAGTAAGAATGGAATACTATGATCTTCAGTACCAGAAAAGGGCAAGAAGCATTTGCAAAGTTTATCAATCTCAGTCCTGCATCACAAACTCTATAAAAACGAAGAGATGAATGCATTTTTGACAACAGCGATTTTATTGTACATCTTCTACTCAATTTTGTTTCATGATTATTTCCAATGATTTGTTCCGAATTCGCTTTTACATGACCTAAAATTCTCCATCGCCTGGAAGTGAATTACATGCAGGGACAGGTAATTAACTACTTGCCTCGCTTAAGAAGATAATAGAGAAGAAGAAGAAGGAGAAGGAGAAGAAGAAGAAAAAGAAGAAGAAAATAAAGAAGAGAAGAACGAAGAGAAGAACAAAAAGAAGAAGAAGAAGAAGGAGAAAAAGAAAAAGAAGTAGAAGAAAAGAAGAAGAAAAAAAGAAAAGAAGAAGAAGAAGAAAAAGAAGAAGGAGAAAAAAGAAGAAGAAGAAAAAGAAAAAGAAAAAAAGAAGAAAATAAAGAAGAGAAGAAGAAAAAGAAGAAGAAGAAGGAGAAAAAGAAAAAGAAGTAGAAGAAAAGAAGAAGAAGAAGAAAAGAAGAAAAGAAGAAGAAGAAGAAACGAAGAAGAAGAAGAAAAAGAAAAAGAAAAAAAGAAGAAGAAGAAGAAGAAGAAGAAAAAGAAGAAAAAAGAAGAAGAAGAAGAAGAAGAAGAAGAAGAAGAAAAGAAGAAGAAGAAAAAAGAAAAAGAAGAAGAAGAAGAAAGAAAAAACAGAAGAAAAGAATAAGAAGAATAAGAAGAAAAAGTATGAGAAAAATATGAAGAAAAAGAAGAAACAGCCGAAGAAACAGAAACGGAAAAAGAAAAAGTAAATAGAAGAAGAAGAAGAAGAAGAAGAAGAAGAAGAAGAAGAAGAAGAAGAAGAAGAAGAAGAAGAAGAAGAAGAAGAAAAAGTGGAAGAAGAAAACAAAAAAAAAACGTAGAATAAGTGGGAGTACCAGATTATCATCATAATCATAAAGACACAACAACAACAAAAAGAAGAACAACAATAAGACACGCGGTACAATGCAGGATATGAATTACCTTTTTCGAAAACTTTCCTCGAGAAATCGATCGATGAAATAATTTTCTATGAACTCAATAACAATACAATCGAGACACACACATAAATACAAAGAGGGAAGGTAGAAAGAGAGAGAGAGAGAGAGGAAGAGAATGGCGAACGATAGAAAAATAGAGAAAGAAAGAGAAAGTGAGAGTAAGAGACAGAGAGAAAGAGAAAGGCACAGAGATATAAAGAGAAAGAAAGAGAAATAGAGAGCAGGAGAGAAATGGAGATAGAGAAATAGAGGAAGGTCAAGAGAAAGTCAGAGAGAAAAAGAGTAAGAGAAAGAGAGAGAGAGAGAAAGATAGAAAGATAGAAAAACATTTTTTTTAAAGACAGAGAGAGATAAAGAGATAGAAAGAGTAAGAGAGCGCGAGGGAACGACAGAGAAAGATAGATAGATAGAAAGAGTGAGAGAGAGAGAGAAGGAGCGAATGAACGAGAGAGAGGGGAAGGGAAAGAGAAAAAAGAAAGAGAGATGATAGATAGAAAGAGTAAGAGAGAGAGAGAGGGGGAACAAGAGAGAGAGAGAGAGGAAAGAGAGAAATAGAGATATTAATAGAAAGAGTAAGAGAGGACAAGGGAACGAGAGAGAGAGAGAGAGAGAGAGAGGAACGGAAAGAGAGAAAACGAAAGAAAGAGAGAGAGAGAGAAAAGAGTAAGAGAGAGCAAGGGATCGAGAGAGAGAGGAAAGGAAAGAATGAGATAGAGAAAGAGATAGATAGATAGAAAGAGTAAGAGAGAGCGATAGAACGAGAAAGAGAGAGAGAGAGAGAGAAAGAGAAAGTGAAAAAGATAGATAGATAGAAAGAGTGTGAGAGAGAGAGAGAGAAGGAGCGAATGAACGAGAGAGAGAGGAAGGGAAAGAGAAAAAAAGAAAGAGAGAGAGATAGAAAGAGTAAGGGAAAACGATAGATAGATAGATAGAAAGAGTAAAAGAGAACGAGAAACGAGAGAGAGAGAGAGAGAAAGATAGAAAGATATACAGATAGAGAAATGGAAATACAGGAAGAGAAAGAGATAGATAGAAAGAGTGAGAGGGAGCGAGTGAGAGAGCGAGGGAACGAAATAGAGAGAGAGAGAAAGAAAAAAAAGATAGATAGATAGAAAGAGTAAGAGAGAGAGAGCGGGGGGGTGGAAAGAGCTAATAAGAAAGAGTATGAGAGAAAGAGAAAGAGAGAGAGAGAGAGAGATACTACGCACGAAATGATGAAACTTCTATTAACACTTAAGCGTATCAGATTGAAACAAATGCCATTTTAAAACTTGTTATTCATACAAACAATGAGAATAATGCCGCAGTTATAAGATGCGCTCTCCTCACTTGTGGGGAATGCCGAGAGTCAGAGGAAATGCATCATCACATTTATGGCGGTCCACGGGCGTTCAATAATGCTCATACCACACATTAATCTTACACTTATGTCACATCCAGCCGTCGCGGGGAGGCTGGTGAATAACAACTCTACTTAAAACTCTAACGAAACCAATCAAAGTAAATCACGTGTCTTACAATTAAATGTTCAGATTTTCAAAGTCCGACTCAAATAGCATTTAAGCTGACGAACTACACTTTTCTGACAACTATCCCATTTTCAGTCGTTATTGTTGTACTATGTGTCTGGCAATACACTCAGTCTGATTCATTTTAACACCTGTTCTGTCAAATTGTCCCGACAATCAAGTATTTTTAACTAAATCTTGAATATTCTAGGACAATAATTCATCAGAAAAAAATCAGAAAAAAAATCAGAAAAAAAATCAGAAAAAAAAATCAGAAAAAAAATCAGAAAAATATCCCAAAACATCGAAAACTTACTTTAGTAAATATCTTGGACAATAAATTGATAGAAAATATTTTTTTTTATAGTAAGTTTGTTACTTTTGGTGATATTTTTCTGTTTTTTTTTCTAATGAATCATTGTCGTAGAAAATTCAAGATAGGTTCGCATAGTTTTGCTAGTTAATATGATTGAAAGATGGGAAGCTTTACTAAAATATAAAAAATAAAATGTTAAACAGTAATGAGGGTTGTGTTGATAAAAAGAATAAAATAAAAATGAAAAAAAAAATCAATTCTAAATGAGTCTTTCTTTGATAAACACGATGTAACCGGAAATAACTTTCCGGTTGTTCTAATAATAGAGCGAGAAACAAGAACATCCCATGTAATAACGTTGGATCGCACGCGTCGACAAACTGTAGAGTGAGTTTATTATCATTCCTGGGAAATGAAATTGGAACGCTGCCTTTTTTTTTGTGGGAGAGGCAGGCACGACGGGCTACTGGAGTTTGGGGTTTGATGTGTATCGGGGAAGAAATGCATCGATTTGCGGTGAGAGCGTGTAGTTATGTGGCGGTTAGTGGAGAGGGGGTCTGAGGTAATAGTGAATCGATTGTATGTAGAAGCAAGGGTTAAAAGGAAAGGACAGATCTGAAACGGAACAAGAAAGGAACGGGTCAGATTATTGAAAGGGTGTTTATTATTTTATTATTTAGGGCGGGGTGGAAAACAAAATGGAATCACCCAAGGACGGGGGGTCAAAGAGGAAATGTGAGACGCAATATGGCTGAGGAGACTGAAAAAGAGGTCAGCAGAAATTCATTAGGGATTTGGGGTGGAAAATTAGTAAATAATGAGAGACGGGAATATGCTTTGGAAATCAATAAATAAATATACAAAGTCAGGAAGAAAGGAAGGAATACAGCACCAATGGCTGGTTCATATTCACTAGTTTCCCAACGAGAGTAAAGTTAGATACAAGATAATGTGTGGAAAATCGAGCTCCGCCAAAAAGGGCATTCTGGATCGGGGAAAATTTAAAAATATGTTCAGTCTTAAAAGTATTTGTTGAGAGATGACAGAACGGATACTACAACCGGATCCCAACTCTTGGTTGACTGGATCATGGGTTTTACGGCATGTCAACTATCTTTGGGTCAGTTTATGCCGTAAATATGAAAGAAACAGTAAAGTGAGAGAAATCAGGGAATCCAGAGAAGAAAAAAAAATTACAACAAATAAATGAAAAATATAAGAAAACTAAAGAGAAAAATTGAATTGCAAAAAAGAAAGAACAAGAAAGAGAAGCGTAAAGAAAGAAAGAAAGAAAGAAATAATGTATTATATAATTTCTTATAGAATGGAAGAGAAAGAGAAGAGGGTGTAAAAAAGAAAGAACTATACTAACAAAACAACTAGGATTATTCCCTTTAAATTGTGGAGAAGAACGCCTGAATGAAAGAACGTACAGAAGATGGTTTACAACATTCAGAAATGTTATTTTTCACCCTTGAAGACTAACACGCGATCAGGACAATCAGTTAAGTTTGATAAAGAGCAATTGTTGAATCACTTAATGACACCCCTATAGTATCCGTGGGATGGAAACATTTCTACCAACAAGAGCAGTAAGGCGCCTCCTTCCCTACGCTAGCCTGTGGGAGATCCTTGAGCAATGTCGAGTACCCACTTAGCCTCCCGATTAGGGTACGTGAAGTCATGGCAGGCAGGTGATGGATGAGCAGCCTAATGGATTGTAGAAACTGGTCAACTCTTCAATTTGTGTTAGACAGATGATACTGATTGTTGTACAATGGCTAAGACTTCCTGCTCTGTAAAAGCACTGCCCCTATAGAAGGTAATTGCAACCCACTATAGGTAACCTCTTTGCAAAGAACATCATGGTGAAACAAAATATCGGTCAAAAAGCACGAATGATGGAGAGTCATGATTATCGATGTCTGCAAACAGACCTGATACCTGAAGAAGAGAAGATAGTATCAGTTAGAAAATTGGCAATGGAACTTTCATCAAACCATACAACGGTTCATTGACAGCTTTCAAAATGTGTGTCTCATGAATTGTCTGAAGGCATAAATCGAGAGTTGTAATCTGCAGAAAATTCAAAAGAAACCCATTCTTTAAATACAGATTTACACTTTTTAAAATTAATAAATAAATAATATTACTCGACTCGAGATTTACCGTTTCCTTCGGGAAATTCATTCGGCAGCAATTGCCCAAGATTAAGATGTTTTCTAAGTTGTTGAAGATGACAATAAAATATTTGAGGAACTTATAATTCCCAATTTTCAAACTAATACGGCCGCCTTTTCTGTAAGTGAGGCCACAACGAGTTCTTCATCTAAGCAGACACGCACACACACGCAATTTCGAATCGTGTGATCGACAGGACAATCATCCTCCACACTAATAAATCCCGGAAAAGGATGAAACCCATGTGTATGTAGATAAGAATTTAAACATATTTATCATAATATTGATTATATATATATATATATATATATATATATATATATATATATATATATATATATATATATATATATATATATATATCAATTATCTATTGAATCAATATTAAATTATTTTTGCTATCAGTGTAGAAAGTGATATTTCCGGCGGTCGTAGTGTGCTAATCCACTTTAAGATTCAGTCTAGACTCTGCTAACTAGCCTTACAACCCTCACGGCCACGGTAAATTACCGCGTAACGAATTGAAAATTAAGTCTTATTTGTGCCTTAAGAAAGCGGGCAACATACACTAGACAATCGAGAGGGTTCAACGAATGCTTACGGAACCTTGTGTAAAGCTAAGTGACAGTCTATTCTTAAACTCCCCGAACAGGGCTCAACTCTAATTTCTTAAAGGGGCTTATAACAATATTTCATATATATATATATATATTCCCGAAACAGTTTTTCATGGTAAACAACTGATGATCCCTAAAAATAGTGTAAGAAATAAACTAATATAATAACTGTAAAAAATAAATTGACTTACATGAGTGATTTTCCACTGGAAGACTTGGGACTATAATTTTTTTTTTCTTTTTTTTTTTTAATATAGTTTTAATGGTTGAGAAACTTCCGAGACTATATATATATATATATATATATATATATATATATATATATATGTATATATATATATTTCTCTGAACAGAACAGTTTTTTTATGCTCCCTAATTGGTATTAACATCAAGATATCGAAATTAATAAAGCGAAAGTCTTTCCCACCTATCCTAAATATATCAACATCAAAACAGGTTATGCTTATTTTATTCCGTAATTTAACGTAAGATTTTGAATCGATATATATATATATATATATATATATATATATATATATATATAATCTAGGTAAAACATCCACAGGGTAGTAATCCAAAGAATTTCGACCGGGTTTATAAAAAGTGGTCAATATCAAACAGAGCTTTTATATATGATTATTTTTATTTACACAGGCATGTACAAAATCTGCGACACTAGCATGTCGATGTTATCGATCAACAGCTATAATAAACTGAGATCTCAACAGGCAGAGTAAGAATCTGATCTTAACCTTAGATCATATTTGGAAAGATTATAACTCTGCCTGATGAGATCTCAGTTTATAATAGCTATATATATAATATATATATATATATATATATATATATATATATATATATATATATATATATATATATATATATATATATATATATAAATCTGCTAACAGCCACACCACAAACAGTTTTCGATATTTCTAATTGGAATATTTATTTTTCAAACAATTTCTAATAAGTTAATATTCTCTAATATAAATTTGTAATTTGCATTGTCAGTATTTTCGTCGATAGTAAAGCGTCTGATGTGGCCGAAATGCTGAGAACAGATACTACCCTTTTATCTCTGGTGTTAGTGTAGTATATGTTTGTTCACAATGCTCCCATGCTCGCAAAAACTTTAAACTTATATCTCAAAATTTTTATTTCAATATTGATCAAAATTCGTTGCATCATTTTGATTCTAAAATTGTCTCAGATTAAAGGCTTAAGTTGAAGTAAACATTGAAATATAGAGAACCTTGCTTGATTGATAATGACTGTGGATCAAATTTAATTCAAACTTGATATATTCTAATTTTTAAATGGGATGTTGTGCCCATTATTCCCCTTTCCCCCTAATCACTCTTTAAAATACCACAAAGAAACTAAAATTTGAGGAATATTTATTAATTATTGTTGAATAACTATTGTTAAAATGCCGCAAAAATATGAGGTATTTAAATTTCTACGGAGGACTTTCACCCCCTTTTTATTACTTTTTAAACGAGGCTCAATTGAACTAAATATAGCCCATATTTAAACCCTTTACGCGAATCAGCCGTGTTCCAAAATTTATAATGATCGGTTAATTAGCTTAGGGGTGAATCTTATACATACATATATATAAATATCAGAAGAATACCCGTTCCAGGACGGGTAAAATAAATTCCCCGAACGGAATTGTTTTGCACCACTTTTATGTCCCCCTACGAATACTAAAATCAAGATATAATGTTATTTAACCCGTTATTTTAATTTTGATCAAAGTCCTTTTCATTATTCTGATTACTTGAGGATTTAAGGATCTTAAGAAAAAATCGAAATTCACGAAATCTTGCTTGAATGGCGTCTAATGACTTTGGATCAAATTCCATGTAAATCAGATATGCTTGCAGTTTTAAATAAGAGATTGTTCTAATATGATACCCTCTAAATCCCCTTAAAATACAAAAAAAAAAACCCAGAAATTTGAGGAATATTTATTAATTGATCGCTAATCCTTATTGTTAAAAATTCACAAAAATCCAAGGTATCTGATTTTTCACAAAGGCTTTCCACTCCATTCCATAACACAAAATAAGACTAAATATAGTCCACATTTGGACACCTTACACCTAGCAGTTGTATTTCAAAATTCATAATGATCGGTTAAGTAATTTAAGACTGAATCGTGTGACATAAATATACAAACATATAAACATACCTAACGTTGATATATAAGCATTTCTTCTATTTCATGAAAAATGAAAATTTTACGTCTTTATAGCATCGTTGAACTTAATGAAGCCATCTGAGCTGTCATTGCTCAAGTTCCGTGGGAGCTGTACTCGAACGTAAACTGCTCAGTCATTGAAAGATTATAACAGTGCATTGAGCTCCATTGAGAGCACATGAAACTATAATATATATTTTTTATAAAGATCATGGTTTATGTGGCAAAAAAACTTTAGTATACCTATTGTTAGTTTCTATATTGCAGCTGCATATTTCTTCCATGTTACATTTTTTATGTTGTAATAAAATGATATAGTTGCTTATGGCGGACCATACATATATATATATATATATATATATATATATATATATATATATATATATATATATATATATTATAGTAATTTATGACCATATATTCATAGGAATTAAGCTACACAGAGCGTCCCGCGTTTCATCCCCGGAGAGAATTTTCAGGCTAAAAAGGAATTTTACCCTGACGATTCCTTCCGAGGATGAAACGTAGAAGCCTCTGTGTAGCTTAATTGCCATAAATATATTTTCATAACTTACTACCTAGCTCTACTAACGTATCGAGCACTATTGAAGTAAATACTGAAAATTGATACATAAAAATTATATCTCCTTATAACATTTTATGTGGATACATGAAATAATTATATATATATATATATATATATATATATATATATATATATATATATATATATATATATTATTTGGTACAGAAAATCAGTAGAACGTCAGTACCGTCGGTTGAAAGTTCGAGAGGTGTCTGACTTCTTGACTTTCTTCAGCTTTGTTGTTGTTAGTTCCAAAGTAAGTGCCGAACTCGAAACCGACGGTACTGATGTACTGATTTTCTGTACTTAATTATAAATAAATATGTACGCTCTTAACTTTGAGTTTCTTAATTAATCGAGTACTCTGCTGGGATTGTTCTCATTATCTTACAAATGAAGAAATATATATATATATATACATATATATATATATATATATATATATATATATATATATATATATATATATATGTGTGTGTGTGTATATATATGCGATATATATATAATATATATATATATATATCATATATATATATGATGTATATATATATTATATATATATCTATCTCATATATATATATATAAGATATATATATATAATATATATATACAATATACATCATATATATATATATATGAGATATATCTATATATATGTATATATATATATACAATATACATCATATATATATATATATATATATATATATATATATATATATATATATATATATATATGAGATATACTCCCTCCACAAAAAAGCTAAACGTTTTAGTTTCAGTCTTTCAACTCTCTCGTTAGTCGTTTCTTTCCCGCGGTCGACATTTTTGTTATCTGATTAGAAAAATGGCGGCAGTTACGGCGACCGACTGGAATTATCGCATCCGTTGATAATGTTAAGTGTCGATGAGTAAAAAAAAAAAAACAAGGAGTCGGGCGTTTGTCAATTGCATAATCGAATATCTCACTTCCGTTCACAGAATTACAGTTTCTGTGTCGGCTAATTGGATCAGCTTTTGTACTTTGTCACAACGTCATCAAATCGGAAGGGCTTGATCGTTTTTCGAGGCGCTGATGTTTCTCTCACGATTCTTCACGCTCTACGTGAACATCCTAAACTTCCTTCATTTTTCTTTTATTGTTTTGTTTTTAATCCTTATGTGCATTTACACGCCACTTGTCGCCATCTTGCTTGTATCTGTGTGAGACTACGGCAGCACAGAATGCCCACCATTTTGATAAATCGATTTTATTTTCTCTGTTATTATGAATAAATCGATTATGAATAAATCGATGCAAAGTATTGTTAAAGTTTATCATAATAAAGACCAATATGTGTCCTATCCGACTAAAGATACAGATTTTTTTATGAAACCATTGTCAAAAATTCTACCGAGCACCAAGGAAGGGGTAAAACGAAATTCAACATTACTTCGTATACAGGGTGGAATAAAATAATCTGACACATTTGGAGGCTTCATAAAAACACAAAATCTGAAATAATGAAAGGAAAAAATATATTTTCTAAATTTACATATAATTCTATTTTATTTTCTAAATGTATATAAAATGCCATTTTATTTTCTGAATGTACATATAATGCCATTTTATTTTCTGAATGTACATATAATGCAACTTTATTTTCTGAATTAACATATAATTCATTTTATGTTCTGAATGTACATATAATTCTTTTTTATTTTCTGAATGCACATATAATGCTATTTTATTTTCTGAATGTACATATAATGCCATTTTATTTTCTGAATGTACATATAATGCCATTTTATTTTCTGAATGTACATATAATTACATTTTATGTTCTGAATGTACATATAATTTATTTTTTATTTTCTGAATGCACATATAATGCTATTTTATTTTCTGAATGTACATATAATGCTATTTTATTTTCTGAATGTACATATAATGCCATTTTATTTTCTGAATGTACATATAATGCCATTTTATTTTCTGAATATACATATAATTCCATTTTATATTCAGAATGTACATATAATTCCTTTTTATTTTCTGAATGCACATATAATTCTATTTTATTTTCTGAATGTGTATATAATGCTATTTTTTTCTGAATGTACATATAATGCCATTTTATTTTCTGAATGTACATATAATGCCATTTTTTTTCTGAATTAATATATAATGCCATTTTATTTTCTGAATGTACATATAATGCCATTTTATTCTCTGAATGTACATATAATGCAATTTTATTTTCTGAATGTACATATAATGCCATTTTATTTTCTTAATGTACATATAATGCTATTTTATTTTCTTAATTTATATATGATGCCATTTTATTTTCTGAATTAATATATAATGCCATTTTATTTTCTGAATTTATATATAATGCCATTTTATTTTCTGAATTAATATATAATGCCATTTTATTTTATGAATTCATATATAATGCTATTTTATTTTCTGAATTCATATATAACGCTATTTTATTTTCAGAATTCATATATAATGACATTTTATTTTCTGAATGTTCATATCATGCAATTTTATTTTCTGAATGTACATATAATGCCAATTTATTTTCTGAATGTACATATAATTCCATTTTATTTTCTGAGTGTACATATAATGCTATTTTATTTTCTGAATGTACATATTATGCAATTTCATTTTCTGAATGTGCATATAATGCTATTTTTTTTCTGAATGTACATATAATGCAATTTTATTTTCTGAATTTACATATAATGCCATTTTATTTTCTGAATATACATATAATGCAATTTTATTTTCTGAATATACATATAATGCAATTTTATTTTCTGAATATACATATAATGCAATTTTATTTTCTGAATATACATATAATGCCATTTTATTTTCTGAATGTGCATATAATGCTATTTTATTTTCTGAATTTATATATAACGACATCTTCTTTTCTGAATATACATATAATGCAATTTCATTTTCTGAATTCATATATAATGCTATTTTATTTTCTGAATTCATATATAACACTATTTTATTTTCAGAATCAAATGATCAGGGAACACTTCTTTAAAATGCCTAATGAATGTCTGGAAGTTGCCCGATGATTTGGTTTCTTTGCCCAGTGATCGTAGTTGACCCGCAAGATCTTCTGATTTGAACGCGTGTGATTTCTTCTAGTGGCGATATTTAAATCAAAAGTTATAAGGAATCGCTTTCGATCTAATGATGAATTAAAACGTGCAATTACTGTAGAAATAGCAACTATTCGACAAGAAATGGTGCATAGAGTTATCGATAACTTTCATGAACGTCTCCAACAGTTTATTAAAAATAATGGAAACTAATTAGCTGACTTGATTTTTAAACCTTACTGAAATAAAATCGCATGTTATGTTCATTCAGAAACTATAATTATGTTCTAATTATTTCTAATTTTATTAAGCCTCCAAATGTGTACGATTATTTTGCTCTGCCCTATATAAGATCACTACGCATTATTCGTCGAGCGTAACTGAATATAAACACGCTATCGAATCCAAAGCCTGTCGGATATATCTTGTTGATGATGTTAGGAAATATATTAGAAACAAATTAAATACACTGGACGAACCCGACAATCAGCTAAATCCCATCCATTCACTTGGAGGTCCCCAGATGCCAGAGAGCCTTCTACTTCAATAGCTTTTTTCCTCGTGTTGCTGGCGTCTTACGTTTACAGTGACTGCCTGCCTTGTTTGGAGTGAAATATGTCTAAAAAAAATTCCATTAAAAATGAAAAGTAAAAAAGCAACTTATATTCAATTAATCGTATAAAAAGTAATTTGCAATTGTATTGTGAACGTGCGTCTGCACAGGCCCCTTTATCCACGAGGGTAGCATGCTCTTGTTCCGTCAGCTATGACTGGGAGAAGTCTTCAGTAATTCGCAATTCGTCGTATCGCCCGCACCGAGGATTGAACCTTCAACCTTCAGATGACTATCACTTAGAACTGAATTTAACTTAGTACTATATCTACTGCGTCACGGGCCTTTGACGTGCAAGAGCATGCTACCCCCGTGGATTAAATAAAGGTTTCCGTTCGAAATTCCGTCTAGATTTCACGAGAACGACAGAAATATTCCCGAGTTCGAAGGGATACACCTGAAGAAGGCCGGAGGTTACAGCGGCCGAAACGTTGTGATGATAACATTCAAGATGAGAAATGTAGTCCAAATGAGCAAAATTATACAAATTATCAATCCTCATCTGAGAGATTCAGAAATACAGGACTAAAACTTTTGCACTGATTCGTATAAATAGCTAAACTGTTGGTCGTTTTTTATACAGATTTATTTATTTTTCAAACAAGACACGTGGGGTTCTTTTTTAAATTACAATTCAGTTGCTAAAAATCAAGTCAATCTCCCGAAAATCTTAACAACGAACTTTTAAACCCAGATGTGACACGTTTTGTCTACGGAACGACGTCGTTAAAATGACAAGTAAATGGCGAAGGGGAGAGAGAAAGCGAGCAAGGCAGCCGTTCTCTCGCTTATGCCTGTGGGTAATAATTATAGTGACGGGTGTTAGTTTTAGTTTTAAAAAGTTTTTTACGAAGTTATTCATTTTTATTATTAAATAACTTTAATTAATTGTTGTTAATATCGACGAAAATATTAAATATATCTAGGTACAATAATACAATAAAATTACAAATAAATAACATCAAACATTAATTAAGTATGACTTGTTTAAAAATAGGTATGCACATTAGGCATTCAAATAAACGTCTTTGCATAGTTTGTCTGTACTTTACATAGAGTATTCCGAAATTCGATGTTGTATTATTGATTTAAATGACAGTAACCCGTTTAGATGGTAGTATAGACGTCATAAATAAAGAAAACTTTCGCATTTATTCATTTCGATTTTGGCTTTCAGCGTTAAATTCTTTTAAAAATCGTTGATATGGCGTTGAACAGAGAAACCAACACAAATCAATAGATCGATAGAATATTTGCAATGCTAATGTGAAATATACGTCAAATAATCTAGACGAATGTTTTTTATTGGTTATTTCGGATAGATTATGATCTTGTCACATGATCTCAGATTTGAACTCTACAATATTTGGGCACAGTTCATCTTACTTTAAAAAAATGGCTGCATTAAACAAATCCCCGTTGAAGTACCTCCCTACTAGGGCAGACTTAGACACATGATCAGTTTTTAATGTTCGAAAAATCAGCTCACCAAAAAGGATGAACTTTGGATTGAGACAAAAGAATGCCTCCGTCTAGAATGATTTCTCCTTCAATGACCGACGACCAAAAAGATGAAGTGTACTGTCAGGACAGATTCTACACTTTCATCCTAGATAAAAGGCTAACCTTTTATTATATTAAAACTGAGTTAATCAACGTTTGTTTCCCTTAGCCCTTTTTTCTAAATATTTTGATGGCATAAAATATATGCTAATATATTCCTCGTTTTGGGATTGGGTCATCGTTGGATAAAACTCATTTTAATTGTTCTAATCATGTTTCTGTCTATGATTTTCAGCCTCTATCACTATATGCTGTTTGCCCCATGTTCTTTTTTATACGGTGTATATAACTTTCGATTCCGTCTCCCCTTTCTCTGTTTATTAACAGCCAAAGAAAATAAAGTAAGCTACAAAACTCAGAGTTAGAATAGTTCATTATAAACATAAGAAATATCACCATAAATAGTAACACTATTTTACCCATAGCTGGAGAGGGAACGAAAGAACACAAGAGATGAAAGAAAGAGAAAGTGAGAGATATGTCTTAAGAGACAATGGGTACCCCCTGTAAGGGTGGCGTCGTGTGTAATGGTGAAGCAAGAGTGGCGCAATCAACCACACCTCTCCTGCATCAGCGCTGCTTATATCTAGTGGCAAGAAGTCCAGGGCGACTGGAAACAATGCCGAAATAAGCGGAGAGCACATACAGCACCAGATATTCTCAAATGGTCACCAATCTGGTGCTGACCAAGCTCAACGTCGCTTAACTTCGGTAATCTAGTGGGAACCGGTGTGTCAACGTGATTATTACGTGTGGGAGATTTAGCGAGCAGAAAAAGAGTAATTTCGAATTTTGTTATTTAAAAAAATTAAAGTGGGTCTGCAATCGTACTTATGCCTGGTTCAAATAATCTAACGCGAGCACAATGTCTGACTCAACAGGTCAAATTTCTTCGAGTGTCTTATGAAATCCATCATCGAAACTTTTAGTATGTTCTATCTTTCTTTCTTTCTTTCATTCTTTCTTTCTTTTTCTCTTTTTTCTTTCTTTTTTCTTTCTTACTTTCTTTCATTCTTTCTTTCTTTTTTCTCTTTCTTTCTTTTTCTCTTTTTTCTTTTTTCTTTCTTTATTTCTTTTTAAAATCTTTTTTCTTTTTTTCTTTTTTTCTTTCTTTGCTTATTTCTTTCTTTATTTCTTTCTTTCATTTTTTCTTTCTTTCATTTTTTCTTTCTTTCTTTTTCTGTCTTTCTTTCGTTTTTCTTTTTTTTTCTTTTTTTCTTTCTTTCTTTATCTCTTTAATTCTTTGTTTATTTCTTTCTTTCTTTTTTCTTTTTCCTTTCTTTTCTCTGTCTTGCTTTCTTTTTTTAAATCTTTTTTTTTGCTTTTGTTTTTCTTTCTTTAATTCTTTCTTTCTTTCTTTCTTTCTTTTGTCATACTCTACTAACTGTACCTACCCGGCACATCGGATTTGGTTTCTGAGTAGCCAATTTTTATTTGTTATTGTTGTACCGTGTTGTTGGCAATTGTTCGGATCGAGGGTCGTGTTCCCCCGATTATAGACGTGTTCAGTAAATCAAGCAATGTTGCCTGCAAAGACAGAGTAATAATTAACAAACAAAAATGAGGTAGTTCAAATAAGGTTTATTGAACGTGTGTGTACGTGGAATGATGAAGTGTGTGATGTATGCGTGTGTGTCGATGGAAAAACAGTTCTTGAAAAGGTATAAGAAGAAATGAATCCGGCGTAGGAAAAGTCTTTGAAAGCCGCACACAAAGAAAACGAGTTGAGAACTCTTACCGTTGTTTGCCCACGTGTTGACGGAAGAAACGTGTGTTGGTAGTTGTTTTGCTGAGACCAGTTCAAGAGAAAAGCGTGAGACGAAGCGCTAGTGTATTAGCGTCGTTCTGCCGAGCAGAGAAGAGAGAGAGAGATGGAGCGCTGGTGCCAGCGCACTTCTGCCGATGCTGGTCGGTGAAAAAGAGCGAGATCTTTCGTTTGCAACGGTTTTTATAGTCGTAAGGGCAGATAACTCTGGTGTCGCTTTACAGTGCCACCTGTCGGTGAAAAAGCGACACCTACCGGCAAACCGGTGTAGTTAGGTTTTGAAAGGAGGAGGTAACTGCTACACAATATAATAACGTATTTTACTGCAATTGATTCAAAAGATTACTTAGTCCAACCCATATGACTGCTAATACGAAACATTTTAATATAATCACCTTAAAATAAAAAACATTTTAATTTGAAGACTATAATTGGAGTTGTCTACCTCAAGTTTTAAAATGGGCAATCAAGCAAACATTGAAATGACTTTACTGCACTCCCGAACAACGCTGGATATGTACAGCTAGTGGGACATAATTAATACATGAACATTTCTACTGATAGATTTTGACTTCGACGATTAATTGAATAATAGCTTATTTGTTTTTTTAGCTCTAACTATGCCAGCTTTTATAATAATAAAACTTATCCAATCACCACAATACCACATTCACTCTATGTATTAACTTATTTTAAAAATTTCAATTATTTACAAGATTTTTTTACAATTAAAAAAATGATGTCGATTGGGACAAATATATATATATATATATATATAAGAAAATAAAAGAAACTAAATACAATTTTTGGTGGATTAATAAAAACTTCCCAGAAATGTTTAAATGTAGTCCGCCAACTATTTTCCGGATTGTTTATGACCGAAAACAAGCAGTTTAATCTTTAAATGGGAGTGGTGTTTATAGTGGAAACGAATTAAATTGAGATAGAGTTGTGAAGTGGGTTGTGACCTTCCAAGATAAATAGAATTTGGGAGGGGGTCCAGAGAAAAAAAAAATTTAGGAGTGGGTACCTTGGAGAATCTCTATTACCAAAAATAGGTTTGCGTGGGCATGACTGACTCACTCAACTAGCTAAGGACGCGATGTCTAACTTAACCGAGCTGGGTTCTAACAGCAATAGAACACGTTATTTCTAAAACAACGGTTTTTGCTTTCAAAATACAGTTTATAGATCAGTCAACTCATAGCCTCGTCAGAAAAAGACACTCTGTGTCACTTGCCTTCTTTTTTTAGTTAAGTCGGTCGAAGATGGGAGTGTTTATTTATTCCTCTTAATGTGGAAGATACCGTAGGATGTACGTTATGTAGGCATATTTTTGGGTGTGTCCTATTCTAGTTACTCCTGGTTCGTTAAACAAGGCAATTATATAGTGAACGGAAATAAACATACATTTTAGTAGGTTTAAATTCATTCATTCTTTTTCTATTAAGTCATTATGAAATTTCTGAGGATGGACATTAAGTCGGTTTATTCGAATTTTGATTGGTTCCCTAATTCTTCATAAAGAGAAAATTTCAGAAATTTTAATATTCCAGTAAACTTCTTAGACTTGAATCTATTTATTGTTTCTTCTTCTATTAGTTTGTTAAAGCAGAATTATCTAAGTTACTTCCCTTGGATTTATATCTGAGTTATTTTCCTTGGATTTATTGTGACTGATGTTAAAGAATGCGTTCTCCTCTCCAAAAGTTAAAAAAAAAACTCGTTCCACCCACATACGGAATTTAGGACGAGGTATCAGTCTTTTTCTGGCGCTTCGTTCGAAGCGCATTGGCGTGTCGTCAAGCTCTCTCTTGAAGCGCATTTCCAAAAACCCTTGCCTTTATATCTAATCTTCTGAAGGCAGTCGCATAGACTGTTGTAAACACAGGTCACAAGTCAAGTGACATTTTCTTATAGATTGCACCGAACATGTGGTCGGTAAAAACGTGAAAGCTAGATTATAAAATAGATGTAGTTTAAACAGAATTGTCCAGAAAGTTATGATTGTTTGTGAAGCATGTCATTAAAACAATCAGCATTGCAATTATAAGTGTTATTGGGGTTCACTTCATTCTAACACATATATAATAAAAAGATAATAAAAAGATAATAAAACTTATTTATAAAATATAACAGATAACTTAAAAACTATGGTCAGATGTCATATTTTGCTAATATGTGGACATATGGAAATCGGACTTACCGATTTTGTAGATATATTATCTCAAAAGTACGCCAACAATAGCGGCATAGGGAGGTGACGGTGGTTAACTAGATAACGTACAGACTTACGATCTGGGTGTGCCAAGTTCGAATCCAGTCGATTCCATAATATCACTTTCACTTAGCGATGTTGGCAACCATTACGTGGTCCCTCCTGCAAGAATGCCAACACCAGAATCAAATGGTCAACAAAGTTGTACCATTCTGATTCATACGAATTTACTTTTTACCGACCTTAACGCAGGAGAAACCGACCACAGTAACGTGTATTCAGTGGTAAAAAAGAAAAGTGGTGAGACAGGAAGTGGACTTCTGTGTTAAGCTTTTATATTTGTGATTGTGGGGCTAGATCAAACAATTGTTAAATCAAGCAATGGAATGATGACCTAAGAATGACATTGAACTGCATCAGATTGTGAGCACCAAGTTTCGGAGTTTTGGGAAGTGTAGTGTCTCAACTTAATTAGCACTGCTCCCAGGTAACCTCTGACTCGGAATGGTAGTATCTGCCAGTGTCTCATCTATAGATTGAATATAATCTGTCCTGATAGTAATATGAAACTGCGTCCGACAATATACACATCAATTATGCTCCGATGAATTGGCTACTCTGGTGCCCCCTCGAGGTAAATTCACTAGACTAACTCGACAATCAACTAAATCTCATTCATTCACTGTGGAGGTCCCCAGATATCGGAGAGCCTTCTACTCAAATAGCTTCTTTCCTCCTACTGCTGGCCTCTGGAACTCCCTCCCTCTCCCCTGTTTCCCCGACACTAAAGACATGCAGAAATTTAAAACTAATGTAAACAGACATCTCGCTGTGCAGATCCCAATTTAGGTGGACCTCCCTACCTTCTCCCCCTTTCTTTTTCTCAGTAGCCACTTACGTCTACAGTGGTGGCCTGCCTTGTTTGGGTGAACTATATTAAAAAAAAAAGTTCATCCTTACTGACTTAAAATAGGAAAACACCACGAATAAATATGTGAAGATATTAAGAACTTGAACATTTTTATTTTTATAATATAAGGATATCCAGCTCCTCGTTTCATGTATGAGGCGACAGGAGCACTTTATTCTAAAAACAAAAAGCGTAATAAAGGAGCATATTATTAGTTTATTTGAAATACGGGCAACGCCGAATCACCTTGCTGGTTCTGAAATAAAACATGCATTCGAACCAAGATCCAAATGCAGTATCTATTTTATCAGTCAGTGGATACATCCTTATCGACTCAAACAATGTTTATTTTTATTCTATACAGAATGCTCCTTCTGGGGTAGTTGTTTATTCTCCACATTAAACGGACCTCGTGTCACAGTAAATCGGCGTGAGGACGCGATAAAGAGGGGCAATTTTGTTGCATCGCCCTTCGTTTTCGTTGTCACCTGCACTGTGCCATACATGCAGGTTGCATCTTTTTTAATCTATCACCACGTGTGCTTGTTTGATAAAGAAGATAAACTCCAGCTCCGGTCGCATCGCCACAGAGTTGCATCCCTGTGTTGTTTTACAGGTACTTCCACAGAATGAACTTGCTGAATTTGTACAGCTGACCGAACATATTCTTAATACACCAGACCATCAGCAAAATCTCACCCCTTTACTGAAGAGGTTCGTTAATGCCAAAATTTGTTCTACTGATAGCTTTTTTCCTCAGACAGCATGACTTTGGAAATCCCTTGCGCCTCACCGTTTCTCCGATTGTACCAACACGCATACATTTAAATGCATTATGAACAAACATCTTGATTTTCAACTCCCCAGCCAGGTTGACTCCACTTATAAATGTCGCCTCTACCAGAGTAGACACTTACTGTTGGCCTTTTTGGTCTAGATCAAAGCGTATCTGTTCCGATGGATACTGCACTACTGGTATTGCCTTGGCCTTCGGGGCTTGATTTACGCTGGTCTATGGGTCTGTCCTGTGCAGTTCTAGTAGGTCCACCCTCCCAGGCTTTGCCTCCCCTCTTTGTGCAGGAGTAAGTTTATTGCTTACTGCCTGAGGCGCCCCTACCGGAGAATGCCGACGGGGCTGCCCAGGTAATTTTTAATGGCCAGAGTACTCACCTCTCGAGCGCTGGCTTTTCAAACCCACCTTTCCTGACCCGATCTTGGGTCACATCTTACTTGTGGGACTAAGATAAAACTGGTCTTGTGCCTAACTCCTGGGGAGGAGTAAATACCCTTACGCACCATGACAATATGCCTTGTTTTAAGTGAACAAAAGATAAAAATAAAAATAATAACAGTCCAAAGTTTTTATTTTTTCTGATCAGTAACCTTTTTGACATTCGTCAAACTTCAAAAAGGCTCGTTTAGCGCGCCATAAATAGACGACCGTATAACTGGACGTTTACAGAAAAAGAGGTCGAACGTTGTCAACCAACTCTAGCCGTGACGTCACCTACGAGATCTTATCTCCCCCTTTTTCTCGCTAATATCCTTTTTTTTTATATAAAATAATGTCTGTATCGGTTAAGTTTTTTAAAAAAATAAATAAAGCCTCAACCGAGAAAGTTAAAAAAAAAAGCAAAAAACTTATTAATCGGTATAGAAAAAAGAAATGAAAACGAAAACATTATGGAAATAGAGTGACGGATTTTTTTCCTAATTCGAGTTGTTGTCTGAGTTTGTTATTTGCTTTCTATCTTCTCGTATACACTTTACTTGGTTTCGCCCGACAGTTTTTTACTCGCAAACATTTGTGTGACTGGACGGATATATATTTATATACAAATAAATACACATTCGTCTTTATTATAGAGTGGAGGATGTCTCAGAAATGTATTTCGTTTATTTAACTCTTCCCCCCCCCCCCCAAAAAAAAAGAAGAAAGTACAAATATTCATCTCAAATTCCTTAATAGCCGCACCTGAGAATCTACTACGAATGTCTACTCGCTCATATCTACGTTCTGGCGATTTCTCGAGTTGTTTCCTTATATTTATACTCGCATTTCTTTCGAATAAGCCATCACAGACAATCCCACAGGCCGCTCTTGGCACGTGTTGACCCACGAGACCCGCAGGGCGTGGCCGGAATTTGGTGACACCTACGCAGAAAATCGAAATTCTTCGTCATCGTAATTCCAAAATGAAATAGAAATCGAAATTCTCGTTGAGTCGATCAATTTATTTAAGATATTTTATATCAATGTATTTATTTTCAGATTTAGAAAAAGTAATCTTTTTCATTTTTTTTTATAATTATTAGTAGGGTTACCTGGCGTTGCCTAGACAACAAAAGAGAAAAGTAAAAAAGTACGTAGACCATCTTATTTTAAAAACCTCTCTCTCGCTCTTCTCTCTCGCTCCTCTCTCTCGCTCCCTCTCTATCTATCCACTACTCTATCTCCCCTCTCTTACGTCTCTCTTACGTCTCTCTTCCTCTTCCTCCCTTTTCCCCTGTCTTCCCTCCCCTCTTTCACTTTTCCTCCTTTCTTTCCCTTCCACCCTCTCGTCTTTGCCTCTCTCCCGCCTCCCCTATCTTCATCTCTCCCTACCGTCTCTCTAGCCTCCTGCCTCTACCTATCTCCTTTTTCCCCTCTCCCGTGTGTCCCCTCCCCTTCTCCCCCTTTCCCTTCACCTCTCTCCTTCCCTTCTCTCTCCCCTCAACCCTCTTTCCCTACCCTCTCTCTTTCCTCTCCCTTCTTTCCCTTGCCCATCTCTCCCTTGCCCATCTCTCCCCTCACCTCTCCCCATCTCTCCTTACTATATCTCTATCTCCCCCTCTTCCCTTCCTCTGCTTCTCCCTTCCTTTATCTATCGCCCCTCTCTCTCCTTCTCTATAATCTCTCTCTCTATCACAAGTACCATTTTACACCAAAGGTCGATGGAAAATTTAATTTTGTTACTGTTAACCTCTAAAAGAATGAATATTACATAAAAACTGGATACTGGTACAGTTTTTGAACTACAAAAGAAAACAACTTTTGCCGACGCAGAAATACGTAAACAGTCGGAAATAGCCGAATCAAAACGAATCGGCGTAAAAATGAAAACGAGGCGGATTTTTAACAGAAAAAAATAATGGATGAAAAACACTCATCTTATGTTTATTTCTATGACAATTTATTTATTTTTTGACGAAGAAAATAAATGAAATATATTTTAGTTTTACGTCAAAGTTAAACATTTTTTTCAATGAATTGTTTTTTTTTATTACGAATAAACTAAAAATTGCCTAGAACATTATGAAACAACGATTTTTACTAATTTTCTTGTTTTTGTTTTGGTACTGGTACAGCTTTTGAACAAACACACGACTAGGTTAGGGTTAGGTTTAGGGTTAGGGTTAAGTTAGGGTTAAATAAACAGTTCTTTGTTTTTGTAGGTTCAAAAGCTGTACAAGCGTTTTTTGCAAGAATTCTTTTCGTCACTTTAGGAAATTTAACTGATTTTCTTTTGGGGTTAGCGCAGACGTGGGAAAGAGGGTTTCGGCGTTCCTGCTTGGTACTATTATTACCAGAAACCGCCCTTCTCTGCAGGGTCATATCCTCCGACGACTCAAAGTTGTTGTCTGTTTCTCGAACCTTTTGATTGGCTAAGCGTTTCGGCATCTCCCGGCGTTTTACATAAATAGCCGGAAGATGCCGAACAAAACAGTCGTTTTTTCTGGTTTAAAAGCTGTACAAGTACCAAAAACTGTTCCTATATTCTGTCCGAGGCAATACTAAAAAATAATATATCAGCTTTGTTGGTGTGTCTTGTGTAGTTACTAATTTTTAGGGGGACACACACAGACAACTGTCCCTTAAATAGTATATTAGTATGCTGAAAGACTCGAGGGTAAAGATATCATCGTCTCTTTTGCATATGGAGTCGATAGGTCCGCTGGCGATATCACATTTCTTTTCTTTTTTTTTTATTGGTATTTTGGATTCCTCAAATTTTTACATATGTGGCTAATATGGCTAAAATGTAAAACTAATGGTTGAGCGTGGAACGGTGACCGAACAAGAATCCATTGCATAAAAGACGAGCGGATAAAAAATCGCTAAACAAAATTCTACCGAAGAAAAGCCTACATTAAAACTTGAGCAAAAACATATTTAAAAATCCAAGCAAGTAAAAAAACGCAAGAAAAAATAGGAAAAAACACAGAAAACCATCACTGATCCCCCACTTTAGTCATCCAGGTAAGGTAAAAATCCACAGGGTAGAAATCCAAAGAGAATCAAACCGGGCTTATAAAAGAGTGCTCAATAAAAATATAGAGCTGTATTGTGAATGCTTTTATTCAAACATGTACAAGGTCTGCTACACTGGCATGTCGATGTTATCGATCTACAGCTATCAAGAGCTGAGGTCTCATCAGGCAGAAAGTTTTTTATGATCCAAACCGGTCGCTGAATTCCAGGAAGAATGGAGTCAAGCAAAGAAGAAGAAAAAATAAATAAATAAAAGTCATGTGACCGATGTTTTAAATATATTTGCCGTTAGAAATTCATATTTTCATTTTTTTTATCCAACACTGAATTGGGGTAGAGGTGGGGGAGGAAAAGAAAAAGAAAACATCGACATGCCAGTGTAGCAGCCATTGTACATGTTTGAATGAAAGCATTCACTATATATATATATATATATAGTAAGCTATGAAAATATATTTATGGCAATTAAGCTACACAATCGTTAAAAAACAAAACTAAACAAAAACTTAACAATTTAAAAATTAAAACCTAAAATAGAAATACAAAGAACCACGTGTTAAGATAAATTCACCCATTATATTGACACAACAAAGGAAACAGGATATAGGCAAATCTATAGAAAACAGAACAATAGAACAGGATATAGGAAATAACACCAACAAGACCTTTGTTCGCGGGAAGCCCAACGATTGGCTGAGAGAACAACAAAGATTCTGATTGGTTAACTATATAGCCGTGTATATAAAACACCCGGCAAAAATAACTCTATGCATTTTAGCCTGAAGATTCCCCTCGGGGATGAAACGTGGGAGCCTCTGTGTAGCTTAATTGCCATAAATATATTTTCATAACCTACTGCCTAGCTCTACTTACGTATCGAGCACTGTTGAAGTAAATACTGAAAATTGATACATAAAAAATTATATCTCCTTATAAAATTTTATGTTGATACATGAAATAATATATATATATATATATATATATATATATATATATATATATATTTTGATTTTATTCCATTAATTGCGACAAAACAGGTTTTGTTTCATTGGTGCGAGCAGCTACCAACTCATCGGGCGAAAGGAATTCAAATGGCATAAAATTTTAAAGCTCACTCTAACGGGAGATTGAAAATTGAAAATACATTGGAGGGGGAGGGGGATAGAGTTAGGGCTTTGTCTATAACGGCGACATGGGACATGAGAGGGGAGGGGGGGACTCCAACAAGTCGTGTTTCAAATTATTACGTGGGAGGTTTTGCACGTGTCAGTGTTGTGTCAATCTCAATCTCGGCCGGGGTGGGAGGAGGGGGATGGGGCGACGGCCGGAGTGAGTTAAATTTAAAATGAGAATTATGGTTACAACCGTCATTCTCATTTTATTTTAATTCTAATAAGTAATTATCATGTGGATAAAAATGTTTGATAATTTTAATTTAGGGTATTAATTGCTACTTTTGCATTTTATTTATTTTATTTTAATGTTTTGTTTACTATTTGTAGTGAATTTTGTTGAGATTGACACAACACTGACACGTGCAAAACCTCCCACGTAATAATTTGAAACACGACTTGTTGGAGTCCCCCCCCCTCCCCTCTCATGTCCCATGTCGCCGTTATAGACAAAGCCCTAACTCTATCCCCCTCCCCCTCCAATGTATTTTCAATTTTCAATCTCCCGTTAGAGTGAGCTTTAAAATTTTATGCCATTTGAATTCCTTTCGCCCGATGAGTTGGTAGCTGCTCGCACCAATGAAACAAAACCTGTTTTGTCGCAATTAATGGAATAAAATCAAAAAATATATATTTTGCTCTGAATTTTCATTGAGCACCCTCATAAACCCGGTTTCAACTTCCTTCGGATTCATACCCCCTGGATATTTGTAACAAGTTAATTATATATATATATATATATATATATATATATATATATATATATATATATATATATATATATATATATATATATATCAGTCCAGTCGCACAAAAGTTAGCGAGTAACAACGTGCCTTTTTTAGCCTCTGAACGAAACTATTTTATGTGCTGAAGAGATAGGAGAAAGCAAATTGCAAGTGTGACGACCCCTGCCGTCTGAAATTAATTCGGAAGTTTATAATAATAATAATCCGCAACTTTATAATAAAAGGTTAACGGTAGGTACTTTCCTGTAGGTCATCAGAAATTATAATAATAATTTAGATACGAAAAATTAAATTACTCACGTAATTCTTTGATTCTATATAAATATTAGTGCCAACACTAACGTAGCATAACCTTTTCCCGTCATTTTTGACCGAGAAAATACACTAGTAATTCAATAATTGAATAATATTCGTTTTTAAAATGTCATCTTTCCGGCCTACTAAAGATCGTTTTATATTCCTATTCTTCAAATCCTGTATTTGGTGTAGCGAGTATGTTGACGTCAGCGTGAAATAAGCCTCCGAGCAGATGAGTTCTTACATTTTTGCTTGTATTTCAGGCCTTGAAATGAAAGATCAAGCAGTGCACTACCGAAATCTTATGCTTTTTAACTACAGAAAAAGAGAAACCAAAACTCCGGAAACCTGCATAAAGATATGTCATGTGTATGGGGAGAATTCTGTTACGAAACGGGTGTGCAGAACATGGTTTGCTCGATTCCGAAAAATATATTTTTCAGTGATAGATACTCCTCTCTCTGGTCGGCTGAATATGATCGACAGTCAACCAGACCAATCGCAGACATCCCCAAAATTCTCAAATCGAGCGTGGAAAATCAATTGCATAAATTCGGTTATGTTTCACGTTATATTTAAAACCCAAAAGCGAATGCAATTATTCCAAAAATCTTTGACTCATTTTTGTGTCATTAAAGTGATTGTATATATGATAGATTTAACACACGAAAATTGCACTGACTTACACCAAAAGAATTGCGTTTGGGAACTATTTAAGACGACTAGCAATAAATTAAGTTTATTTATATATGGAGGTCCCATGGCGATCCCGGTAAAAAAAACTATACAAAAATAAATAAAATCCAAGGTCCAATTTCCACATATTACACTAATAAAATAAACTCGCGAAATAGAAACGTTATTTATTTAAAACTAAAAAAATCTCGTCTTATCATCTAAATAGCGGGTCTGCAGATGCAAGGAAGCACGTCCTATATAACCAGCATCACACTGGCATTGAAACTGGTGCACAACATGACTATAATTTATATAGGGCACACTATCCTTACGAAACAGATGAACAGACAGGTATCGTAGCATATATATATATATATATATATATATATATATATATATATATATATATATATATATATATATATATATGGTAAGCTATGAAAATATATTTATAGCGGTTTAGCTACACAGAGACTCCCGCGTTTAATCACCCGGGGAGGGGGGAGTCTTCAGGCTAAAACGAATACATAAAACAGTAATATATATATATATATATATATATATATATATATATATATATATATATATGTATATATATATATATATATATATGTATATATATATGTATATATATATGTATATATATATATATATATATATATATATATATATATATATATATATATATATATATATATATATATATAAATGGTAATAATCCAGGTAAAAAATATCCACAGGGTTGTAATCCAGAGAATTTTAACCGGGTTTATAAAAAGTGCTCAATATCAAAATAGAGCATTATATATGATAATTTTTATTTACACAGACATGTACAACATATGATCTGAGGTTGAGATCGGATTCTTCCCAAATATGATCTAAGGTTGAGATCGGATTCTAACTCTTCCTGATGAGATCTCAGTTTATAGTAACTGTTGATCGATAACATCGACATGTCAGTGTCGCAGATTTTGTACATGTCTGTGTAAATAAAAATTATATATACATATATATATATATATACATATATATATATATATATATATATATATATGTATATATATATATATATATATCTATATATATATATCTATATATATATATAAATATATATATATATATATCTGTAACAAAATACTCAAGTATCGGGCCCTACATGTAGATAACGGTACTAATAAAAACCCATATGATTTATTTTAATAAAGTACTAACCTGAGTAACATCGGATTATTAGTTTACAAGGTGCAGTAATGTAAGTCAAGCTAGTGTTTCAAACTTTCAACGGTTCAGAGGTTCAACGGTTCAGAGGTGGTATGCTGGCATAAACGCGGTCCTTCAAACAGAAATGATACTGAACGGGTCGCACAAATTTAACAGTTTTTTCGAAAATGTCCACAAATTAGCTTTAGCCGATCAGAAATTGGAGTTGCTTAGACGTTAAAGATATCAGGCAGTGTATGCACCGTTTTTGCATGAACATTTATCAATGATTAAGCTGTGTTCAAAGTGGGTGCCGCGTTTTCTCACAGTTGATCAAAAATAATGTGTTGACGATTCAGAGCGGTGTTGGCAATCGTTTCAAGGTAATCAAGGGAGGCGCGAGAGCGCTCTATCCGTTAATAAACTCACGAATGGCCTATGCTGGAAATCTCATTTCTTTGATCAATCATACTCAAAAACCAATAAACCAAATTAGTTAAAACTTAGCACAACATTTTTATTTGATAGATTCTATAAGCGTGTAGAATTTTAGCATCATTAGTCAAGGCAACCCAGAGATCCAGAAAGTTCAATCATGAAATCATGTTATCTGTGTGTACGTACGTACGTACGTACGTACCTATGTGCCACCCTGTATCTCGTCAACTATTTGATGGATTCAGCTGATTTTTAGCAGAGATAGCGGTTCTAGGGCCTAGTTGATGGCATTTTAATTTCAGTTTACCATATACCTTAGTTTTCCAGAAAATTCAAAAAAAACTTTAAAATGACCATTGTATTGAGGCATAGCCTTTACAAAAGTAGTGACATTCCATGAAAAATGCCAGTATACTGAAATCATATGCCCTTAATAGGGTTAAGATGAAAATTCATATACACTAAATGTACAAAAGCAAGGAAATTCCCAAATGTTTACGCTTTTATTGTCATTAAGGGTATGACTACATATCAACCAAACCATTTCATTATCACATCACTACAGTATAAATCTCTATGCATGAGTGGATGAAGTGTGTGAGGTGCGCTGAAGAAAAATTCCTACAAGTAAAATACATAGCCCTGTTGTGCTCGCATACCCTTATAATAAACAACTGTTGAACGTAAATCCTGACTATTTCACCCCTCCCCCGGTCTTCTAATACATGACATTGTTCGACCAATCAGAGCTTTTGGTAGAAACCATCCTTACTATCGAATACACGGTCATGTTACATTAAAAAAAACCGGTTCTCATTTGAATATCGTAGTTAAGCAATGTTGAATCTCGTCAGTACTTAGAGGGGTGACCGTTTTGGTATACCAGTTGCAGTAACATTCTGAACTAACTGAAAAAAGAACGTAAAAAAAACATGGAATAGTGATAACACAGAAGGAAGAGAGAAGGAAATAAATTTAAAAAAATGAATGAAATAAATAAGCGATTACCGTTCTTCGGAGAACAGTGATGCCATTCTTTAGAAATGACTCGCTTTATTCTGATACATAAAATAAATTAAAAAAATGAATAAATAACCATATACATAGATAACATCAATACAACGAAAAACGACAATCCCAGTCGCATAAAAATACCGGAAGTAGTATCGGATGTCAACTTACGCATTGCTGTCTTATGGGATCATCCTATTCTTAGTAAAACTCGAAGTAATGGGAATACGTCAAACAAGCAGCCTTGATAGCACCCGAGCACGGATAGCCTCATCATTTTTACATTCAAGTGAAGAAGCAATATATATATATATATATATATATATATATATATATATATATATATATATATATATATATATATATATATATATGTTATTGTTTATTTATCTATGGGCGTATACGTTTCGTCTCTTTTCAATCAAGACTCATCAGCATAGAAATACGACTATTCACCACCGGTCACACGATTCGAAACCCTGGATTACAAGTATTTTTCAACCCCAATCCAACATCGCTAACCGATAGGCCAGTTCTGAACAGCTTATAACCAATGATAATTTTAACACTATTAAAGGCGGCGAGACGTACAGGCATTCAACTTCTATAAGTGAAGGAATGATGCATATAAAGCAAGTGACGTCACGCTGTGGTATTACTACCATTTACAGTGCTCTACTTTTTAACGAGGAGCATCAAATATAAATATTTGTTATATATATATATATATATATATATATATATATATATATATATATATATATATATATATATATATATATATAATAATTCAGGTAAAAAATCCACAGGGTAGTAATCCAAAGAATTTCAACCGCTCAATATCAAATAGAGCTTTTATATATGATCATTTTTATTTACACAGACATGTACAAAATCTGCGACACTGGCATGTCGATGTTGTCGATCAACAGCTATTATAGGGGTGAGATTCGTTTATTTTCTTAAGTAAAACTTATCTCTCGTTTTTTTAAAAAACTTTACTCGAGTATTTCTTCTTTTGGTAAGATGTAACTCACGTATTTGTTTTTGATTTAATCAATTATCGTATTATCTTTTAATGGGTATATGTTAGTGTAGTATCGTCCTCTCATGAATTACCTCCTCCTTTTTTAATCCGTCAAGGAGGATTAATGTAGTATCTGTTCTTTTGTCATACTCCCATCTTCCCAGGGACTTTCTTCTTTTGGGGAGGGAAGGTGGTAGCGCAGTATATTTTCTGTTGCCATGATACTATATTCACAGGCATTACATTTTGATTTTTTGGGGTGGTATTATTTTGGAAGGGGTATTGTAGTGCCTGTACTGTTGTCATGGTATCATCCTACCAGAAATTACCCCCTCCTTTGAGGATTAGTGTAGTATATGTTCGTTAATACCTCCTTTGGAGTTTAGTGTATGCAGTTCGTTCATCAGGATTTCATCCTCCCAGCCTAGCAAAAGTATGCGCCCGGAGGGAGCATATATTTGCTAGTATATATATATATATATATATATATATATATATATATATATATATATATACAATTTTTTTTATTTAAAAACTATACGTGACAGATTCAAGAGATGTAACATGGTTTTATTACACCGGTAGGCTTTTACTGTTTAGAACTGGCCCTTACAACACATTTCAAATGATCAGCGTCTCACGGAATGAAGTTCGAAAATGGAATAGGCGGCGATTATCACTGTTTTTTATCGTCCGGTGTTTTTATCGTCCGGTGTCTTCTCTCAAGTGTCCCTTTTGAGGGAAGTACCATGTTTACGGGGCTACCTATATTGATGTATGGGCTTTAATTGTAACATACTATTCTTTAAATACAACTTAATTACTGATAACGGAGATTGCATGTTTATCTGTTTCTCTTGTGTATTCGTATTTAAGGGGCATGGTGTGCAGTGTAATTAATTTATATTTAATTTATAGACTGGGATGGGGACTCAATTCGGTTGCGTCTGACTGTTATTAATTAACAGAATAGGAATGAATTAATGTTATTAAATGATTTATGCGTTATATTTTTATATTTATTCTTGGGGGTGCTTATGTTTGAGTATAAGGGGTTATTATATTGTAGTTTATTACTTAAAGGACTGTTTTTTAATTTAGATCGGTCGGGCTTCATATCTGATGGAGGAGGGGGGTTATCCTTTTCAAGGAAATCTGCTAGCCTAAGGGATATTTAATCAAGCAGATGGACCATTATATCTGATATCTCCATAATATTTATGCAATTGTTCTTGTATGATATCATGGAGGGGTCATTGTATTTTAATTAATTCTGTTGTTTTTATCTAATGACGTGTATGTTTCCATCAGAAAGCCTGCGGATATCAGTTAGATTTAAATCTAGGTCATATATATATATATATATATATATATATATATATATATATATATATATATATATATATATATATATATATATTGTTTAAGGGTACTTGATAAATATATTTCTAGGTATTCAACTAGTAAGATTTTTTAATATATTTAAATACTTAAATATATTAGAATATGATAAAACGCACATTAATTGATGTTCGTTGTGAGTGGTCGGGATTTTGGGGGTAGTTATTGTTACACCGGCCGTTCTTACACAGGAGAAACTACACCGGTTGTCACTATAAATAGTGCGAGTCACCAGAGACACGGAGAAGACAAAGCACAGTCTTGTAACTGTCTAGCCAAGTGCTAGTCACTTTCTTACTTTGTTAATACACTTGTTAAACCAACCCTCGACTTGACTTCCTTTATTTATTATTTACTGTTGGACAACTTCACAACAGTTATGTAGGTTATATATAGGTTAGTAATAAAGAGTAAGAGGTGATATGTATACTATATCTGAGCGTAAGGGAGGTGGATAAAAATATTGATTTTGCTAAGAAGAGTAGTATAATTTTATTGGAAGGAAGCTGGGGCCGGTGGATAAGTCTTGTATATTCCATATGATGGGTTGTGTGTAGACTTATATACAGAGTTGAGGGTTTTCAGTCACTTGTGTGTTTTCGTTATTAGTTCATGCCTTTTGGCTAAGATCAAAGTGTAGTATCTGTTCCGATGGATACTGCACCCCATAGACTGGTATTGTCTTGGCCGTCGGGGCTTGATTTACGCCGGTCTATGGGTCTGTCCTGTGCAGTTCTAGGAGGTCCACCCTCCCAGGCTTCGCCTCCCCTCTTTGGGGAGGAGTAAGTTTATTACTTACTGCCTGAGGCGCCCCTACCGGGGAATGCTGACGGGGCTGCCCAGGCAATTTTTAAACCCCACTTTCCCGACCCGACCTTGGGTCACATCTTACTTGTGGGAGTAAGATAAAAACTGGCCTTGTGCCTAACTCCTGGAGAGGAGTAAATCAATACTGTAGGGGCATAGTTCGAATACCTCAGTTTTGACGTTTATAAAGTTTATGGAAGGATTTTTCATCGCTTGTAGGATTCTAAATTTCTCTATAGTGTGTAGTCGGCAATTCCTGGAGATGTGACTGTGAGCTTAGGATTTATCGATGATCCTCTATTCGATATTGAACTCGTTGAGATTCCATATTGTGGTTGCTAGGGAGGTGATATTACGATTTGTCAACTATTTAGAAAGTACTATTGTGGGCGTAAAGACCCTGGTTGAGAGTTTCTTGTGTAATTCTGATGTAAATTTCTGCTTTCTTGGGGTTTACAACTTATATGACTTTGGCTTAGTACACTAAATATATATATATATATATATATATATATATATATATGAAGGAGAATGGAAAGGAATTAGAGAAAGCAAAAGCCAAATCAAAATTCAATTCAAAAGTTCAAAGCAAGGTATATTCCGCAAAAAGGCAATTTATTCAAGTTAAATTTTCCTTAAGCCAGGCTTTTCAAAGATCAAAATCTTATCATCAGAGGAAGTCGCTGGGATAGATAAGTTGGCAATGGCCAAGATTTAAAATTTGAAAAAATGAAATAAAATAAAAGTTGTAGGGAAAGAAACGTAGGGCAAAACTGTGCCAGGGTGCAAGCAAATGTCCGATTGCCAAAAAGTCCGGTGTCGAAGAGTCCAGCGGAGAGGATACGATGTAGATAGGTAGGTCGTTAGAGGCACGAGAAGTAATGAGAGAAGTTTCAAAGTTAAAATCCAAGAAGCCACAACTTCAGGTACGGCGAAAATAGAAGATCCAAGAAGGGTAAAGAGTCCAATAAGAGGTACATTCGATGATGCAGGCAGGCGTCAGAGGAGATTAAGATGTAAAATATTCGCCATTAAAGAAACTTCCCGGGCAGAGATTTGAATCCTAACTTCCAATTTCAACCTTATGTTTCACACCCCCCCCCCCGACTTTCACACTCTTAGTTTTATCCGCATTCCTTCACCGCATCGCTCCCTTTCTCCTCCCCCCTCTCTTTCCTCGTACCCGTCCCTTTCTCCTCCCACGCACCTCTTACCCGTTTCCTCCCTTACCCATTGGTCGCATATTATATTCCTGTTTTCACTGTCTTTGCTTTTCTTCATTTATAGCCGGCTTTCTCAACTGGGCAGACTTTAAATATTCTCACTGCCCCTTTTTTCCACTTTAAAACACTTTCTTTTGTCATCTCTGCCCGGGAAGTTTCTTTAATGGCGAATATTTTACATCTTAATCTCCTCTGACGCCTGCCTGCATCATCGAATGTACCTCTTATTGGACTCTTTACCCTTCTTGGATCTTCTATTTTCGCCGTACCTGAAGTTGTGGCTTCTTGGATTTTAACTTTGAAACTTCTCTCATTACTTCTCGTGCCTCTAACGACCTACCTATCTACATCGTATCCTCTCCGCTGGACTCTTCGACACCGGACTTTTTGGCAATCGGACATTTGCTTGCACCCTGGCACAGTTTTGCCCTACGTTTCTTTCCCTACAACTTTTATTTTATTTCATTTTTTCAAATTTTAAATCTTGGCCATTGCCAACTTATCTATCCCAGCGACTTCCTCTGATGATAAGATTTTGATCTTTGAAAAGCCTGGCTTAAGGAAAATTTAACTTGAATAAATTGCCTTTTTGCGGAATATACCTTGCTTTGAACTTTTGAATTGAATTTTGATTTGGCTTTTGCTTTCTCTAATTCCTTTCCATTCTCCTTCATTTCTACCTGCTCTATCCTGGATATTGAGCTGTATACTCTTCACAATAGGGTTTTACCTTTCCTAAAAGTTCGCTTTTAGTACACCTCCTTATATATATATATATATATATATATATATATATATATATATATAGTAAGTTATGAAAATATATTTATGGCAATTAAGCTACAAGAGGCTCCCGCGTTTCATCCCCGGGGGGAATCTTCAGGCTAAAATGCATGGAGTTAGTTTTGTCGAGTGTTTTTATATACACGACTAGCTAGTTAACCAATCAGATTATTTGTTGTTCTCTTAACCAATCGTTGGGCTTCCCACGAACAGAGCTCCGGTTAGTTTTACTTCCAATTTCCTGTTCTATTGGTTTGTTTTCTATAGAATGGCTTATTTATGTTTCTGTGTTGTGTCAATATAATAGGTGACTTTATTTTAACACGTGGTTCCTTGTATTTCGTTTTCAGGTTTTAGTTTTTAAGTTTTTAGGTTTTAGTTTAGTTTTTTATATATTTGTTTGTTTATTTATTTATTTATTTATGTATTGTTAGCCTAAGGTAAATTTTATTATATGCAGGCAGCTGTTTGCTATCTCACTTCTACAGTGTAATAGATTTAATGCAGTTTAGGAGTTGAAATTTCTCATTCAGACACAATCTACACGGTCGTCTAAATTTCTACATGTACTGGCCCGTCGTATTATTTTCCATTCAATTATTAGTGTGCGTCCATTTTCTTTGAGCTCCCAATAATGCTAGTGCTGTTTTAATTCGACGTTCTCTGTTTTTAAATGTGCTTTTGTGGTCGCAATATCTGGTTTTAAAATCCGGGTAGGTCATACCCACGTAGTACTTCATGTTATTCGGTCTTTCCTTGGCAAATATTGTGGCTTGGTATACAATACTTTTGGTTAGGCATTTATTTTGTAGTGGACAAAGTGTACGATGTATGCAGTTACATCTTTTCTCTTCATTGCTAATATTTTCATTTCTATCTGGGTGATTACTATTAGTGTTTTGGTTATTTCTATTTGTAGTGCTTATATTATTGTTTTTCTTACTGTTATTTTTGCTATATTTGTCGCTTTCTTATGCAATTTGTTATTTTTTCTGACAAATATAGCAAAAATCACGTTAAGAAGAACAAACATATAAGCATACTAATTTCTATTACACGAACAAACATTGAGTTTTATATATAGAGTGAGATATATACTAGTGAATGAGAAAGCATATGTTCCCTATACGCACATCCCTGAATTCTATTTTGCATTTATTTAACGTTTTATATTTATTATTCTCTGGAAATCGGCTAAATGATTTAATTTGTAAGATATAAGTAAAATGACATTAATTAAAATGAATGTCGGTATACTTATAGTTTATAGTCCCCACCATGCATATTCTTGATTTCCTAGGAATCTATGAGGACCTTTGTGCATTCCTGCTCCCAGCCCTTACCTTCTTATTAACATTTCATTATCATCTTTTAATTTCTGAACTTTTGGAGTTATAAATACTATAATGATAATGCTGTACACCCTTTGTAAAAATAAAGTACACTAACTTTACGTTTCTTCACAGCCAAAATTTCTTCATCTTTTGTTTTTTTTATGTATATATGTGCATTAATTTTCAAAGAGAAATGTTACCGATACTATTTACAGTTACATTACCGGTTTTTCATCCTCCGATGAAAAGAGTTTGTCTTTGAAAACCCATGGATTAAGGCTATGAAACTCCTTGTTTTCAACTTCTGATGTTTTAATAAAATTGTATTAATACGATTTTTTTATTGTCATGTTTCATGTCTTATATATATATATATATATATATATATATATATATATATACTTTGAAAAGTCACACATTGAAAACGTTGCTGAAATGGCAATAATAAGGAGAATATTTTTTTTTAAATATTTTGAAAACCTGGACAGCGCAAATTATTCATGTTTTTTAAAATAAATTATTTAAAAACTTTTTTTTAAAACTTGAGTACTTTCGATGATAAACATCTTTGTCAAAGGTATAAGCATTTTCTTCCTCTTCTTTTTTCGTACAATCCTCCCTGACAAAGACATATCTATTGCAGTCAAGTTGAAATTCGTCTTGATGTTATCGACGATTAATGTTGATATGTCGGTGTGTGTAGCACGCGATTACGTAGATAAGGTAGTTTGAAAAGTCACACATTGAAACGTTGCTGAAATGGCAATATATATATATATGTCTACATACCTTTTCTCATATATATATATATATATATATATATATATATATATATATATATATATATATATATATATAGCATTGAAGAGACAATATTTATTATTCATAATGAATTTAAGAAATTAAAAAGATGAAAGGGCAGCTGACCGGTTTCGTACCTCGCTCAACAGAGCCAAATATCGAGGTAATGTATAAAAAATATAAAAAGATGCTATGAGAATTATAGCGAGGGAAAGGGGTAAAAAAAAAAAGAAAAAAAGTTCAGTCAAATAGAAACAACATTAAGCCCGAGGAGATTTTCTCTTTGTATGCAAAGAGAAGGTCTCAAGGACTTAATATAAATTGTTTCTAAGATCTTGAGATGATAAGGGGAGTGCGACTTACTAAGAATGGAGAATAAGTCGACACTGAATTTATTTGGCTCTGTTGAGCGAGGTACAAAACCGGTCAGCTGCCCTTTCATCTTTTTAATTTCTTAAATTCATTATGAATAATAAATATTGTCTCTTCAATGCTATTTGAAAGTTTTGTACGACAAAGAAAATATTTAAATATATATATATATATATATATATATATATATATATATATATATATATATATATATATATAGTCAAAAGAAGATTTGAGTCGTTTTAAACAAAATAAAAACAGGAAAAATGCAGTTTAAATTCCCAGAGAAACTAACTAAATCCAAGATATCGCAGACTTAGCATTCGTTGGGAAATTCATAAATAAAAAAGGGGGATTCAAGTATCTAACAGTGAAACAAAAAAGGGGACCTTAACTTAAGCGTCACATATTAAAACCGGGAACATCAGCTGTTTACCATGTAACTGTCTCGGAGATTTAAAGACAGGACAGTTATAATATTCATGGCTCTCCAATGTTACTGATCAAACGACCATTTCCCCAATAATCAAGTGTAGAAATAATTCAGCTTAAATTTAACTTATATATACATCGTCAATAATAATAATAATAATAATAATAATAATAATAATAATAATAATAATAATAATAATAATAATAATAATATATTACCTAAGACTACCGAGTGATATGGTAATTTGCATATCAAATAACAGTAATTATAACAATGATAATATAATCTAAATACTACACCCAAGAACCATTCTGCGATATGGTAGCTAGCTATAAAATTGTATAGGAATAAAAGTTGAATTGATATATATATATATATATATATATATATATATATATATATATATATATATATAGAGAGAGAGAGAGAGAGAGAGAGAGAGAGAGAGAGAGAGATAGATAGATAGATAGATAGATAGATAGATAGATAGATAGATAGATAGATAGATATAGATATATAGATATATATGAGAAGATCAATTGATTTATTGCTTTTTCAAATATATAATCGATTGCAGCAGTCGATTAGCCCGGTGGACAGATCAAACTACGGAAATATAACTACTCAAAATAATCGTTTTTTTTTTTTGTAATCTCATCTGCTCTTTCTGTTTATTTCCGACTTTTTTATTTTCATTTCCTTTCGTATAGTTACACCTACTAAAGGGATATATCTATTTAAAAGAAAATTGGATTATTTTAGTGACGAAAGGCCTTAATCGTCTGTAACCTACACCATATATATAAATATAATTTTAAATGTAATTTTAAATATATTTTTTAATGTAATTGCTCACGGACACGTGTTTCGTTGTTATAGACTCATCAGCGTTGCTGAACCGAGCGAGATTCGAAACTAGGACCTCAGAATTTGGAGGTTGTACCACTGAGTCAATCAGTGGTAGAGTTTCAGACTCCTGGTGTCTAATCTCGCAAGGTTAAACCACGCTGATCTGTTGTAGAACGACTAAACATGTGTCCGTAGATAATTATATATATATATATATATATATATATATATATATATATATATATATATATATATATATATATATATATATATATATGATTATTTTTATTTACACAGGTATGTACAAAATCTGCGATACTGGCATGTCGATGTTATCGATCAACAGTTATTATAAACGGTTTCATTCTTTCCAAATAGGATCTAAGGTTAAGATCGGATTCTAACTCTGCCTGATGAGTTTATAATAACTGTAGATCGATAACATCGACATGCCAGTGTCACAGATTTTGTACATGTCTGTGTAAATAAAAATAATCATATATAAAAGCTCTATTTGATATTGAGCACTTTTTATGAACCCGGTTGTAATTCTTTAGATTACTACACTGTGGATGTTTTACCTGGATTATTATTATTATTATTATTATTATTATTATTATTATTATTATTATTATTATTATTATTATTATTATTATTATTATTATTATTATTATTATTATTATTATTATTATCATATATATATATATATATATATATATATATATATATATATATATATATATATGTATATATATATGTGTGTGTGTGTGTGTGTCACTCCCCATATAGGGGCATCACATTGGTGAGAGAAAATTATTCTCAATTAGCATTTAGGTAGAGTGCTTTCCAGGCAAAATAAACAAGGCCACACATACTAATCTCGTGTGATCATCAGAAAATAAATACATCAAAAGCCATTGCAGATCATCAGACATGGCCGCTACCGGTCTAATTCGCACAATCTGAAACCAAGAACTGAATCTGTTCAAGGCGTTCATAGCACCTGCGGCTCAAGAAATGAGCTGTTGATTTTTAATTGACTTCATCCCTTGTCTTCCGTGTGAATAAAGCAGGTCGTATTTTCTCTTTGTTTTAAAAGATGTGAATTGTCTGAGCTACTCCCAGTCGGGACAATAGAAAGGAACGGGAGATCAAATGTACCCTCAGAGAATGTGAGCGTTTTGGAGAGCTTAGAACAAAGAAACATTCAATATCTGCATTGTCTGATCAGTAACAGGTTCCCGTCTGCAAAACAATCACTGGGAAAATACTTACAAAGTTCAAACATACAAAAATAGATTTGATATGCATTTGATATTAGTGTATCATCTTGATTAAAATAGATCCTGTCTTCTGGCCTTGATAATCTTATACTTGAATATTCCTTTAATTACTACAATTTGCTCCCTTTCCTGGGTTGAGCATACTGGTAAGTGAATAAAAATCTGCTACTAGGATATAAACGCAATTATTTTTGTGTAAACAAATGGCGCTTCCGGCATTTGACAATGTTTAGCATTTGAAGTAATTCTGATCTTCTGTAATCAAGTGAGGCACGAGAGCGCTCTATCCCTTAATAGACTCTACGAATGGCCTATGCTGGAAATCTCATTTCTTTGATCAATCATAACTCAAACACCAATAAACCAAATTAGTTAAAACTTTGCACAAAATTTTTATTTGATAGGTTCTATAAGTGTGTAGAATTTCAGCATCATTAGTCAAGGCAACCCAGAGATCCAGAAAGTTCAGTCATGAAATCATTTTATCTGTGTTTTAATTTCAGTTTACCATATACCTTAGTTTTCCAGAAAATTCAAAAAAAAACTTATGAGAAGGAATTGTATTGAGGCATAGCCTTTACAAAAGTAGTGACATTCCATGAAAAATGCCAGTATACTGAAATCATATGCCCTTAATAGGGTTAAGATGAAAATTCATATACACTAAATGTACAAAAGCAAGGAAATTCCCAAATGTTTACACTTTTATTGTCATTAAGGGTATGACTACATATCAACAAAACCATTTCATTATCACATCACTACAGTATAGATCTCTATGCATGAGGGGATGAAGTGCGATGAAGAAAAATTCCATACATAGCTCTGTTGTGCTCGCATACCCTTAATGACAATAAAAGTGTAACAATTTGGGAATTTCCTTGCTTTTGTACATTTAGTGTATATGGATTTCATCTTAACTCTATTAAGGGCATATGATTTCAGTATACTGGCATTTTTCATGGAATGCATATATAAATAAATATTATGCTCTTATTTTTTAATTTTCTCCCACTTACACACCTTTCTCTCTCACACACACACACACACACACACATATATATATATATATATATATATATATATATATATATATATATATATATATGTGTGTGTGTGTGTGTGTGTGTGTGTCTGTCTGTGTGTGTGTGAGGTGTGTAACCTAATGTTGAAGTGGACGCCGGCTGTTCAATCATATTCCATTACAATCTAATTTAATTACTTAACTCAAGTATATAGATTTTAAAATAACAATGACTTTAATTAATTTTATTTATAATTTTTATTAAGATTATTAGCGAAGAAAATATTTTGAATACATCTGGAAATCTTAAAAACACAATCACGAGTGTATATTAGCGAATATTAATTTATCAGACGCTTTAAAACAAATTAATTCTGTAAATTTAAAAAGATGCGTGATGTTTGGGGAAGTTTTGGAAAGGATATATATAGGAGCTGATAAGCAGATATTAAAAGAGAGCGACCAAAACTAATAATATAGTTTTGGCTTCAGACTGACAGATACATTATCTCCAATATTAATAGAAATATAATATATTATGTGTAGATTTTCAGTATTTACTTGAACAATGCATGAGTTGAGCTATGAAGTAGAGTTATGTATAAGTAAAGTTATCAAGATATGTTTATGGCAATTAAGCTACACAGTAGCCTCCCCGTGTCATCCCCATCAGACTGAGTAGCTTAAGTTCCTAAATATATCTTAACAATATGGTCAACAAAATTACGCCATGTAGATTCACTCGAATTTACTTCTACTTTACATAACTTACTATATATATATATATATATATATATATATATATATAAAGTTCCCAGCGACTTCCTCTAATGATAAGATTTTGATCTTTGAAAAGCCTGGCTTAAGGAAAATTTAACTTGAATAAATTGCCTTTTTGCGGAATATACCTTGCTTTGAACTTTTGAATTGAATTTTGATTTGGCTTTTGCTTTCTCTAATTCCTCTCCATTCTCCTTCATTTATATATATATATATATATATATATATATATATATATATATATATATATATAAACATTTAGGGAAGTTAATTTATTTTAAGCATCTTTAGAATTTTAAACTTAAAGAAAGAGGCAAAATGCCTTCAAAAACCATGTTAGATGCAGATATTTTTTATTAAAATCAAAATAAAATATCAAAACATTTTTTTCTTTTTCTTTTATTTCCATGTTTTTTCTTTTGTTTTAAATCAAAAAACATGTTTTTATTTTTTGTTTTGATTTTAATAAAAATCTCTGCATCTAACCCATGGTTTTTGAAAGCATTTAGCCTTTTTCTGTAAGTTTATATATATATATATATATATATATATATATATACATTTGAAAATTTATTAATCATGTTTTTAATATATTTTATAAATCCATCGGAGAGAATCGTCAATCTTCGGCGTTGCCGTAGTATTCTACCATGAATAAGAAAAAAAAGAAAAATATAAGTATTAGTAATTGTTTCCACTCTATAGAATGCATTTACATTTTGTAATTTGAAACGGTGTTTGAAAGCAGTAAAATGCAGAGACTTTATTTTTAAAATAAAAATATTATTTATTCCAATTCAAATTTTCGATTCACACAGGAATCTTCATCAGGATAATAGAGAATTATTTTTTTCTTCCTTTTTTCTTTTTTTTTTTTTAAACGACTTGGTGTCACTTGATCTTGTGCTTTATTTGTTAACGAAGCTCGTTGTGTAATAATGTCCACAAGTTGTGTGGGCTCTGGTCGCACGTTATAAGTATTAGTAAATTGTTTCCACTGTATAGAATGCATTTAAATTTTGTAATTTGAAACGGTTTTTGAAACCAGTAAAAGACATAAATTTTATTTTTTTAAATTCGGACTTATTAAATATATTTAAAAAAAAATGATTAATAAATTTAATTTATTTATATAAATTTATGCGTCTGCTGACTGGTATCTCAAATATTCAAACATATCTCTTAACGATGCGTTCAATGCTGTAGTGACACTCATATTATTCTAATCCATGCTTTACAGATCATCAACTGCTTGCAGCGGACATATATATAAAAAAAAACACTCTAATAACATCGGAGAGAATCGTCAATCTTCGGCGTCGCCGTTGACTTCCACCATGAAGAAGAAAAAAATATATATATATATATACTGTCTGCAATGATTAAGGTTTGTTAAACCGAAAATTCGTATTTATAAAATATATATAAAAATAGATTAATAAATTTAATTTATTTATATAAATTCATAGGTCTGTTAACTGGTTTCTCAATTTTCAGATATATCTCTTAACGAAGCTTTCAATGCTGTAGTGATACTCATACATATATATATATATATATATATATATGTATAAAGGTCAATTTTAGAGGTCTAATACATATATATCTATATATATATATATATATATATATATATATATATATATATATATATATATATATATATATATATTAATATATATTTGCAAATAAATACACATTGCTCTTTATTACAGAGTGGGGGATATATAAGTAAAAAAGATCCCTTATGTTATGTTTTATAATGCGTGAATAATGCGAAACGTTGTGCGGAAACATTACGCCTTGACATCCATTTTGTGTCAACATATCTAGTTACTATGGGAACAGTAAAGACATTTTGTACAGAGCTGAAAACAAAACAAGATGAAAGGGGGACAAAGAAATAGAATAATAGCAAGAAAAAGTCTGACACAAATATGACAAAATGCAACCGTCTGTATTTCGCCCCTTCCCATATCTCTCTCTATCTCCTCTCTCTCTTTCTCTCTCTCTTTCTCTCTCTCTCTCTCTATCTCCTCTTTCTCTCTCTCTCTTTCTCTCTCTCTCTCTTTCTCTCTCTCTCTCTGTCTCCTCTTTCTCTCTCTCTCTCTCTCTATCTCTCTCTATCTATCTATCTCCCTCTATCTCACTCTCCCTCGACTCTTCTTGTTCTCTTCACAGTAAAGCGTGTATTTCCGTCCTTTAGGCTGTATGATAATTACTGCCAGTCTACTAGACCATGGAATGTCACATTTGTAAAGGACGACGCCCCCCCTCCCTCTCAGAGATTGTCTTTCTTAGGGGTCACTAGCTGTTGAGACGCATCCCAAGGAGTAGAGATAATAGGGCGAAAACGTTATCTATACATGTCTCTATATGAAGAGTTCGGATGCAAAACGCGATAAACGCCATAAACAAAATTGCAAAGTCATCACTACAAAATGTGTTGCGTTTAAACATTCGATCAACCCCTCAAATAATGGTTTACATAATATGATACCGGAATAATTTGTTGGGGGCTATCAGATAAAAACAGCTTTTATTTAGATTTAATATATTCGCCCTTTGACTATTAATGTCTCAATTGGAACACATTGGACTTATCGCGTTTTTGCGTTTCAACTCTTTCATATATAGAGATGCTCCACATTCGGGGATTGACATTTCTTCTAGGGGAAATAACGGTGTCCACCAGAGCTGATACGCATTATTAACCCTAACCCTAAACCTAAACCCTAACCCTAAACCATAACCCCTAACCCTAACTCTAAACCGAACCCCTAACCCTAACCATAAACCATAAACCATAACCATAATCGCTAACACTAACCCTAACCCTAACTCTAATCCTAAACCCTAACCCTAAACCCTAACCCTAAACAATACCCTAATCATAACCCTAACCATAAGCCATAAACCCTAACCCTAATCCCTAACATTAAACCTAACCCTAACCCTAACCCTAACCCTAACCTTAACCCTAACTCTAATCCTAAACCCTAACCCTAACCCTAACCCTAAACAATACCCTAATCCTAACCCTAAACCGCATTATTATTCTGAATTTGAAATCTTATTCAGAACTTTAGTAATAGGCATTTTGTTGACAAAACTATTAATTAATAACCAATTAATTAACCAATAGTGAAAGTGATACAAACACCAACTATATTATTAATTAATAGCAATTCAATTATTAGTTACTATCACTAATCTATATAGATTCACTTACCAGATTTTACAGTCCACAGTCAAGGAGAGTTTGAATTACCTACCAGACACGATCCTCGAGTATCTTCGATCTCTCTGTACAGTGGGTGGTCAGGACAATTTGACATGACGATACTTCGCCGTACAAGTAAACCATGACTAAATATTCCAAAAAACGTAGTATTCGAAGCCCAAATAAGATCTCCTCAACAGGGCTATATACTGGCTCATATGAGGAATAGTGCAACTTTCCAAAGTTATCTTACCTAAAGTAACAGCGCTTAGCTGAATACTCCACCAGACTAGATGAATTTCTGTCCTGGAATCTGGTAAGATTAAGAGACCACAATAAAGATAGACTATAACATTTTTTACTGGTCAATAGAAGAGAGGGAAATTAACGTGCTTTATTCTTTACAAACTAAACGTTTGACAAGTAAAGGAGAATTTTAATGGACTATTCGTATATTATTGTATCTCATATAGAGATTAAGTGTTAGCCCCAGGAAGATCAACCTTGATTCACGAGAACGTAAACTGAAGTAAAATTAAACAAATATTTATACATTTAAATGATATATTAAATAGTTGGTTTAATCTGTATTTTAATTACAATTATTAAACGTATATTTATCCGGGAATGTTTTAGTTGTTATGTTATACGAGAAAGTAAGTTAATTCTAATTTATTTATGGAAAGTTATGGTGAATTCACTAGGTTATTATAAAATGTATCCAGGATGAACCGTTTGAAGTGTCTACAGATAATAATTATTTCATCCATTTGATTCAGTATTTTATATTTGTCAGTGAACGTAATAATAGCCAGTTTTTCATTACAACAAAGAACACAGGTAGGGTTGTGTGGTGTATATTTCACTTTATATTAAATATTGACACTCACAGATTATAAAGAAAAAATTACAAAAGAACACACACATACATTAAATTACTGAATTAATAAAATTATATACTAGTAAAAGGAAAACATCTATCTCAAGTCGAATTTTCTACTAGGGTTTTATAAATAAATAAATATTCAGACCCATTAATTATTATATACAATAGGTGTTTACTAAACCCATTAATTATTATATATAATAGGTGTTTACTAAACCCATTAATTATAATATATACTAGGTGTTTACTAAACCTATTAATTATTATATATAATAGGTGTTTACTACACCCATTAATTATTATATATACTAGGTGTTTACTAAACCCATTAATTATATTATATAATAGGTATTTACTAAACCCATTAATTATTATATAATAGGTATTTACTAAACCCATTAATTATTATATATACTAGGCGTTTACTAAACCCATTAATTATTATATATAATAGGTGTTTACTAAACCCATTAATTATTATATATAATAGGTGTTTACTAAACCCATAAATTATTATATATACTAGGTATTTACTAAACCAATTAATTATTATATATAATAGGTGTTTACTAAACCCATTAATTATTATATATAATAGGTGTTTACTAAACCCATTAATTATTATATATAATAGGTGTTTACTAAACCCATACATTATTATATATACTAGGTATTTACTAAACCCATTAATTATTATATATAATAGGTGTTTACTAAACCCATTAATTATTATATATAATAGGTGTTTACTAAACCCATTAATTATTATATATAATAGGTGTTTACTAACCCATTAATTATTATATATAATAGGTGTTTACTAAACCCATTAATTATTATATATACTAGGTGTTTACTAAACCCATAAATTATTATATATACTAGGTATTTACTAAACCCATTAATTATTATATATAATAGGTATTTACTAAACCCATTAATTATTATATATAATAGGTGTTTACTAAACCCATTAATTATTATATATAATAGGTGTTTACTAAACCCATTAATTATTATATATAATATGGGTTTACTAAACCCATTAATTATTATATATACTAGGTGTTTACTAAACCCATTAATTATTATATATAATAGGTGTTTACTAAACCCATTAATTATTATATAATAGGTGTTTACTAAACCCATAAATTATTATATAATAGGTGTTTACTAAACCCATTAATTATTATATATAATAGGTATTTACTAAACCCATTAATTATTATATATAATAGGTATTTACTAAACCCATTAATTATTATATATAATAGGTATTTACTAAACCCATTAATTATTATATATAATAGGTGTTTATTAAACCCATAAATTAATATATATACTAGGTATTTACTAAACCCATTAATTATTATATATAATAGGTGTTTACTAAACCCATTAATTATTATATATACTAGGTGTTTACTAAACCCATAAATTATTATATATACTAGGTATTTACTAAACCCATTAATTATTATATATAATAGGTGTTTACTGAACCCATTAATTATTATATATAATAGGTGTTTACTAAACTCATTAATTATTATATATACTAGGTTTTTACTAAACCCATTAATTATTATATATACTAGGTATTTACTAAACCCATTAATTATTATATATAATAGGTGTTTACTAAACCTATTAATTATTATATATAATAGGTGTTTACTAAACCCATTAATTATTATATATACTAGGTATTTACTAAACCCATTAATTATTATATATACTAGGTATTTACTAAACCTATTAATTATTATATATACTAGGTATTTACTAAACCCATTAATTATTATATATAATAGGTGTTTACTAAACCCATTAATTATTATATATAATAGGTGTTTACTAAACCCATTAATTATTATATATACTAGGTGTTTACTAAACCCATTAATTATTATATATACTAGGTATTTACTAAACCCATTAATTATTATATATAATAGGTGTTTACTAAACCTATTAATTATTATATATAATAGGTGTTTACTAAACCCATTAATTATTATATATACTAGGTATTTACTAAACCCATTAATTATTATATACAATAGGTATTTACTAAACCCATTAATTATTATATATAATAGGTGTTTACTAAACCCATTAATTATTATATATACTAGGTATTTACTAAACCCATTAATTATTATATATAATAGGTGTTTACTGAACCCATTAATTATTATATATAATAGGTGTTTACTAAACCCATTAATTATTATATATACTAGGTATTTACTAAACCCATTAATTATTATATACAATAGGTATTTACTAAACCCATTTATTATTATATATAATAGGTATTTACTAAACCCATTAATTATTATATATACTAGGTATTTACTAAACCCATTAATTATTATATACAATAGGTATTTACTAAACCCATTTATTATTATATATAATAGGTATTTACTAAACCCATTAATTATTATATATACTAGGTATTTACTAAACCCATTAATTATTATATACAATAGGTATTTACTAAACCCATTAATTATTATATATAATAGGTATTTACTAAACCCATTAATTATTATATACAATAGGTATTTACTAAACCCATTAATTATTATATATACTAGGTATTTACTAAACCCATTAATTATTATATACAATAGGTATTTACTAAACCCATTAATTATTATATATAATAGGTATTTACTAAACCCATTAATTATTATATACAATAGGTATTTACTAAACCCATTAATTATTATATATAATAGGTATTTACTAAACCCATTAATTATTATATACAATAGGTATTTACTAAACCCATTAATTATTATATATACTAGGTATTTACTAAACCCATTAATTATTATATACAATAGGTATTTACTAAACCCATTTATTATTATATATAATAGGTATTTACTAAACCCATTAATTATTATATATACTAGGTATTTACTAAACCCATTAATTATTATATACAATAGGTATTTACTAAACCCATTAATTATTATATATAATAGGTATTTACTAAACCCATTAATTATTATATACAATAGGTATTTACTAAACCCATTAATTATTATATATACTAGGTATTTACTAAACCCATTAATTATTATATACAATAGGTATTTACTAAACCCATTAATTATTATATATACTAGGTATTTACTAAACCCATTAATTATTATATACAATAGGTATTTACTAAACCCATTAATTATTATATATAATAGGTATTTACTAAACCCATTAATTATTATATACAATAGGTATTTACTAAACCCATTAATTATTATATATACTAGGTATTTACTAAACCCATTAATTATTATATACAATAGGTATTTACTAAACCCATTAATTATTATATATAATAGGTGTTTACTAAATCTGTTACTTATATACTAAGAAGATAAATCAATAAATACATAATATTTTTCGAAACTCGTATTTTTAAAAATTATTAATAAACTTCTGTAGAAAAATGTTGAATGCCACTTTTTTGCATCAAGGAGTATACCCACAAAATGATATTACGTTTACACAAATTATCGAAAAACTACAATGATTTTTTGTCGAGCAACAATCACTGAAAGTAATTTTCTATTCTTCCTCTATGTATCTAAAACTAAACGGAACATCCATGAGATAAGTTTCTTTCGAAGAATTGCCCGTCGTTGGAACACAATCCCACAGGGCTGCTTTCCAGCTTACTACAATATTTTCGTTTTTAAGTCCCATGTTTACAAATTCTCGTTGAGACGTTCTCTTAAATTATCAAACTCTGTCTAGTCCCAACCATCGTTACTAATCCTCCGGAAAAATTCATTAATACTTATCCTTGTGTGACCTTTGCCCTTGATAAGCGGTGACTCAGTAGTACATAAGATTTTTGAAAAGAGTTCGTTTATTCGAAGTAAACCGGTCAAATCTCACTTTGTTTTATTCCTTTTTTATTCGGTGTTTCATACATTCTGGATCCACGACTTTTCATTTTATGATATATCGTGTATTTTATCCTCATAAACACCCCCCCTCATTCTCTCTCTCTCACACACACACACACACACACATATATATATATATATATATATATATATATATATATATATATATATATATACAGGGTAGGCAAAAATAAGGGTCCTACTTTTAAAAATTCATAACTTTTTTATTTATTGATTTTTTAAATTTTTTTTTAGAATAAGTAAAGGACCTCTTTCGAAGCAAGCATGAGCCGTATTAGCCCTAAGGAACGTACCCTCATTTAGAAAACATTATTTTTGCTTAAAAAACTCAAAACAGTGTAAAAAACAATACTTTAGTTTTTGTAAGTTTTAAGAAGTGTTTTTCTGGCTAAAATTTGTTTTGTATATTACAAAAAATCTCGGAAGGGTCAGTCTACACACCCATGAAGTTTGGTGAGTTTAACTTTTATTTTGTGGAAGTTATTCAAATTCAAGTTATTCAAATTTAAAGATAGGACTCTTATTTTGGCCCACCCTAGGTATAGTAAAAATCCACAGAGTATCAATCCAAAAGTTACAATAAGGCTTATTAAAAGTATTCCATATCAAATAGATCTTTTATATATATGATTATTTTTATTCGCACAGACATGTACAAAATCTGCACCACTGGCATGTTGATGTTATCGATCTACAGATGTTAAGAACGGAAATATCATCAGTGAGAATTAGAATCCTATTCTTACCTCAGATCATATTTGGTAAGAAAACATGATCTGAGATAAGAATCGGATTCTAATCCTACCTGATGAGATCTCAGTTCTTAACAGCTGTAGATCGCTAACATCAACATGCCAGTGTCGCATATTTTGTACATGTATGTATGAATAAAAACAATCATATATATATATATATATCTATATATATATATATATATATATATATATATATATATATATATATATATATAGTGCAATTCACAGTATTCTTATTGTGTTGAATTACTATATTTTCTTATTTGAAACACTCTTAAATATGACCTAAAAGTAAGTGGCGTATCGTCCTAGAGTCCGACACTTCATTTAGACAATCGACTGAGTGTCACATATTATTATTGTGTGGTGAAATAAAATAACTTTTAGGGTGTGTCGTGTTATGGTAAAGTTGTCATAACACAATACCTAGCATTAATATAAAAATATATTGCTTCATATATATATATATATATATATATATATATATATATATATATATATATATTACAGAAGATCAGACAACATATCTCCAGTCTCTGCTTTTGTCCAGTTAAGGAAACCAATTACAGGTGATCTTTGGTTTGGATTTGAAACCGACGGTACCGATGTTGTTATGATATTCTCTAATACATATATAAATAAATATTAAGCTCTTTTCTAATATTCTTAATAATCGAGCACTTTGCTGGGGTTCTCTCCCATTAACCATTCACACATATATATATATATATATATATATATATATATATATATATACATCAATGTGAAAAGTATATATTTTAATATATCTTTTATTTATTTTCTATATTTTGACGTGTAGGAATATCAATTGTCCCTTATATATATCTTTCGGACTTCGTCAGTTTAATATATATATTAATCAATATTTACATAAAACGAATTTATTGACACGCGTTTCTGGCTGTTAAACGTCATCAGCATAGCTACCTTGTGCAAGGATCGAACCCTTGCTATTACTGTCTGCAGTCTGGCATTTTACAACTAGACCACAACACCTTGCTGAAATGCGAATGATTGTTTATCGCCATAATGCCACGTAGTTTTTGTAATTGTTTTTACTGGTTATTAAAACAAAGCTGTGTTCTTAGTATTTCCCCACTTCCTAAGTGATAAAGATTTTACCTGTAAGTCTCCCTTTTTAATAAAGCGTGCTATAATTTTTATTATATATATATTAAACATTTTTTTCGTACATGAAAAGAATCCATGGACACATGTTTCTGGCTGTCGGCTGTTATCAGCATGGCTACCCTAGGCAAGGATCGTGTGTAATGTGGGCTATATAAAGTGTAATTTAGTCCTATGCTGATGTAGCTAATAGGTGGAAGAAGTTCTTTAAAATTCAGACAACTCTGATTTTTGTGAAATTTGAACACTAGGTATTAGATACCAATTAATATATACACGCCATATTTTAAATTATTTTAGGTATTTTAAGGGGGGTTAAAAAGGATATTATATTAGCACAACTTCCCCTGTTGAAAATTCAAATATTTCAGATTTGCATTAAATTAGATCGATAGTCATTAAACGTCAATTAAGCAAGATTCCTTGAATTAAAATTTCTTCTTAGGACCTTTTATGCTTAAGCCGAAAATTATAGACATTTTCTAGAATCAAAATGATGTAATGGAGTTTTAATTTTCGTAAGGAGACTTAAAAGTTGTGACAAATTGTTCTGTCGGGGAATTAATTTTACCCGTCTTGGGACGGGTTTTATTCTAGTTGATTGTTATAGACGTGACTAACCATATTTTAATTTCATGCTTCTTACTTGGGAATAATATTTGTCTAGTTTTATATGAAAATGTACCTATCGTAGTTTTCATTCACGCTTACCCGACATTTGTTTCATAGCGACGGAACGCTTTTGTTTTGTTCAGACAAAAGCAATTATTGCAGGCGAGTGTAAACAGCTGTGTTGTTAACACGTTGTTGCAGTAGTTGTCGTAATCATGGTGGTTTTATATTTTAGATGTAGAAAAATAGTTGCGTCCATAGATTTGATCTATTTGTCTTTTTGGTGTAGCAGCGTTGTAATAGTTGTGTTTTGTAGTAGTACTATTAATAGCACATATTCGTTTTTAGATGTACTTATTCATCTAATTATTTTGCCTTAAAATGCAATTAGCATAATACAGTATACGGTAATATTGCATATTCCTTTTTGTTCTCAGTGGGAGTAGGGAGAGGTCGTCCGTTCTGTTTTACAGAGAAAAGCCATAAGAAGCAGACTTTTCCCCACGCGTCACTCTTGACTGTATGTTCGAGACGTCACTTCCTTGAACACGTCAACCCAAAACTCTTTCTATTTTAACTAACATATCGACTATGAAATATAATTACACATTTGCTCTTGTCGGCGGACGTGTAGTCTGCCAGGTTAGCAATATCGTTTTGGATATTCTTGTTCTCTCTTTTAATTTTTCATTCCGTTTTGAAATATTCTGCCACATTCTCAAATCCCTTACTACTGTAACAACGTGTTAACAACACAATCTTTCGCCTGTATTTTCTTAGGGAATTAATTTATAGAACCAGTTTTACACGATATCTACTTAAAAATAACATTTCATTTTTTGTATCTCCAACGACTCGAGATGGAAGAACTTATTTTAAATACGTCCTAAGATGGAGTATTGTTGCCACATCTGGCGAGAAGACGCTCAGATCACCCTTTTCATAACTTTGTTGCATAACTTCTTAGGGCCGCGACGGCACTCGTTTCGCATACTAGTCCCGGAACGGGCTGTGGTAGTTCTCGTTTAAACACTCACTATTTTTTAACATAAAAATAATACAGTTTGCATACATTTAAATTTCTCGTACCCTCTCTTCTGCCCTCGTCGCGTAGAGGGTGCGCCGTCTCGATGTCTTCTTTCTTTCCTGCCGTGAACCACGCCGCTGCAACACAAAGCCTCATGATCGGGTCGGAAGACAAACAATCTTTTAAAAATTTAAGTTCAGTTTTATTTCAAGCATTAGCTATCCGTCAGCTGGGAGGTATTCACTAAAGTCGAGAGAGAGAGAGAGAGAGAGAGAGAGAGAGAGAATTACTGCTTTCGTAATTACTTACCAATTATTTCCTTAACCATTCGTGGAGGGGGATTAGATCTTTTGTCTGTATTATCTTAATTCCCTTAATCAAAATTGCATACTACATCAAAACCACGTCTGATAGGTTCGCCTCCAAAACCCAGACTCTCAAACTCGCTTCTCACGAAGAACGAGTGACGTCACGGATCCCTCTGTTTCCCACGCAAAAGCCCGTGGCGTCACAGAGCGTCTCAAAGGTTCACATTTACCATTGATCTGAGGTCTCGTCACGCGGTGACCCTGTCACGTCTGTTAGCTCCGACTGTGAGAACAGGCCTTATTCTGCACTCGACTGCACGGGTCCACCCCGTGCTAATTCGCACAAGTCAAACCAACGATTTCCAACAGATACGTCCATTCTCATAGGGCCATTATCCAACAACTTGACAGACTACTAAACTGACTTCGACATCGCGTCGAGGTTGTCCTCTTCTCTTCCCTATAACCACTTTCCCACAGAAAAGGGTGCTAATGATTCTCTACTTCATCGTTATTTACATGGTAGGTGCTCGACTAAGCTCCAACCTATGGTTCTTCCCCTTCCTTGAGAAAAGTGTCTTTCCAAGAATTGCCCGTCCCTGGAACACAATACAGCGGGCTTGCTTCCCAGCTGACTACAACCATCGTTACATATCATCACGATTTTATTTCACTGTCGTTCTGACAAACTCATTAACTCTTTATCCTTGAGTCGCTTTTGCGCCTTCCTAGATGGTGAAACATTATTGATTTTACATTTTGATCAAAATGATTTGCAAAGTAGAAATGCAAGCCTTGATGCGTTCATCTGCATCCGTTTGCATCAATTTGCCGCGAAATGATGACTGCAGAACGTGATTGAAGATTCTTTCAAAGAGAAACTCTTCTTCTAGCGCACTGCCCTGGTAAAGATGTCATCTAAATTTTGTCATAAAGGAAAGATGACAGCTGTGCCATCGGGAGAGAAAACTAGGCTAAAAGACTTTTGCTTTCGCCATTAAAATTTTCCAAAAATTCACGGATCGATTCGCTATCAAATTCTTCTCATTCTTTGTTAAACAGAAAGAAAAAAATAACTGTGAGATGAAAAAAATTACAAGACAAATAATAATAATAATAATAATAATAATAATAATAATAATAATAATGATAATAATAATAATAATAATAATAATAATAATAATAATAATAATAATAATAATAATAATAATAATAATAATAATAATAATAATAATAATAATGATAATAATAATAATTGGTTATAGAAAGAGGTGGAGAACATTTGTTGTAACTAAGACTTCAGAGAACACCACCGGTTATTGTTAGTGAACAATCACTGATCATGACCTGTGTGAGAACTCCTAATGAGTAAATAATAATAAAACAGAAACATGAACCCAAGAGAACTGAAACTACAATAAATTTCATAAACTGCCCCCTCTCTAAAAAAAAGCTTTGTCTAATACAAAGCAAAATAGTCGTAAAGAGTCAAGGAGGATGAGAGCTGTGCCATCGGGAGAGAAAATCAGGCTAAAGGCCTGTTATAATAATCAACAACAACAAAAAAACCTGCAAAATCGTACATTTTGTCGTCACAGAAGTCACATGGTGAAAATCAAAGAGACAGAAAACGTAGCAAATACACCGAACTTTCGAAGGACTAGAAAAAGGTATGGACCATTAAAGTAAGCAATAAAAAAAAACAAATACACGCAGAGCACTAGGAACAGTCCAGCAAAAAAGACTGGGAGAAATTGGAATCAAAGGGAAGACTGAAACTATATAACCGACGGCAATGATGAAAACAGCTGAAATCTTAAGAAAAATCTGCGAATGCGGAAACCACCCACATGAACTGTAAACGAAAAGAAGTCGCCATAGAAATAAAATAAAACACAGAGAGAAGACCATTGGTATGAACCCAAGGGAACAGAAAATGACAGAAATTTCATGAATTGTTTTTCCTCAAAAATTATGGCACGAGCCCTGGTTGATACCACAAACAAATTGTAGTGAAGGGTGAAGGATGATAGAATGACTGAGGAGAGAGAGAGAGAGAGAGAGAGAGAGAGAGCACTAATCAGACTTCCACTGGAAGAGTGCGCCGAATATTGAGACCTTGGGAGGCTCATTGCCACCCAAGTCCAAAAGAAGACCGATGGTTGTTGCCAGTGAGATATCAATGGTAAGCGGTTTTTGTAATTGTTATGAAGTAGTCCAACAGTAAAAAGAAGAAGTCAAGTCGAGGTTGGGTTTAGATAACCAGTGTATTATCATAAAAGGTACAAAGGTAAGGAAACTGACTTACACTCGGCTAGACAGTTACAATACTGTCCTTTTTTCTCCCTGGTGATTGTCTACTCGCACTATTTATAGTGAGAACCGGTGTAGTTTCTCTTCTGTTAGAACGGCCGGTGTAACAGTAATAATACAAAGTCATTTCTAATGGTTATTCAACGAGGTGGAGAGTACTGGAAATCTGGGGAGATTGTTGTCACTCAGATTCTAGGGAACACTATCGGTTATTATCAGTGAGCAATCATTGATGATGAGCTGTGTGAGAACCTTTTATAAGTAAATAAGGATAATAATTGGAAAACGAAAAAAATAGTACTAGAAAAAGAAACATCACAAACTTCTCTGGGACATTTAGGTACAGAGAAATAAATTCCTCATTACAGCAAGGGAACCGGATGTAGTAATCGTCAACAAGAAAGACAAAAACTGCTGAAACATAGATTATTCTGTCCCGGCATAACACAGGGTGTAGGGCAAGGAGACAGAAAACGAAGCAAATACACGAAACTTGCCAGAGAACTGAACGTGAAGAAAGGCAATATAATACCAATAATCGTATGAGTACTAGGAGCAATTCGATAAAAAACTGAAAAATTAAAACCCTGAGAAATTTGAATCAAAGAAAAGACGTAGACTATTCAACGGACTGTTATGATGAAAACAGCTGAAATCTTAAAGTAAATCTTCGAATGCGGAAACGCACCCACAAATTCTGTGAACGGTATATCGCATGGAAATTACGCAAAGAAATAGAAGAACACCACCGCATGTACTCGAAGGAAACTGAAACTACAAGATATTTTATAAACTGACCTTCCTCCCCCAAAAAGTGATGGCCCGAGCTTCGGTTACTACCACACAAAAAGGTAGTGAAGGGTAAATATCATGGAGTGATCGAGGAGGGAGAGCACTAATCAGACCTCCACTGAAAGGGTGCCGAGAGTACTGGAAATGTGAGGAGACACATTTCCTCCTAAATCCCAGAGAAGACTAATAGTTTCAAATGCGAGAAATCAATGGTAGGCGGCTGTTGTGATAAATCATATCATTTATAATGGTTATCGAAAGAAGTGTAGAGTACCGGAAATCTCAGGAGACTTGTTGTCACTCAGACTCCAGGGAACACCGCTAATTATTGCCAGTAAGTAATCACTAATGATGACCTGTGTGAAAATTCCTCGTAATAATATTGTAATAAAAAGAAAAGAAACAATTTGAATCAAAGTTAGAATTCACAGTAAACAGCGCATCAAAACAGTCTAAATATATAAGGAAAATCCTCACGTGCGGAAACCAACATACAAGCAAAATCAGAACAAATACATACAACAATCACACATACTCAGAATAACGACCAAGGTGAGAATAGTAGTCCAAATGATATAAATTATACATAGAATTTAAAGCAATTAATGTTTTATTCATATTAGATTTTTGAATTGGTGTACGATGTTTTAATATTCATTTTTCTTGAACGTCTTTAGTAGAAAATTATTGTTTCATTAATGTATGTTTATTTTACGAAATATAATCAGTTATTATTAAGATTAGGTTTTTCCTCGTCTATTGCACGATAGTATATTCTGAGAATCGGTAGTATTTCGTTTCATCCCAGGCGGAAATCTACAAGAATGGCAACAGAAACACAATCAGTTAATCAAAGACTTTTAAAAAAAGAAGATTTTTTAACAGAGAAAGACTATGTTGCGATAAATGAAATGCCGTCTTGATAAAAAAAATGGAGATAACTTATTTGTGAACGAAATTCCCATAATGCATTTCGAGGGGAAAGGTACTGGATAAAATACGAAGATTAAAATCAAGATATAATGATATTATCTCTAGAATCCTTATTCTAATTTTTATAAAAATCCATTACATGATTTTGATTGTAGAACATGTCTAATATTTAACGCTTATGCACGAGGAGGCTTAAGAAAAAAATTTAAATCCAGGGAATCTTATTGAATTGGCATGTTATGATATATGCATAAAATTTAATGCAAATCTTTAACATTTGAATTTTAAAATTGGAGGTTCTGACCATATTATTCCCCTTAAAACTCCTTTACTCAAAAGAAACTGAAATGTGGGAAATTCACAATAATCAGTTAATTAGGAATGACACCTGTACATACAAATATATATTGACATATCCACATAGCTAACTTTATATAAATAAAGATATAAATACATTCCCTGGATCGATAATATTCCTTTTTTATCCCAGATCCTATAATCAAATCGGCGTAAATCATTATTCTCTTCAAGAATAGCACAGTTCGATACAAAGACAAACAACCAGTTAATAAAAAAAAAACTTTCAAAAGAAGGTAAGATGTTTTAACAGAGAGCGGTAAGTGAACCATCGTCTTGATGAAAATGGGAGATAATCCATTTGCGAACGAAATTCCCATAATGCACCTCGAGGGAAATGTACTTGATAAAAAAATAGAAAGAAGAAAGAAACAAAAAACGTTCAAGCATGCATTACAAATAACATTCCATCGGAATTGGGTCACATCCCAGCATAGCGTATCAACTGATGTCTTCAAGTTAAAAATCGATTATTTCTATATTGAGGTCGACTGTTTTCTTGCAGAAACATTTGATTGTATCGAAAGTATTTTCGTCCTCTCTAGAGACCTTAGCTCTACACACTCTGCGCGCTCTAAGCTCACTCAAAACAAATGGACAGCCATTGCTTGTTGATTCTTTGTTTTTAAAATAAACTGACTTTGCCGGCTCGCTATCGCTACTTGAAATCTTGGAAACAGAAATTTTAAATAATAAACAGTTTATTCATAAATTTGTTGTAAACACGAAACAAAAATTGTCGCGTTTACTTGTATAGATAGAGAAACATTAACATTTTTGTAGTTTTGATACCATCATTAGTACGACAATTATTATTATTAATATTAATAATAATAATAATAATAATAATAATAATAATAATAATAATAATAATAATAATAATAATAATGATAAAAATGATAATAAAAAATTATTATATTTTTGTGTCTATATTTAAAGGGAAAGAAATTATTACATTTTTTATTATTATGAGTAATTATTAAGACTAAGTCTTAATTATTTATTAAAATACTATTGTTTTCGAATGTAGGTAATAAATAAATATTTTAGATATGTTAAGTCGTCATAATCATCAATTCGTCCCAAGCCAAGATGGCGGCCTATGCGCGATTTACACATGTAGTCCATATAAAGCCACTATATGACCATAGAGAAAGAATACCAAGCACATGCGTCTTAAAAAATGGATAAAGTAGTATACATCAAACACATAAAGTTATCTTATGGGATATATCGATACTGGATTCGAACTAGCCTTTTTTCGCGTTTCCCTTCCACTTTTATCGGAACGAGTATATTTTATTTAGGTTCAGTGTTATTTTCTGAAAATACTTATTCTGATTAGGAAAACTGATCGAAACAGATTAAAGAGAAATTATCAGTTGCACTTATACTGAGTTCTTTCCCTTTATTTCTCAAAAATATCAATATATTAGTTAAGTTATGTAGGTGTGTGTGTGTGTGTTTTCTCGCCTCAACATCAATTATTATTATTATTATTATTATTATTATTATTATTATTATTATTATTATTATTATTATTATTATTATTTCTTCTTTAATACTGATAGCTTACAATCAAGTACTAAATCGAACCGTAAAAATCATATTTGTTAAAATTAGTATCATGTGCTCTACGCGCTCAAATTCTAGTATATATGAAAAATTAAATTGTTGTTTTTTAACGCCAATACGTAGTAAAAACAAAATAAATTATTTTAGTCTATTAAAATAGTTTCTAACGCTATTGATGATGTTTACCCATTCATTTATTTTTTTTATCATCGCTAATGTTTGAATTCATGCTTTGAAACATGACGTAAATCTGAAATCTATGACGTCAAACCAAAGCTATAATTATTTTCTTTAGGTAATGTTTTAAGATCTATTCATATGAAAATCGAAACAGCTCATCTGGTAGAACGTCAGACCGACTATCTAAAGGTTTCAGTTTCGATTTTCCTTCGTTAAATCCGCTTTATTTGTTGGGAATTTAATATTAATGCAATATTTTACAATTTCTAGGGGTAGTAAGGTCTTTAATATTGCGAAATTAAACAAATCCCGCAATGTATTTATTATGTTTAAAAAATTGTGACTGACGAAAAAATTGTGACTGAAAGATTGTCACAATCTCTCACCATATAAGATAATTTGATTGCGATATTAAACTCACCAAGATTTATTCCCGTTTCTTTGTAAACACTTAAGTCATTTTTTATTTTACTCCCAGCCATCACCGGGTAAGTTAAACTACTACGCTAGGGGTGTACAAAACAATGGAAACACTTTAAAACCGTCCCATTAAATCCAGTTTTGTGAAGCTCTCGACGAACAGTTTTTGTTGAAACGAGATTATTCCGATGATTTTTATGCTCTGCTGTAATTTTGGATGCTGTGATTTTCTGCTTTTTCTTCACAATCTTTAGAAGGACTCTACGATCTCTTCCAAATTTTGTTTAGAGTGGGATGTTTTCCCTTTTTTCATAGGCTGTCATCATATGCGAGACTGTTCCTCTCGATACGCCCACCATCTCAGCCACTTCCGTTACAGTAGCCCTTACCAGACAGGCAGCAAAAAATCTGCCCTCTTTGGAAATATGGGAATGCCAAAGGCTAGCAGTTCGAGGAAAATAGCTATTAGAGGATAAAACGATCCACCTTCTAATGGCCTCTACAGTGAAGGGGCGAGACTTTGCTACTGACGGGCCGGTCGGGTGTATTTACGCCGAGGCGGCGTCAGTGCAGAAAGTTCATCGGAGTAAATTGAATTAAAAAGATTGTAAAACAAGAACAGCGATGCAACATTGCGGCGATGGGACAGAAGCTGGAGCTAGGTAGACAGTGCGGGACCTATAATAATGGGAAACAAACACAAAGACAAATAACGCATTGTAATAATATGTCATTGTGTCTGATGGGTCTCTTGTTACCCAGGAGGATTAAAAATATGTATTTTTAGACCGAGCTAGGCGTTGACTCGTAACGATTAATTGTCAGAAAAGGGATACTTCAGAAATTTGTAGTACCCCGATAGCAGATGTGTGTCGCGTTCCAGGCGATTCATGATGTCGGCTATTTGTATTAGGAGAGTAGCAAATAATGTAGTTCCGTTTTGAAAAGAGACATATATATATATATATATATATATATATATATATATATATATATATATATATATATATATATATATATATATATATACTAATGATAATAGAATTAACGATAAGCGAAATATGGTTTAAGGATTAATGTAACTCCTTGCATCTGAACTTTCGATGTAATAAAATTTGTATTAATTTATGTACAATTCTTTATCTTCATTTTTCTTTCTTTAATATATATATATATATATATATATATATATATATATATATATATATATATATGTATATATATATATATATATATATAGAGAGAGAGAGAGAGAGATAGATAGATAGATAGATAGATAGATAGATAGATAGATAGATAGATAGATAGATAGATAGATAGATTTATTGATGTTTGTATTACAGAAGATCAGAATTACATCGGTACCATCAATTTTAAATCCTAACAATTTGACCTATAAAAGGCCTCTTTACCGGAGTGGCTTCACCATATGTTTATGTATATATATATATATATATATATATATATATATATATATATATATATATATATATATATATATATATATATATATATATACCAGCTGTTCTTACCCGGCGTTGCCTGAGAGTAAAAGAAACCTCACTAATTCGCAAAATAATCTTATTCCAAAATTAAAGTCACTAAAATTGATTTCTGTTTCTTCGTAAGCAAGTCACTATATTTTCATTTACTCCCGAAAGTACAGCTTAAATATATATATATATATATATATATATATATATATATATATATATGTGTGTCTGTGTGTGTATGTATATATATATATATATGTATATATATATATATGAATATATATATACGAATATATATATATATATATGAATATATATATATATATATGAATATATATATATATATATATATACTTTATATATGAATATATATATATATATATGAATATATATATATACATATATATATATATATATATATATATATATATATATATATATATATATATATATATAATTAGAAAGGAAGAATAGTAATCCGACGTAATGGGAAATGAAAAAGGAAAAACCAGAGATATATTTCATAAATTCATCAACGTTCCCTCTTTATTGTGAGACTTCCTCAAGATGATAATCTGAAGAAAAATGTCATGCAAGTACATCGAAATTTGGGGTTGACATGATGAAGAGATGAAGGAAAGTAGTAGCCGTGGCTACTATGAGCGCTGGAAGAGAGTCCAGGCTGTGAGAAATCAGAAGTTTCATTCTTTGTCACCACTGACTTCTCACAGCCTGGACTCTCCTTCAGCGCTCATAATGACAATGGATTGAATTTAATAGAAGTCTGTAATATTTGAATTTGAAAATGAGAGGTTGTGCTCAGATTGTGCCACCAAAACACCTTTGAAATATTCCAGAGAAACTTAAATTTCGGCAATATTTATTAATTGATGTGTAATACTTACTTAGGAGGGCCTGTGGACGAGTTGTTATAGCACTTGTCTTTGGGCTGTGCCCTAGACACGGTGATTCTTAACAAATCACCGCCGCTACGGCCATGGGCAGTGTGCGATGTCGGCAACGACACTCGTGCGCGTCCAGGCTATGCGACCTTTACCTTTACCTTTTTACAATTTCACATAAAGTGGGGATATCTGAAATGTAACCCCGTATTTTCTCCCTTTCTCAATTAAACTAAATATAGCTCACATTATTCACCCTTGCACTAATTAGCTCTTCTTCAAAACTCGATGATAGGTAAATAAGTTTAGGCGTGAATCCTATACAAATAAATAAAGATATAAAATCGATTTGCAAGAAAATTTTGAAGGTCTATGTTATGGGAAATATGAGACACTTGTAAGTGTAGTTTGTTATATATTCTGTGCAGTTTCAGGTACACATATAGATTCAAATTGTAGGCATTATACATATGACAAATAAAAGTATAAAATTAATTCGACCGTATGAGTTAAACAGGAAAAGCGGAAGACCTAAAAAAATTTCTTTTTTCCACTTTTCGACTTTGCTCTCTTGATAAAGCTCACGCAACAGCTGGGCGAAACGTTGAGTTTTATGAGGATACACCATAAAAGTTAAACAATAATGTAATATGTATTATTTTGATCATTCGAACTTCTGTTCTCATCTTGGATATTATTCACACAACGTTTCGGTCGATGTAACCTCCAAAATTCTTCAGTAGCATATTATCGGACTCGGGGACACGTGGAGCAACGGATAAAGGTGTTAAATAAAAGCAGTTCTAAGTGACACTCTTCTGGAGGTTTAATGTTTAATTATCCTTACAAGCAATATTAACTATGAATAAAAAAAATGAACCAACACTTATCCGTGACTGACAGAACGAGAGCAATATACCCCTGTTGCTTCAATAAAGGATTCAGTTCGAAATTCTTAATAGATTCCCGAGTTCGACATAAATATCCCCGAGTTCCACACAAGATGCACCGAAGAAGGCCAGAGTTTAGAGAAAAGTTTATTAAGATAACATTGAAGATGAGAACAGTCGTCCGAATAAAACAAGTAATACAAATTATCAATCCTCATCTCAAATATTCTGAGACATAATATCGGAGGTTACATCGGCCGAAACGTTGTGAGAATAACATCGAAGATGAGAACAGTCGTCCGAATAATCCAAATAATCCAAATTATCAATCCTCTTCTGAAGAAAATCCGAAACTAGAATAAAAAAATGAAATAAAAATAGAAAATTTTGATTTATTTTTGAGATGCTATTTTCGACTGGCAGCTTTTAAAATTAAAGAAATATATATCAATAAAATCTGTTTAAATAAAGAAATGTTGAGAAGAATTAAGGAATTGGTGTTGCTTAAGTGGTTCTGTTTGAAATAGAAACTAACTTTGGCAAATATATGAAGGCAACTTGCAGAAAGGTATAAATAGTCTCTCTGGGCGCACAATTCGATCGTTGATTCGATCGGAGTGTGTAATTCTTGGAGGTGTTGCTCGATTGGTGTTTTGTTGTGTATCAAAATAGAGAAAAAAAGATTGGAGAAAACAACGCAATTGTTTGATTAACTCGACTGGGACACGTGAATCAACCGGACGTCGGTTAGGAATTACGGGGAAATTGATTGATGGGAGAAAGTGTCGATTTGGGAACAAGTGCGAATTTACGGAAGAGTAGAAGAGGTTAATGGGGATTAAAGAAGAAGAAGAAGAAGGAGAAGAAGAAGAAGAAGAAAACAAAGACTAAGAAGAAGAAGAAGAAGAAGAAGAAAACAAAGAATAAGAAGAAGAAGAAGAAGAAGAAGAAGAAGAAGAAGAAAACAAAGACTAAGAAGAAGAAGAAGAAGGAGAAGAAGACAAAGAAGAAGAAAAGAAGAAGAAAGAAAGGTGAAGAAGACGAGAGAGAAGAATATGATGCTGAAGACAAAAGAGAAGATGATAAAAGAGAAGAAAAAAAAAGGAGAAAACAAACACTAAGACGGAAAAGAGAAGACGAGAGAGAAGATGGTAATGATGAAGACTAAGGGGAAAAAAAGGCGAATAATAATAATAATAATAATAATAATAATAATAATAATAATAATAATAATAATAATAATAATAATAATAATAACAATAACAATAATAATAATAATAATAATAATAATAACAATAACAATAACAATAATAATAATAATAATAATAATAATAATAATAATAATAATAAGAAGAAGAAGAAGAAGAAGAAGAAGAAGAAGAAGGCCGAAGGTTACAGCGGCCGAAACGTTGTGATGATAACACTCAAGATGAGAAATGTAGTCCGAATAACCAAAATTATATAACAACAATTTATTCAATCTAAAAACTTTACATACAGAGTTTACAATATAGCAATTTTTGTAATGAAGCAGCATTCGTTATTTTAAACATACAATATGTGTTATAGTGTAATGTTATTTCTACATATTGGATGGATATACACACTATCCTCGTGACAAGATGACAGGTAAAATAAGCATGAGTTTGGTTTGACACAATACACCAACAAAAACATGAAGAAATGACACGAAATAAATATAAACGCCGTGGGACTCGGAATAAAGATCCGGGCGTCATGCTCAGCATGGACTCCTCTGATAGTCAATTTGGGGGACCCGGTCGGAATCCTGCGAATGTCGGGCGTTCTTATTTCAGGTAACAGACTACAACATACCAAATACAGAAAAATAAATATGATCAGCCCAAACCAAAGACTACGCAGAGGAAGAAATGGACCACAAAGGATATTAGACTTGTAATGGGGTGCTACTACAAAAACATCCCCCATATAAATAGGTTCTTTTACCAGTGCAGATGAGGGGCATCAACATAAAAGGGGCATATTCAAACTATCTGCCTTTCTAATAGAATGTCGAAGTACTAGTCCTTATAATTGAGTCTTTGAGGTATACAAAAAAAGAGTTGGCCCTAGGCATCACCAGGGCATCACGCCACCACCTCTTACACATATAGAACAGACACTTTCTCGCAGAAGAGATACTGATAGTCTTCCTTTCTATTGTTCCTTCCTGTAAAAAAATCACAACAAAAACTCGTCTAGCTACAACCACTGTCAATGATTTTCCTTTCTCCCTCTCTGTATCTGAATCTTAACAGAGCTACCATGAGCAGAGTTTCTTTCCCCGTCTACGGAACACAATACCGTGGGGCTGCTTCTCATTCCAATGTAAACAAATTCGTGGTGAGATGTCCTCTTAAATAATCAAATTTTGTCCAATTTAAACCATCGTTACCAATCATGACGGTGTTATCTCACCGTCCATCTGGTAAAGGTAAAGGTCGCATAGCCTGGACGCGCACGAGTGTCGTTGCCGACATCGCATACTGTAGCGGCGGTGATATGTTAAGAATCACCGTGTCTAGGGCACAGCATATGGAAGGCGGAGCCCATCCCTCTCCTTCCGCTGCCTTGAACATTCCCTGAGTTTTAGTCAGGTACCCATTTACTGCTGGGTGGACAGAGGGAGTTTTCAGACCCGAAAATTCGCATGCCGTGAGTGGGATCGAACCCGGGTCGTCCAGCCCAAAGACAAGTGCTATAACCACAGACCCTCCACCTGACAAACATATTAACCCTTATCCTCAAGTGCACTTCTGGCCTTGATAAGTGATGACGCTTTAGTAATCTTTTTTTTAAATCCAGGAGTTATCCTATCGATTTTCCAAATATTTTTAATACTAATTAGTCACCGCTTATCAAGGCCCGTAGACAACTCGAGGATAGTAGTTAATGAGATTGTCAGTTGGCGATGAACAATACTATTAAATGATTGGAAACGATGTGTTAGATGATCAGAATTTGATTATTTAAGTGAGTGGCTTGATAAGAATTTGTTAACATTGGACTTAAAAACGACCATGTTGTAGTCAGCTTGGAAACAGCCCTACGGTATTGTATTCCGCAGATGGGAAGTTCTTTATAAGAAACTTTGTTCATTATAGTCCCGTTTTGTTTTAGGTACAGAGAGGAAGAAAAGAAAAACCTTTTAAGAAAGAAAGAAAAAGAAAGAATTGAAGGGAGGAATGATAATAAGTTAGCTCGTAGTTCCTTGTCAGTCTTGCTAAGGGAAACAATCACAGTGACATGTGACATTGGGTAGTGACATGTCAACGTTTCTTTTGACATTTATTTAATGTTTATAAACATCCAGAGATAACACGAATCGTGGGAACAAGTGACATAATTGATAGTGACGTCAACCATGGCATCAATTTCGCAAAGTTCTGAGTCCACTCATACATATTATGTTCTTAAAAATACTATCCAATCTATTGGTCAGGTTGCTGAAAAAATGGTTGGATCATTCTACTGCTCCAGAAAGTACCTAGCCTGGCATATAGATAGAACCACTAACAGAAAAATCATATTCTTTTTTTATAAAGTACTATCCTTCAAATAGCAAGTGTCACAATTTGAACCCAATAGCCTGGCATATAGATAGAACCACTAGCAGAAAAATCATATTCTCTTTTTATAAAGTACTATCCTTCAAATAGCAAGTGTCACAATTTGAACCCAATAGCCTGGCATATAGATAGAACCACTAACAGAAAAATCATATTCTTTTTTTATAAAGTACTATCCTTCAAATAGCAAGTGTCACAATTTGAACCCAATAGCCTGGCATATAGATAGAACCACTAACAGAAAAATCATATTCTTTTCTTATAAAGTACTATCCTTCAAATAGCAAGTGTCACAATTTGAACCCAATTGGATTATTAGTTTATAAATAGCCCCCCCCCCAAATGCATACAAATGAAGAAAAAAGTGATTTTTCACAAAGACAAGGCAGCATGTAACACGTAGATAACAACGATGAGAAAAAGTACATGAACAGCACTTTGAATTACTTCAGCACCCACCTTATTCTCAATATCTGACCCCCAGCGACTACTCGCTTTTTGCAGACCTCAACTTAGCCTTTTGGCTAAGATCAAAGTGTAGTATCTGTTCCGATGGATACTGCACCCCATAGACTGGTATTGTTTTGCCCTTCGGGGCTTGATTTACGCCGGTCTATGGGTCTGTCCTGTGCAGTTCTAGGAGGTCCACCCTCCCAGGCTTCGCCTCCCCTCTTTGGGAAGGAGTAAGTTTATTGCTTACTGCCTCAGGCGCCCCTACCGGGGAATGCTGACGGGGCTGCCCAGGCAATTTTTAATGGCCAGAGTGCTCACCTCTCGGGCGCTGACTTTTAAAACCCCACTTTCCCGACCCGATCTTGGATCACATCTTACTTGTGGGAGTAAGATAAAACTGGCCTTGTGCCTAACTCCTGGAGAGGAGTAAATAAATACTCCTTGTAAAGAGATTATGCCCCAATGAGAAAGTGATATCGGAGACAGGGGTATGTCGAGGTCAAAGCCCAATCGTTCAACAAAAAAGGCGCCAAACTGTTATAGAACTATTGGAATCAAAGTGTCAGTCTAGAAATAGACTATGTGGATGAATAAAGTCGAATTTTACCTCGAAGTTGTACTATTATTTATTGAATTGTATGTTTGTCTTTCGATCGATGCTAGTTTTTTTTTTAGAGTCAGCGTTTTCTATCTGTGCTTCATGAGTAGGAAACACGTGCTTTTAAGAGTGGCCTACTTCAGAATGATGTAATTAGTATATTTGAAATTGCAAGCGATTATTATTCAACTTTCTATTGTCAACATATTTTCACACTGTAAACAGAAACAGTCATCATTGACATTCTAAATACAGTCATCCAAAGACAGCTGTTTCGCCATATCACGGTACTTCAATGTTGTCAGACGTTGCGAGTGTTTCAAGCTAATATTAGAAACGCTTAAATAATTTGAATCGCTATGAATCATGGAAGTTATGAGGCTTCATTTTTTTACATTCGAATTACCGACCGCCTAGATAGCTCAATACTTTTAAGAAGAATGATGCTTTATGCTAAGTAGCAACTGACATTTTTTTTACTACTAGAGAGATCAACGCGCGAACCGAGGGCAGATAAATTCATCCATACACAGCTGCTTCACGTATCGTGGCTCTTCAATGTGACTAGATGTGGTCAGTTTTTCAAGCTGAGATTCGAAGTCGGTTTGTTTGGTCAGCAATCCGACCATACAATTAGGCTACAAAGTAAGGAGAATTTTAATGTTTATATTCTCTTACATTTGACTTATCGGCTTCCAAGAGGGCAAAATTATTTCGAGATTATATATATATATATATATACTTTTTCTTGTCACTGTTTTTAGCAATAATTAGCTAATGTTATATTTCGCCCTACCTTCAGCGTCTAGAATTGCCTCCCTTATACATACGCACAAGTGTTCTCACCTGCCTTATCGACCCGCTTTAAGGGACGTGTACACACATCCCCCCACACAAATATATATATATATATATATACTTTTTCTTGTCATTGTTTTTAGCAATAATTAGCTAATGTTATATTGCCTCCCTTATACATACGCACAAGTGTTCTCACCTGCCATATCGACCAGCTTTAAGAGACGTTTGCACCCATTCACCCACCCACCCACACAAACACTAGCCGCACTGATGAGCTGTGAAACAGCGAAACAGCCTGTATGTGGATGACTATATAAAGCTCCCTCCCGGGGTAGAGCTTAATTTGTAAGGATATCGCCAACTGCCATTAGCTTTAAGGCATAGCTCATTAGGTAAAACTAATTCGAGCCACGGCAATTGAAATGTTTACATTGAGATATATCTTACATTCTGTCAGTGTAGCATGATAGCGTATGGGTTAGAAGCGCCAACCGTCAGCTCTACGGTCGAGTTTCAATCCCAGCTTGAGGCTAGCCGCACTGATGAGCCGCACTGATGAGCTGTGAAACAGCGAAACAGTATGTATGTGGATGACTATATATATATATACACTTTTTCACTCTTTTTATCGATAATTAGCTAATGGTGTATTTCGCCCTACCTTGAGCGTCTAGAGTTGCCTCCCTTATACATACGCACAAGTGTTCTCACCTGCCTTATTAACCCGCTTTAATGGACGTGTACACACACACACACACACACACACACACACACACACACACATATATATATATATATATATATATGTGTGTTTATTTTGTATGATTTACTTATATTTTTTATAGATGAAATAATTTTCCACGGACACGTGTTTTGCCGTTACTGCAATCATCTGATGAACTGCAGTAACAACGAAATATGTGTCCGTGGATACTCATCTTATCTCTCTCTCTCTCTCTCTCTCTCTCTCTCTCTCTATATATATATATATATATATATATATATATATATATATATATATATATATATACTAGTATACACCCTTTTGTCAAAAATATAAAGAGGAAATGATGCTTCGCCGGTGTTCGCACTAATATTCCTATAAAATCATAGAATTATATCAGTTATTCAATTTTCCATGTATGAATTATTATTATCATTTCTGATGACGTAAAA
>OY744538.1:92780156-92897656 GCA_963556195.1 Sepiola atlantica | reverse complement strand
TTCCTATATCCTGTTATATTGTTATGTTTTCTATAGATTGGTTTCTATTCTGTTTCCTTTGTTGTGTTAATATAATGGGTCAATTTATTTTAACACGTGGTCCTTTGTACTTCTATTGTAGGTTTTAATTTTTTAATGGTTAAGCTTTTTTAGTTTTTTTAGTTATTTTTTTTTTATTTATTTGTTATTTATTCATTTATTTATTTATCGTTAGCCTAATGTAAATTTATTTCTGTGTAAGCAGCTGTTTGCTATCTAACTTCTAAAATTTAATAGATTTCGGGGATGTTTAAAGTTTAGGATTTCCAATTTTTCATTCAGGCATAATCTACACGGGTCGTCTAATTGCCATGAATATATTTTCATAGCTTACTATATATATATATATATATATATATATATATATATATATATATATATATATATATATATATATATATATACTTTTTCTTGTCGCCGTACGCTCACAGAAAGCGCCTTGTATTCACAAATGATCTGGTACTAACCAGGATCCAAGTTGCTTAACTTCGGTGATCCAACAAGAACCGGTGTATCAACCTAATTATGCCCTTCCTTTCATTAAATTTTTTATTTACTTTTTTTATATACTATGTGAGATCTTGCAATTGGGTAAAAAAGAAACAGTCTACTTTATGACGGCTTCCGGTTTTGAAATCGAAAATTAACAAGCGGTGTTTATCAAAAAACGGTCCCTTATAATTTTAGACCGCTTAGATTTGGGCAGAATTTTTAAATGTTCCAATTATAAAAAAGAGTACATAAACTACTATTAAAAAAATATATTCAAATTTATAATAAAAAAATTCCAATTATAACAAATTGTCTGATTTTCTTACGTGTTAATAATTAAAAAATAGTAAAAACAAATTATTTATTGCACTCCATAAAAAATCCGGCCTACCTAAAATATAATTGGTAACAGTTTTTTGATAAACACCGCTTTTTCTATTTCCGATTCAAAAATAGGAATCTGTCATCAGATAGACTGTTTGTTTTTTTTTACCGATTTTGTGCCCTATCTGTACTTTAAAAAAATTGACTCATATTTGAATTTTATCATCAAGTTGTATTGTATTTCCCCAGAGTAACACCTGGCCATCAAATAGATGACTCTGACGTAATATAGACCAGCTGACACGTGAAATGTTGATAGATCGATCAATAGATACATAAGTGTGTAGGTAGCGAGATAGACTAATATATAGGTATATACATTGACAGATAAATAGACATTATTATGATTATGTAATCACTAGGAGTTCTCACACAGGTCATCAGTGATTGCTCACCGTCAACCGGTGGTATTCCATGGAGTCTGAGTGACAACAAGTCTCCCCAGATTTCCAATTTTCTTCACCTCTTTTCGATAGCCACCGCAAATAAACTTGCAGTATCACAACAGCCGTTTACCATTGATTTATCGCTGGTAAGGACCATTGGTCTTCTCTAGAATTTGGGTGGCAATAAGCCTCCCCAAGGTCCCAGCAGTCTCTGCACCTCCAGTGATGGTTTGTGATGTTCCTCCTCGGTCTTCTCATCCTCTTTGACCCTATGCAAATATTTTGTGTGGTGTCAGCCTAGGCTGGTACCATTTTTTTTCATTTTTTTCATTTTTTTCATTTTTTTATATATTTAAAAAAAAATATTGGGGGGGCGGGGAGCTGATGGTGTTTCTTGTAATTTCTGTTCATTGGTTCATTTTTGTGTCGTGTCAGTTGAGGCCCGTGTAATTTATCAGGGAGCAAGGGAGCTTATAAAGTAATGTTTCTTGCATTTTCTGTTACTTTGCTTGTGATGTGTTCTTTCTGCGGTTTTGTTTTCTTCCTGTAGTAGATTCCGTGTGACCCTTCATAGATCATGCGGGTTAGTTTCCGCATTCAATGATTTTTATTAAGATTGTAGCTGTTTTGATCATTGCCGTCCTTTGTATGATTCCAATGATCCCTTTGATTCCAATTTCTCCCAGTCTTTTTTCCAGGCTTTTGGGGATAGCTCCTAGTGCTCCTACGATTATTGGTATTATACTGACTTTTTTCATACTTAATATTCCTTTCAGTTCTCTGGCTAGTTCCGTGTATTTGCTTCGTTTTTTCGTTTCTTTGATTTTAAATCTGTGGGCTGCTGGAACGGCGAAGTCTACGATTTTGCAAGATTTTTCCTTCTTGTCGATTATTATAACATCCGGTCTCCTTGCTTGTATGGGTTTGTCTGTTAGTATATCCATATCCCAGATGAGTTTGTGTTTTTCGTTTTCCAGTACAGTTTCTGGTTTATGTTTGTACCATTTGTCTGCTTACTCGAAATTCAATTGTTTGCATAGTTCCCGGTGTACTTCTTTCCCACACAATCATGTCTGTTCTTGTATTCGTTTTGGGCGAGTTTGCTACATTCACTTATTATATGATTTACTGTTTCGTCTCTTTGTCTACACAGTCTGCATTTACTGTTTTTCTGGGTTTTATCTATTTTAGCTTTAATGTAGTTTGCCCTAATTGCATTGTTCTGTTCAGCCATCAGTTAAGATTCCGTTTCTCTGTTCAAGTGTCCTTTTCTTAGTCATGCCAAGCTATTTTCGTTGGTTTCTTCTCTTGTCAATCTTCTGAAGCGTCCATGTAGTTGTTTTTTTTCGCACTTCTCTTTTCTTGTCGTTTTGTTTCTGGTTTCGGTCCCCCCGAGTTGTTCGTTGGAACGGTGTCTCTTGCTGCAGTGATAAGGATTTCCATGTGTTGAGTTATGTATTTTTCCAGCTCTTTTTTTGAGTCTTCCACACAATCTTCTATACTTACCAGTCCTCTTCCATCTTTGTTTCTTTTCATGTAGAGTCTGTCTGTATCGTCTTTTGGATGTAGTGCGTTGTGCATGGTCATTAATTTTCTAGTCCTTTTGTCGAGTTACCTGAGTTCCTCTTTGGTCCAGCCTATGAATGGCCCAGAGTATCTTATTAGTTCTACTGCCCAGGTGTTTATTCCTGTTACTAGATTCCTGCTATATAATTTTGTTTCTAGGAGTTTTCTTGTTATTCGTAAATATTTTTTTCTAATCTTCTCTTTCATTTCTGTACATTTTATGGTGTCTGCTTCCAGAACTCCAAGATATTTGTAGCTATCATGTTCGCCTAGCACCCTCATTTCCTCTTAGTTGAGGAGTTCCATGCCCTCTGTTGTCTCCAGTTTTCCTTTTTTTTATTTCCAGTAGTGCACACTTTTCTATTACGAATTCCATTTGGATGTCCTGGCTGAAGATTCTGGTCGTATTTCCAGTTCCTTTTTGATTTTTTCTAATAGTTCCATGTCATCCATGTACATCAGGTGGTTTACTTTTAGTTCTGTGTCTGTAAACTTGTATCCGGCATCACATTTTCTGAGTATGTAGTTGAGTTGTACAATAGCTATTATAAACAGTAGTGGTGATAGGGAGTCTCTCTGTACCTTTATCTCAGTCAGCTGTTGTCCTCCGGCTGTCAGTTCCAGTCTCCATGTTCCTATTGCTTTCTTAATAAGATTAATCATCCTTTCAGGTATTTTGTATTATTATTATTATTATTATTATTATTATTATTATTATTATTATTATTATTATTATTATTATTATTATTATTATCATTATTATTATTATCATTATTATTATTATTATTATTATTATTATTATTATTATTATTATCATTATTATTATTATCATTATTATTATTATTATTATCATTATTATTATTATTATTATTATCATTATTATTATTATTATTATTATTATTATTATTATTATTATTATTATTATCAGTAGTATTATTATGATGATGATGATGATGATGATGATGATGATGATGATGATGATGATGATGATGATGATGATGATGATGATGATGATGATGATGATGATGATGATGATGATGGTGGTGATGATGGTGATCATGATGATGATGATGATGATGATGATGATGATGATGATGATGATGATGATGATGATATTTGAACACTCGAAGAGCACGTGTGTAAATTAGATGTAAAAAATAAGTCTCTTCACTTTTATATAATAATAATAATAATAATAATAATAATAATAATAATAATAATAATAATAATAATAATAATAATAATAATAATAATAGGAGCACTAGGAACACTTATCAAAAAAACTAAGAAAAGACGGGAAAAGATCTGAATCAAAGATATCACTGAGACCATTCAAAAGAACGGAAATGATGAAAGCAGCTTCAATCTTAAGGAAATTCTTTGAATGCGGAAACCAACCAGTATAAGCTACGAACGATAACTAGTCACATGGAAGTCTCATAAGGAAGACTATAAAACCACAGGGAGAACCCTACATGAATGTAAGGAATAGAAACTGCAAGAAACTGCAAGATAATTGTAGAAAAACAAGTTTGATCATAGCTATATGAATTGATTGACTCTTATTCATTGTCAATAATTAATATTTCCCAGGGAAAATACATAATATATTTGGCCTCGATCAAGAAGAACAATATGTTTAACTAAATATTGATGGTGAAGGAGTTAAACACAACTTAAACGAGAATTGAAATAAAAAAGGAACAAAAAAAATGAACAAAGAAAAACATGAATAAAATATTACAAAACAAAGAAAAATCGAAACACCACGAAAATCGATGAAGTGAAACTACGAAATAGAACTCAAAGTGGGGAAACCCGATCGATCGATCGATCAGTATTTGCTCTACTTTTTATTGGAGTTAGGCATCAGCAGATCGATACGAGTTATGTTTTTATTGATCTATTTTATCGGGCGATCGATATTATTGAGACAAATTAAGTGTTAGAGATAGCGAGATTATCTACTTCCTTCCCACTGCGAGATGTGACACAAGGTCGGAAGATGGGAAAATCAAGCCAGCGCTCCTGAACAAGGAGCACTCTGGTCGATTAAAAATTGCCGTCGGTATTCCCCGGTCGGGGAGCCTTAGGCAATTAGCAATAAGCTAACTCAACCCCAAAGAGGGGAGGCAAGGCAAAGGTTGGGAGGGTGGATCTCCTAGGACTAAACAGCCCGTTAGATAAAAGGCCACCGAAATGGCCCAGTTTTTGCCGGACTGATTGTCGAGAACGGATCCTCGACTGGTGTGTTTGTCTCACAAGTCTCTGAGAAACAGACGCTGCTCCCCAAAACTGCGAGAGAGAGAGAGAGAGGGGGGAGAGGGAGAAAGGGAAAGAAAGAGAGAGGGGAAAGAGAGAGAGAGAGAAAGAGAGAAATAAAGAGTGTGTGTGTGTGTGTGTGTATGTTAATGTGCGAATGGGGGATGCGGCGGGACGGATGACAAATTAGAAAAATAAACAACACGAAATTGTTAAAAATGACTAAAGTCACGAAGGAAAGTAAAACATATACTAATGCGTCACAGCTTATAAAGGCCACTCCGAATCAGAATTAATGAAATTATCAATTAGACATAGAACAATACTATGAGAGGATTTGAAACAATGGGTTAAAAAGGCTGAATTTTATTATTTTAGAAGACGACTTAAAGAGCGATGTTTCTGACAAAGTGGGAAGAATTGCTGTTTTCATAATCTATCCATCAAACACTTATTGTTGGCTAGTTTTTGACCTTGAAGTAGTATTTCTTAGCTCCTTATATCAAGTGGCTTTGAGTCTTGTCTTGAGCAATTTCCATTAAGAAAAAAGACGACTACGTTGCAGTCCACAGGAAAGCACTCACGTGATATAGGGTTCCACAAATGAGAAGTTCTCGGAGAGAAAAAGCTACGTTCATGGAACTTTCGTTGGGATCAAAGTACACAGATGAAGAAAGGAAACTTGCAGTGGTGGTAGATGAACGAGTACTTGCTGTGACGGTTTTACGGGGGTTATAAAGAAATAAAAATGGTTTATTTTCTCTGTTTTACGGCATATCAACCCTTTTTATTTGATATAAAAACGCAATACTTACTATTTGATTTACCTCTCTAGGAGGTTAGATATAAGGTCAAGTGTTAAGTTGAAAGTCAGTGCATTAGTATTAGCGCACGTTAGCCTACAAAAGGCCTGAGCAGCCCTGTCGGAATTCCTATGTAGAGGCGCCCCAGGTGATTAGCGATACACTAACCCCTTCTCAAAGAGAAGATAACGGGTTGACCTCCTGGGGCTGTACAAGCCATACCTCAGCCCGAAAACAACAAAGTTATTGTCGAACTGAGTGCCGACAACGTATCCCCGACGTGTCTAAAATAGGTGTCTTATCAAATGTCTGAAAACAAGCGTAAATTCCGAATTGATATCGACGGACAATTTATCCATTTTCTAAGCTTATGATCCTTCCCACTTTGTTGAAGATGACAATGAACAGGTGAATGGTTTAAGGAAAGTTGCATGGCCAATTCTTCAACTGATACATTAGGCTTTACTTTACATAAATCCACAATGAGCTCTTCATCAAACACAACTGGACGTTCTTTAAGGGCTAATTCTCCAATTCTGAATATTGTAAACCATTTTCTGCACGGTTTTTCATTCATAAACATATGAAAATATATTTATGGCAATTAAGCTCCATGAAACGCGGAAGCCTTTATTTAGCTTACTTTTCATAAATCTAACTTAATCTTACGATCCTACGGTTATGAAACGCGGACGCCTCTGTGTAGCTTAATTACCATACATATGTTTTCATACTTTACTATATATATATATATATATATATATATATATATATATATATATATATATATATATATATATATGAATGTTATAATTTGCTCATATATAGGTACAACCTGATTTTCTTGGCCTTTTGGCTAAGATCAAAGTGTAGTATCTGTTCCGATGGATACTGCACGCCTGTCCTGTGCAGTTCTAGGAGGTGCACCCTCCCAGGCTTTGCCTCCCCTCTTTGGGGAGGAGTAAGTTTATTGCTTACTGTCTGAGGCGCCCCTACCGGGGAATGCCGACGAGGCTGCCCAGGCAATTTTTAAATGGCCAGAGTGCTCACCTCTCGAGCGCTGGCTTTTTAAACCCCACTTTCTCGACCCGATCTTGGGTCACATCTTACTTGTGGGAGTAAGATAAAACTGGCCTTGTGCCTAACTCCTGGGGAGGAGTAAATAAAACCTGGTTCAGTATTCTATTATTATTTATGTTTTTTTTCTTTCCTTCGTTACTTTCTTTCTATTTCCTTTTTGTCTATATTTTTTATTCTGCTTTTCTTTCTCCCTCTCTCTCCCCGCCCCCTCCCCCTATCTCTCTCTCTCTCTCTCTCTCTCTCTCTCTCTCTCTCTCTCTCTGCGCCTCTATTTCCTTTTTTTTTTAGTTTTCGTTTTTTTCTCTCTATCTCATCGCTTTCATTTCCATCTCCTCCATCTCTGTTTCTGGTCATCTAACCCTAACACCCCCGTATGTAGACTCATCCCAATGAAAGATACTCAACTTCGCACTGCGTTCGTGTGTTTTCCCATTCACACAATCGCTGCAATTCGTGACATATTTTGACAACAAAAACACATATTTGTTCGTCGTCGCTTCAGTGTTTGCACGGATCTTTCTGCACGTGTTGATGTGTGTGCAACCGGTTGAACCGCGAGTGAATTTCGACAACCACTTCATCTCGATTTTGTCGAGGTTGCAAAATTTTACTGCTAGTATCGACCACGTTTGACGAGAAAAAAATGCTTCGTTTACAAGAAAAAAATATAGCGAATAAAAGATTTTGGCTCGTTAATTTACGGCATATCACCCTTTTTTCCTATTTAATACCGAATCACTTATGATCGTATATAAATACTTTTTTATCTTTCTCGACCGAGGGCATTTTTATTTTGTCCTATCTAGAATGCTACTTTATGGGGATCTTGATATCCCCCACCTTCAACCGACCTTGTACAATAATAATAATAATAGTGATGATGATGATGCTACTGCTACTGCTGCTGCTACTGCTACTGCTACTGCTACTGCTACTGCTACTGCTAACGCTGCCGCTACCGCTGCTGCTGCTGCTGCTGCTGCTGCTGATGATGATGATGATGATGATGATGATTCATAATAACTGATGAGAGATTTGCTTACGAAAGTCGGTTGATAAAATATAGACTAAGATTCAGAATACGCTTTTGGAATTCAAGACTGAATGTGTTTTGAAATCGGCGGTTAAGAGTTGAGTTGTAAAAATTAACATTTGTCATTTGTCGTTAGAAAAGGAATGCTTGAAAACGTATGCAATTTTGATAGATGCTATCCACGAGAAGAGATAATTTTTATATATTAATCAACGTTTCGTCTTTATTATAACACTTCCTCAGGATGATAATTTTAAGAAAAATGTCATGCAAGTACATCGAAATATTGGGTTGACATGATGGGTTGATGAGAAAAAAGTAGTAGCCGTTGCTACTAAGAGTGCTGGACCAAGGTCCGGGCTGAGAGAAGTCAGTCAGTGGCAGAGAGTGAAGTGAATGTGACTGACTTCTCTCAGCACGGACCTTGGTCCAGCGCTCTTAGTAGCCACGGCTACTACTTTTTCTCATCAACCCATCATGTCAACCCAATATTTCGATGTACTTGCATGACATCTTTCTTAAAATTATCATCCTGAGGAAGTATTATAATAAAGACGAAACGTTGATTGATATATAAAAACACATCTCTTGGTTTTTCCTTTTTCATTTCCATTACGTAAGAATACTCTCATCCTTGCTTTCTCATATATATATATATATATATATATATATATATATATATATATATATATATATATATATATATATAACAAGTGTTACGAACGTCATCTTTTGTTTTGTACAAACGAAGTCTATAGTAATAGAGTGAATCATAGAAAATCCGAAACGGAAATAAAAATGCAACTCGCACGCTTGTTGTTGGCTTGAATCATGAGTCACTAATACGTAACGGTTATCAGCGTTTCTATTTGTAGCCTGATAAAAAAATGGAAAGAAAGGATAAAGAAAGAAAGGTCAGCTGTTGACCAATTCCTATCGTATTTATAGAGACTCTTCGAGAATTATATCGATTTGACATATTATGGACTGCTTTAGAATCTTGTTTTTCGGTGCGTCTGACCTTTTAGTAGCGGCTGCGAGTTTGATCAAATCAATAAACTCACTGGCCATGGAATCGTCTATGCCGACAATGAGTCCTATTCAGATCCATCGTGCTCATTTCGGCATCAATACTATTGTGAAAAGTATGAACCGACACCCTGCCCGAGAGTTCAACGTTCAAATTACTCGGCCTATTATTCACAGGTAACATTAATTGAAATAAATAATGTTGCCAAATCTGCTGCAAAGAAAGTGGATTCCCTTTACTTGGCTAGAAAACTTTTTACACCTACCAGTATTCTAAATATCTATAAAGCCACCATACGCCATGCAAGGAGTATTTTTGCCACATCTAGGCTGCTGCATCCTCCACTAGTCTCTACTATTTATACGGGGTGCAAAAAGTCTCTACTATTTATACGGGGTGCATAAAGTATCTGCTATTTATACGGGGTGCAAAAAGTATCTACTATTTATACAAAGTGCAAACAGTCTCTACTATTTATACGGGGTGCAAAAAGTCTCTACTATTTATACGGGGTGCAAAAAAATAATCTCTAACCTAATAAAGTCCCGAACTGTCTCCAGTCCCTGCCCCTATCTACGCAACGCTACCTCCCTGTGCTTGTTTGACAAGTACTTCCACGGAATGTGTTCTGAAGACCTTATTATACTTGTACTACCTCAACGTAAATACCATCAACAAGTAGCAAAATCGCACCCTTTCAGTCTAGAGGCCCCCAGATGCCGGAAAACCAACTACTCTAATAGCTTCTTTCCTCGAAGTGATTACCTTTGGACTCCCTAGTCTCCCCTTTCTTTCTCCGACTGTACCAACGTACAGAAATATAAATGTAATGTGAATAAATATCTTGTTGCACACCTCATCACGAAAGATACCCCCCCACCCCATTTAATCTGGCCTCTAATTCACAGTAACCTTGTACGTTTCAGTGGCAATATGCCTTGTTTGGAGCGATGAAATGTAAACAAAAATAAGTCTAATCATATTTATAAGAAGCTAAGTCCGTTGGTCTGTCACACTTTAGTTTAACTTTTTTAGCTTGATCGGTCTATCACGTCCAAGTTTTAAATTGTATGTTTAGATGCGTCGCTGCATCTCTATCAATATCTCAGTCTATCGGTTGGACCATTAGTCTGTCACGTCCAAGTTTTAAATTGTATGTTTAGATGCGTCGCTGCATCTCTATAAATATCTCAGTCTATCGGTTGGACCATTAGTCTGTCACGTCCAAGTTTGAAATTGTATGTTTAGATGCGTCGCTGCATCTCTATAAATATCTCAGTCTATCGGTTGGACCATTAGTCTGTCACGTCTAAGTTTCAAATTGTATGTTTAGATGCGTCGCTGCATCTCTATAAATATCTCAGTCTATCGGTTGGACCATTAGTCTGTCACGTCTAAGTTTTAAATTGTATGTTTAGATGCGTCGCTGCATCTCTATAAATATCTCAGTCTATCGGTTGGACCATTAGTCTGTCACGTCTAAGTTTTAAATTGTATGTTTAGATGCGTCGCTGCATCTCTATAAACATCTCAGTTTATCGGTTGGACCATTAGTCTGTCACGTCCAAGTTTGAAATTGTATGTTTAGATGCTCGCTGCATCTCTATAAACATCTCAGTATATCGGTTGGACCATTAGTCTGTCACGTCCAAGTTTTAAATTGTATGTTTAGATGCGTCGCTGCATCTCTATAAATATCTCAGTCTATCGGTTGGACCATTAGTCTGTCACGTCCAAGTTTGAAATTGTATGTTTAGATGCGTCGCTGCATCTCTATAAATATCTCAGTCTATCGGTTGGACCATTAGTATGTCACGTCTAAGTTTTAAATTGTATGTTTAGATGCGTCGCTGCATCTCTATAAATATCTATGTCTATCGGTTGGACCATTAGTCTGTCACGTCTAAGTTTTAAATTGTATGTTTAGATGCGTCGCTGCATCTCTATAAATATCTCAGTCTATCGGTTGGACCATTAGTCTGTCACGTCCAAGTTTTAAATTGTATGTTGAGATGCGTCGCTGCATCTCTATAAATATCTCAGTCTATCGGTTGGACCATTAGTCTGTCACGTCTAAGTTTTAAATTGTATGTTTAGATGCGTCGCTGCATCTCTATAAACATCTCAGTTTATCGGTTGGACCATTAGTCTGTCACGTCCAAGTTTGAAATTGTATGTTTAGATGCGTCGCTGCATCTCTATAAATATCTCAGTCTATCGGTTGGACCATTAGTCTGTCACGTCTAAGTTTTAAATTGTATGTTTAGATGCGTCGCTGCATCTCTATAAACATCTCAGTTTATCGGTTGGACCATTAGTCTGTCACGTCCAAGTTTGAAATTGTATGTTTAGATGCGTCGCTGCATCTCTATAAATATCTCAGTCTATCGGTTGGACCATTAGTCTGTCACGTCTAAGTTTTAAATTGTATGTTTAGATGCGTCGCTGCATCTCTATAAATATCTCAGTCTATCGGTTGGACCATTAGTCTGTCACGTCCAAGTTTTAAATTGTATGTTTAGATGCGTCGCTGCATCTCTATAAATATCTCAGTCTATCGGTTGGACCATTAGTCTGTCACGTCTAAGTTTAAAATTGTATGTTTAGATGCGTCGCTGCATCTCTATAAATATCTCAGTCTATCGGTTGGACCATTAGTCTGTCACGTCCAAGTTTTAAATTGTATGTTTAGATGCGTCGCTGCATCTCTATAAATATCTCAGTCTATCGGTTGGACCATTAGTCTGTCACGTCTAAGTTTTTAATTGTATGTTTAGATGCGTCGCTGCATCTCTATAAATATCTCAGTCTATCGGTTGGACCATTAGTCTGTCACGTCTAAGTTTTAAATTGTATGTTTAGATGCGTCGCTGCATCTCTATAAATATCTCAGTCTATCGGTTGGACCATTAGTCTGTCACGTCCAAGTTTGAAATTGTATGTTTAGATGCGTCGCTGCATCTCTATAAATATCTCAGTCTATCGGTTGGACCATTAGTCTGTCACGTCCAAGTTTGAAATTGTATGTTTAGATGCGTCGCTGCATCTCTATAAATATCTCAGTCTATCGGTTGGACCATTAGTCTGTCACGTCTAAGTTTTAAATTGTATGTTTAGATGCGTCGCTGCATCTCTATAAATATCTCAGTCTATCGGTTGGACCATTAGTCTGTCACGTCTAAGTTTTAAATTGTATGTTTAGATGCGTCGCTGCATCTCTATAAATATCTCAGTCTATCGGTTGGACCATTAGTCTGTCACGTCTAAGTTTTAAATTGTATGTTTAGATGCGTCGCTGCATCTCTATACATATCTCAGTCTATCGGTTGGACCATTAGTCTGTCACGTCTAAGTTTTAAATTGTATGTTTAGATGCGTCGCTGCATCTCTATAAACATCTCAGTTTATCGGTTGGACCATTAGTCTGTCACGTCCAAGTTTGAAATTGTATGTTTAGATGCGTCGCTGCATCTCTATAAATATCTCAGTCTATCGGTTGGACCATTAGTCTGTCACGTCTAAGTTTTAAATTGTATGTTTGGATGCGTCGCTGCATCTCTATAAACATCTCAGTTTATCAGTTGGACCATTAGTCTGTCACGTCCAAGTTTAAAATTGTATGTTTAGATGCGTCGCTGCATCTCTATAAATATCTCAGTCTATCGGTTGGACCATTAGTCTGTCACGTCTAAGTTTTAAATTGTATGTTTAGATGCGTCGCTGCATCTCTATAAATATCTCAGTCTATCGGTTGGACCATTAGTCTGTCACGTCCAAGTTTTAAATTGTATGTTTAAGTGCGTCGCTGCATCTCTATAAATATCTCAATCTACCGGTTGGACCATTAGTCTGTCACGTCTAAGTTTTAAATTGTATGTTTAGATGCGTCGCTGCATCTCTATAAATATCTCAGTCTATCGGTTGGACCATTAGTCTGTCACGTCCAAGTTTGAAATTGTATGTTTAGATGCGTCGCTGCATCTCTATAAATATCTCAGTCTATCGGTTGAACCATTAGTCTGTCACGTCTAAGTTTTAAATTGTATGTTTAGATGCGTCGCTGCATCTCTATAAATATCTCAGTCTATCGGTTGGACCATTAGTCTGTCACGTCTAAGTTTTAAATTGTATGTTTAGATGCGTCGCTGCATCTCTATAAATATCTCAGTCTATCGGTTGGACCATTAGTCTGTCACGTCAAGTTTTAAATTGTATGTTTAGATGCGTCGCTGCATCTCTATAAATATCTCAGTCTATCGGTTGGACCATTAGTCTGTCACGTCTAAGTTTTAAATTGTATGTTTAGATGCGTCGCTGCATCTCTATAAATATCTCAGTCTATCGGTTGGACCATTAGTCTGTCACGTCTAAGTTTTAAATTGTATGTTTAGATGCGTCGCTGCATCTCTATAAACATCTCAGTTTTTCGGTTGGACCATTAGTCTGTCACGTCCAAGTTTGAAATTGTATGTTTAGATGCGTCGCTGCATCTCTATAAACATCTCAGTTTATCGGTTGGACCATTAGTCTGTCACGTCCAAGTTTCCAATTGTATGTTTAGATGCGTCGCTGCATCTCTATAAATATCTCAGTCTATCGGTTGGACCATTAGTTTGTCACGTCTAAGTTTGAAATTGCATTCTTAGATGCATGAGAGACTTTGTCCTTCTTAGCATTCGGTCTTATTCTAATTGTCAACATTTTATTACCTTGAAACAATTATATATATATAAATATATATATATATATATATATATATATATATATATATATATATACATATATATATATTAGTAGAGAATGGTAGTTTGCTTGAAGCATTGCTGGGTATAGTAGTAGTAAGTTTTTGAAAGGCTGTGGGCAATGCAATTCCGGGTAAGATGCAAGTTGAAAGGAAAGGAACAAAAACAATAAAAATAAATCGAGTACGATATAAGACTTACTATTTATTTTTCCTTTTTTTTTCCTTTTTTTTTTTTTTTTTTCTTACATAACAGCAAGAGTGTTTTAGCTGTTCGTGTGATGTCCGGGTGATTAAAAATCACTATTTGATATTTCGGGAAAAGACATCCCTTTTTCAAAAATAATTAGACCAGAAGAATAATAATATTTTATTCTTCTCCGACTGTGTAGAGAATAATACAAAACAAAATGGCTGCCAGATATAGACCGCAGCAAAAAAAAAAAAAAAAAAAAAAAAAAAAACAGTTTCACAGGGAATATAAATTAAGTTAAGTTTTATTTTAATATTATGTTAAATATATGATTGGTGTTTAGAATATTAGTGTAATGTTGGTTAGGTGTATGGTGTTCGATAAACTGTTAGTTTTGATAATATATATATATCATTTTTTTATTTTTATTTTTTTTTTATATTTGAATATTTACTTTGTTTTATCTTCGTATTTTTTATTTTGTTTATCTTTCTATCGTAATTTAAGAATTTTAATATAAATTAAAGTAATTAGTCTCATATTTTAAATATTCTAGATCTATCTACTTATCGATTTCGATCATCATCTATTAAAGAAGTGTTATTAATTACTAATTGTGAGTTTCGTCAAATTAGATTAACGAATTAACTTATTAACTTGATATATTTATTATAAGATAAAGGGGAGTAACTCTGGATTTTTTAAAATATTTTTTTAATAATTAATTTTTTAATTTTTTTTTTTTTTAATTTATTTTTTTTGGTGGAGATCTGTATAATAATATTAGTATATATATACAACATATATACACATAATGCATATATACATATATATATACATATCTATGTATTATTGTTTGTTTAATTGTTTATCTATATATATTCATCAATTTCTTTACATATTTGTTTGTTTGTTTGTTTTTGTTTTTTTTGTTGTTTTTTTTATTTATTTATTTATTTATTTGTTATTATTATTATTTACTTGTTTAATTTATTTTATGAATTATTTATTTAATATTTGCATGTTATTTGTATACATTCTATATGTGTTTGGATTTATTAATTAATAATGCTAGGTTATGGAGTGACTTATTTTGGTGGGTTAGACGAGTATGCTGAATATGGTTTTTGGTTTGTGGTTGAAAGTGTGTAAGGATGGAAGTTCATATGGGGAGGGGCCTGTTTGATTGTTTGGGTGTATGGTGAGTTTATTATGGGAGGTGAGTAATGAGTGGAGTGGTGGAAACGGACTCTGTTAAGTGTTAGATATGGGGGTTGGTTGGTGGATGGGGGGTAGATATTATAGAATGAAAGGTGAGTAGAGCTCGTGACGTTGATTGAGTGAGGGGTTTAATCTGGAGATGAGGATTGATTCTGTGATTCTAAGGTCACCGATGTTTCTGACAGACGCTAAGATGGAGACGTGAATATCGCGCTGAGTGTTTGAGCAAATCTCTATGTGTTTGTGGAAAGAGGATATACGGGTATTCAAGTGCTCCTTTATGCGCAAGTGTAGCGGTCTTGTAGTGTTGCCGATGTAAAATTTTTTGCATTTATTACACTGTAGTTTGTAAACACAGTTAGTGCGAAGGCAGAGACCTGTGTTGGAGATAGGGCAATTGGCCAGGGAGCAGGGTTCGGGTGTGTGGTTAGTGTGTTTATTAGATAGATGTTGGCGTAAGGAGGTGCCAGTATGTGTTAGTTGTATGTTAAGGTTTTCCTTATGTATTGCCTTGCGGATGGAGGTGGTGATCTTATCGCTGAAGAAAGGGAGTTTTAAGAAGCATGTGTTAGCGAGGGTGCGGTGTCTACGTGTTTTGGGCTTATTTAGGTGGGCTATGGTGGGGGCGGGGTAGCCATTATTTTGGAGGGTTTGGTGGAAGTTTTTAGTGTGTGATATTTTGTCAGCAGCAGAAGAGCATTTATTTTGTATTCGGGTAATTTCATTATGGGCATAACTTAATTTGGCTTTTGTGGGCAGGGCAGACTTATAGTGTATGAAAAGGTTTTTGCAGGCAGGTTTCCTATAGAAGTTAGTGTGTATAGAGCCATCTTCGGTGATGTAAAGGTTGAAATCAAGGAGAGAGAGTGAGCCGGACTCGTTTGGGTGTTCTATGGTGAATTGTATGTGGGGGTCGGTGTTGTTGAATGTGTTGAATATTTGTGTGGCTTCGTCTTGAGATGATGTAAGGATTAGAATGTCATCTATATATCTGGAGAAGAATATATAGGAGAGGCAGGAGTTAAGTGCTCGTTGTTCTAACCGGTTCATGTAGGTGATGGCTAAGAGACCGGAAAGGCTAGAACCCATGGGGAGGCCGGAGATTTGTTTGAAAGTGTGCTGCTGAAAGGTAAAGTATGTGTTGTCGATGATGATGTATAAGAGATTGTGAATGTCAGTAGGTGTTAGTCCGAAGAGCTCTAGGTTGTCAGAGGAAGATATGTGGTCGGTGATAAGGTCTATGGCTGGGTGTGCGGGTATTGAGGTGTAGAGGGAGATTACGTCTAGGCTAAATATATAGTTGTTAGTTTGTAGTTGTTGGTGTTGGAGTGAGTGTAGTCTGCTAATTACTTGGTCGGAGCTGCTGACATGTGCGGGGAAGGTGGAGAGTAGTGGTTTGAGTAGTTGAGAGAAAAGCCAAGAGATTTTATAGAGTGGTCCTTCAATACTAGAGACTATAGGTCTAATTTGTGTGTGTGTGTTGGTCTTGTGTGTTTTAATGAGGTGGTAGAAGGTGGGAAGTCTGCTATTTTTGGTGGTGAAGTTGATTTTGTATTTTTGGGGGAGGTTACGTGTGAGACAGATTTGGGACCAGGTGTTGTTAATGGAGTTTTGGACTAATGTGGCTGAAATGTTGGGAGCGGGGGTGTATAGGTTGTTGTTGTTAAGATGTTCGAGAGCGAGTATGTTGTATGAGTCTTGAGAGATGATACAGAATTCCTTACCTTTATCAGAGGGTAAGTAAACTAGGTTTTTATTTTTCAGGTTTTCTAGGGTAAGGCGTTGGGATCTGGTGATGTTAGGGGTGATGTGGGGTTGTTCTTGTTGGAGTATATCAAGGATCCTCTGTTTTAATCTAGAAAGTTTTTGATCAAGTAGGTGGTTACTAGGTGGTGGGTGTAGTGGGTGGTCAAGCTGGTAGACAGGGAAGGAATTAGTAGTGTTGGATGTATTATTAGGGATGTCTAGAGTAGGTTGATTAAATGCTGTGAGCCATTTGAGGTGATAAGCTGTTCTACAGAATTGAGTCTCGATCTTAAGTGTTGTGTGGTCGTTTAGCTTTTTAGCCCACCTAAATAAGCCCAAAACACGTAGACACCGCACCCTCGCTAACACATGCTTCTTAAAACTCCCTTTCTTCAGCGATAAGATCACCACCTCCATCCGCAAGGCAATACATAAGGAAAACCTTAACATACAACTAACACATACTGGCACCTCCTTACGCCAACATCTATCTAATAAACACACTAACCACACACCCGAACCCTGCTCCCTGGCCAATTGCCCTATCTCCAACACAGGTCTCTGCCTTCGCACTAACTGTGTTTACAAACTACAGTGTAATAAATGCAAAAAATTTTACATCGGCAACACTACAAGACCGCTACACTTGCGCATAAAGGAGCACTTGAATACCCGTATATCCTCTTTCCACAAACACATAGAGATTTGCTCAAACACTCAGCGCGATATTCACGTCTCCATCTTAGCGTCTGTCAGAAACATCGGTGACCTTAGAATCACAGAATCAATCCTCATCTCCAGATTAAACCCCTCACTCAATCAACGTCACGAGCTCTACTCACCTTTCATTCTATAATATCTACCCCCCATCCACCAACCAACCCCCATATCTAACACTTAACAGAGTCCGTTTCCACCACTCCACTCATTACTCACCTCCCATAATAAACTCACCATACACCCAAACAATCAAACAGGCCCCTCCCCATATGAACTTCCATCCTTACACACTTTCAACCACAAACCAAAAACCATATTCAGCATACTCGTCTAACCCACCAAAATAAGTCACTCCATAACCTAGCATTATTAATTAATAAATCCAAACACATATAGAATGTATACAAATAACATGCAAATATTAAATAAATAATTCATAAAATAAATTAAACAAGTAAATAATAATAATAAAAAATAAATAAATAAATAAATAAAAAAAAAATAAAATAAAAAATAAAAAAAACAAATATGTAAAGAAATTGATGAATATATAGATAAACAATTAAACAAACAATAATACATAGATATGTATATATATATGTATATATGCATTATGTGTATATATGTTGTATATATATACTAATATTATTATACAGATCTCCACCAAAAAAAAAAATTAAAAAAATTAAAAATTAAAAAATTAATTATAAAAAAAATATTTTAAAAAATCCAGAGTTACTCCCCTTTATCTTATAATAAATATATCAAGTTAATAAGTTAATTCGTTAATCTAATTTGACGAAACTCACAATTAGTAATTAATAACACTTCTTTAATAGATGATAATCGAAATCGATAAGTAGATAGATCTAGAATATTTAAAATATGAGACTAATTACTTTAATTTATATTAAAATTCTTAAATTACGATAGAAAGATAAACAAAATAAAAAATACGAAGATAAAACAAAGTAAATATTCAAATATAAAAATAAAAAATAAAAATAAAAAAATGATATATATATATTATCAAAACTAACAGTTTATCGAACACCATACACCTAACCAACATTACACTAATATTCTAAACACCAATCATATATTTAACATAATATTAAAATAAAACTTAACTTAATTTATATTCCCTGTGAAACTGTTTTTTTTTTTGTTTTTTTTTGCTGCGGTCTATATCTGGCAGCCATTTTGTTTTGTATTATTCTCTACACAGTCGGAGAAGAATAAAATATTATTATTCTTCTGGTCTAATTATTTTTGAAAAAGGGATGTCTTTTCCCGAAATATCAAATAGTGATTTTTAATCACCCGGACATCACACGAACAGCTAAAACACTCTTGCTGTTATGTAAGAAAAAAAAAAAAAAAAAGGAAAAAAAAGGAAAAAAATAAATAGTAAGTCTTATATCGTACTCGATTTATTTTTATTGTTTTTGTTCCTTTCCTTTCAACTTGCATCTTACCCGGAATTGCATTGCCCACAGCCTTTCAAAAACTTACTACTACTATACCCAGCAATGCTTCAAGCAAACTACCATTCTCTACTAACACTTCGTCTAGGCCAGACACAGTTTGCATACGCCAGAGAATTATTCCGACTCTCGGAGAAACGTGCCAAAGGCAGCTGCCAGATCCGCTTCCTCAAAAGGTGCCTCAAGCACAACATAACACCCAACACTATACAAAACATCCACCTACCCGCCTGCCTCCACCTACCCATACTTTACCCAGCTAAAAAATTCATACATAACTATTGTATCAAGAAAATTATCCAATACCTCCATTGTAAACTTCATCAACTCATCAACACCATCACAGAGATCAACTCCTCACTATCCACACCCACAGAACAATCAACACACAACATATCTACGGCTGTCAATGATGCCTATCACCATTGCTTCAACCTCGAGAAAAGCCGACTTAAACGGAAATTCACTTGGCTTTCCCAGAAGTATTCTCAACCTCACATCACCAAGAACACTAGTACCACCAGAACCTACAACTCCAACAACCACCTCACTAGCCCCCCCATGGTCACTGACCTCACCGGCTCCCTTACTACTGCCGAGACTGAGCTTCTCAGCCTTGGCCCCAAATTCATCACCACCCAAAAGCTAAACGACCACACAAAACTTAAGATCGAGACTCAATTCTGTAGAACAGCTTATCACCTCAAATGGCTCACAGCATTTAATCAACCTACTCTAGACATCCCTAATAATACATCCAACACTACTAATTCCTTCCCTGTCTACCAGCTTGACCACCCACTACACCCACCACCTAGTAACCACCTACTTGATCAAAAACTTTCTAGATTAAAACAGAGGATCCTTGATATACTCCAACAAGAACAACCCCACATCACCCCTAACATCACCAGATCCCAACGCCTTACCCTAGAAAACCTGAAAAATAAAAACCTAGTTTACTTACCCTCTGATAAAGGTAAGGAATTCTGTATCATCTCTCAAGACTCATACAACATACTCGCTCTCGAACATCTTAACAACAACAACCTATACACCCCCGCCCCCAACATTTCAGCCACATTAGTCCAAAACTCCATTAACAACACCTGGTCCCAAATCTGTCTCACACGTAACCTCCCCAAAAAATACAAAATCAACTTCACCACCAAAAATAGCAGACTTCCCACCTTCTACCACCTCATTAAAACACACAAGACCAACACACACACACAAATTAGACCTATAGTCTCTAGTATTGAAGGACCACTCTATAAAATCTCTTGGCTTCTCTCTCAACTACTCAAACCACTACTCTCCACCTTCCCCGCACATGTCAGCAGCTCCGACCAAGTAATTAGCAGACTACACTCACTCCAACACCAACAACTACAAACTAACAACTATATATTTAGCCTAGACGTAATCTCCCTCTACACCTCAATACCCGCACACCCAGCCATAGACCTCATCACCGACCACATATCTTCCTCTGACAACCTAGAGCTCTTCGGACTAACACCTACTGACATTCACAATCTCTTATACATCATCATCGACAACACATACTTTACCTTTCAGCAGCACACTTTCAAACAAATCTCCGGCCTCCCCATGGGTTCTAGCCTTTCCGGTCTCTTAGCCATCACCTACATGAACCGGTTAGAACAACGAGCACTTAACTCCTGCCTCTCCTATATATTCTTCTCCAGATATATAGATGACATTCTAATCCTTACATCCTCTCAAGACGAAGCCACACAAATATTCAACACATTCAACAACACCGACCCCCACATACAATTCACCATAGAACACCCAAACGAGTCCGGCTCACTCTCTCTCCTTGATTTCAACCTTAACATCACCGAAGATGGCTCTATACACACTAACTTCTATAGGAAACCTGCCTGCAAAAACCTTTTCATACACTATAAGTCTGCCCTGCCCACAAAAGCCAAATTAAGTTATGCCCATAATGAAATTACCCGAATACAAAATAAATGCTCTTCTGCTGCTGACAAAATATCACACACTAAAAACTTCCACCAAACCCTCCAAAATAATGGCTAAATAAGCCCAAAACACGTAGACACCGCACCCTCGCTAACACATGCTTCTTAAAACTCCCTTTCTTCAGCGATAAGATCACCACCTCCATCCGCAAGGCAATACACAAGGAAAACCTTAACATACAACTAACACATACTGGCACCTCCTTACGCCAACATCTATCTAATAAACACACTAACCACACATCCGAACCCTGCTCCCTGGCCAATTGCCCTATCTCCAACACAGGTCTCTGCCTTCGCACTAACTGTGTTTACAAACTACAGTGTAATAAATGCAAAAAATTTTACATCGGCAACACTACAAGACCGCTACACTTGCGCATAAAGGAGCACTTGAATACCCGTATATCCTCTTTCCACAAACACATAGAGATTTGCTCAAACACTCAGCGCGATATTCACGTCTCCATCTTAGCGTCTGTCAGAAACATCGGTGACCTTAGAATCACAGAATCAATCCTCATCTCCAGATTAAACTCCTCACTCAATCAACGTCACGAGCTCTACTCACCTTTCATTCTATAATATCTACCCCCCATCCACCAACCAACCCCCATATCTAACACTTAACAGAGTCCGTTTCCACCACTCCACTCATAACTCACCTCCCATAATAAACTCACCATACACCCAAACAATCAAACAGGCCCCTCCCCATATGAACTTCCATCCTTACACACTTTCAACCACAAACCAAAAACCATATTCAGCATACTCGTCTAACCCACCAAAATAAGTCACTCCATAACCTAGCATTATTAATTAATAAATCCAAACACATATAGAATGTATACAAATAACATGCAAATATTAAATAAATAATTCATAAAATAAATTAAACAAGTAAATAATAATAATAAAAAATAAATAAATAAATAAATAAAAAAAAAATAAAATAAAAAATAAAAAAAACAAATATGTAAAGAAATTGATGAATATATAGATAAACAATTAAACAAACAATAATACATAGATATGTATATATATATGTATATATGCATTATGTGTATATATGTTGTATATATATACTAATATTATTATACAGATCTCCACCAAAAAAAAAAAATTAAAAAAATTAAAAATTAAAAAATTAATTATAAAAAAAATATTTTAAAAAATCCAGAGTTACTCCCCTTTATCTTATAATAAATATATCAAGTTAATAAGTTAATTCGTTAATCTAATTTGACGAAACTCACAATTAGTAATTAATAACACTTCTTTAATAGATGATAATCGAAATCGATAAGTAGATAGATCTAGAATATTTAAAATATGAGACTAATTACTTTAATTTATATTAAAATTCTTAAATTACGATAGAAAGATAAACAAAATAAAAAATACGAAGATAAAACAAAGTAAATATTCAAATATAAAAAAAAAAAATAAAAATAAAAAAATGATATATATATATTATCAAAACTAACAGTTTATCGAACACCATACACCTAACCAACATTACACTAATATTCTAAACACCAATCATATATTTAACATAATATTAAAATAAAACTTAACTTAATTTATATTCCCTGTGAAACTGTTTTTTTTTTGTTTTTTTTTTGCTGCGGTCTATATCTGGCAGCCATTTTGTTTTGTATTATTCTCTACACAGTCGGAGAAGAATAAAATATTATTATTCTTCTGGTCTAATTATTTTTGAAAAAGGGATGTCTTTTCCCGAAATATCAAATAGTGATTTTTAATCACCCGGACATCACACGAACAGCTAAAACACTCTTGCTGTTATGTAAGAAAAAAAAAAAAAAAAAAGGAAAAAAAAGGAAAAATAAATAGTAAGTCTTATATCGTACTCGATTTATTTTTATTGTTTTTGTTCCTTTCCTTTCAACTTGCATCTTACCCGGAATTGCATTGCCCACAGCCTTTCAAAAACTTACTAATATATATATATATATATATATATATATATATATATATATATATCTTAGCCTGTAATACAGCTTCATTGAGCTTACAATTTGATACATTTCAACTACTATAAGGACGATAATTAAAAAATATATATAAATATTCTTTGTAAAAAACACACACCCACATAATTGCACTTAAATAGACGGTGGAATCTTAAAAAACATATCTCGGCTGGAGTGTCTGAATTAGCTGGCGAATGTCTGGAATGTGGCAGGATGCCCCATCATCAGCAAACACAAAAAGTTAATTATATATATATATATATATATATATAATCAATTTTTTTATGACTATATATATATATATATATATATATATATAGTCATCAACAGACATACTATTTATCTATATAACAGCTCTTCAGTGCGGTTAGACTAGTCCCTAACCCAACCAGGAACCGACCCTTGAACTATCTAGCTGACAGTTGACAGCTCTCATCACTGAGCCACGAGATACTCGCTCGTAAATAATATCCATAATATCTATTGATGACGAAATAGCCGCAACCACCAGCCATTCCGTACTAATTTTCCGCTTAAATAAAAGTTAGATTTTCAAAAAATATGTGCTCGTCGGATTGTAATTATGTTAACACGCTCCTAAACCAGAAAAAAAAAACATACTATTGTCATTACAAAATAAACACGATTGATCTTTTCCAGCAGATTGCAAAATATATTTATTTCCAAGTGAGAGTATTGATTTACTCCTCTCCAGGAGTTAGGCACAAGGACAGTTTTTATCTTACTCCCACAAGTAAGATGTGACCCAAGGTCGGGTCGGGAAAGTGGGGTTTAAAAATTACCTGGGCAGCCCCGTCGACATTCCCCGGTAGGGGCGCCTCAGGCAGTAATCAATAAACTTACTCCTCCCCAAAGAGGGGAGGCGAAGCCTGGGAGGGTGGACCTCCTAAAACTGCACAGGACAGACCCATAGACCGGCGTAAATCAAGCCCCGAAGACCAAGACAATACCAGTCTATAAGGGTGCAGTATCCATCGGAACAGATACTACACTTTGATCTTAGCCAAAAGGCCAAGTGAGAGTAGATCCAACCGGATTTCGAGTCGGCATCACCGATTCCGTCGTCCCAATCGCGCAGTTTTCGATTAACACGTGAAATATTTTACAAAGTGATGAACGGACATTTAACGATGAAGTAAACCCATAAAAATGGACAAGTCATTCGTGTTATTAGATTCATTGTTTTGTTGCTCTGTTGCACAACGTTGCATTCTTTAGAATCGAGCGTCTTGTCTGAATATGGGAAAGTAACACTAGAAACTCCATGCAGAGATCACAGATCGGGTCTGAATTCACAATTGCCTGTGTTAATCATATATACTAGCAAATATATGTTCCCTCCCTTTTTGCTAGTGGTTTTATTTAATTGCTCAGTTTAATGTGTTTTGTTTTTTTACAACAACAAAAAAATAGAAAGAAAATCACCCCATTTTTTATTTTAATAAATAAAACACGGAATAATAAAAACATAGTGATCAAACAAAATTTACCCTTTACGGCGTAAAATATAAAACAAATAATCCTTAACTCACTCAAGGTCGTAAAAATATAGCAATATTTGAAGATTTTCAAATCGATAAAAAGGTTTACCTAAAATAAAATCAGCAATTCAAACAAGAAAATACAGTGAACACGATTCTTAATTCAGTTATTTAATTGCTCAGTAAAATGTGTTTGTTTTTTTTTACAAAAAATGTTAATTTTCAAATCAATTTTTTAAAATTAAATAATTTGATTCAATAAATTTGTGCTTAGAAACATAATTTAATTATAAAAAACCTAAACCGTTTTAATAAAAAATTAAAGTAAATATATCATTTTTAAGTAACTCGTACGATAAATCTCAGAGAATGTGTTTAAATGTTATCAACCAAATAACGCGCCCCTGTGTTGTGCCTCTCTCTCTCTTTATTTCTCTCTCTTTCTCTCTCTCTCTCTCTCTTTCTATCTCTCTTTCTTTGAAATAGAACATACTGGGCGTTCGAAAAAGAGCGTTAAACTGAATAATCAGAGGTCGGGTAACTAAATGTTAGAGTTAACGCCGGCTGTTCCATCATATTCCATTACAATCTTATTTAATTACATAACTCAATTATATAGATGGCTTTAATTAATTTTATTTATAATTTTTATTAAGATTATTAATATCGAGGAAAATATTTTGAATACATATGAAAATCAGAATGTTTATTTGCGAATATTAATTTATTAGAAGCTTTAAAAGTAATTAATTATGTAAATTTGAAAGACGCGTGATGTTTGGGTAAGTTTTGGAATGGGTATATATAGGAGCTGATAAGTAGATATCATGAGTGTATATTTGCGAATATTAATTTATTAGAAGCTTTAAAACAAATTAAATATGTAAATCTGAACGATGCGTGATGTTTGGGGAAGCTTATGAGTAGATATAAAAAGAGAGTGATCAAAACTAATGATATATTTTCGACTTCAGACAGACAGACAGACAGATACATAATCTCCATTATTAATCTATATATATAAATATATAAATATATATATATATATTTATATATATATATATATATATATATATATATATATATATTCATGATGAAAATATAGTTATGACATCTTTCCTTGGTTAACTAGCTAGACTAAACACTACGTAGCCGAATCTGTTACTCACGAGTGAAAGAGTTGACATGAGTCGAATCTCATGTAAGCGACTTGCTGTTTGCAAAAGGAAACACCGTCAGGTCATCGAGCAATTGCTTCTGTCGAGACCAACTAGTTCGAGGATCGACGGGAAGCCAGCGATGTCTAAGACTCGTCGACAATATCATTGCGTGCGCCACATCATAGGGAATCCGCTGGCGCCCCTTCAATATGAAAAAGTGTGAAGTCCTATGCACAAATGTGACAGAGTGACCTGCCTGAAAAAGGGGCCATACGGAATCAAGAAACTACTAGTATTAGGGGTGGGGCGTAATGGGTGAAAATTTCAGATTCATGCGAGTAGTATTTTTTTGTGTTCATTTATACATAAATAACACTAAACAATGAAACATTTTGAAAATTGTCAAAATTCAGAAGGTGCAGGCCAAAAATAGCTGTTAGGGCTCCACGGGACTGAAAATCCATCATTTTTCGGTGAAAAAGTGGTTTCATGCGACATTGCCGGTCCTAAAACATCATCAAAAGCTATGAATGAATATAGATGGTTAAATCTGATATAGTACTTTAATTTAGGACCATTTTCAGGCTGTGAAAGGGTTTTCATGAATGTAAAATAGCCAAAAACTATTGGCCTGCACCTTCTGAATTTTGCAAAATGTTCAAAATGTTTGATTGTTTAGTATTATTTATGTATAAATGAACACAAAAATACTACACGCATGAATCTGAAGTTTTCACCCATTACGTCCCACCCCTAATTTTCACCCATTACGTCCCACCCCTACTAGTATTAGTAAAAGATGTAAATCGTAATTTCGCCAATAAATCGAATTGTTTATTTGGACAATATTTAATCTGCGATATGGCGAGATTAGTCAAATGGTTAACAAGGTTTAGTCGTCTGTTTTGACAGACGAGCGTGTTCATAGCTAAGAGTTGACAGCGAGCTGACACCTGCAATTTGTAACAGCTAAACATGTTCTTGCGATAGGAATCAGAACATACGCCTTAGTCATCCGAGATGACGATGCGTTCAACTCTGAAAGAGAGAGAAAGAGAAGTTAATAATGGACCAATGAGAAAATACCACGTATGAAATATGTTTTTAGGCCGGGCAATGCCAATGATTGATTCTTTAATATATAAACGAAAGAAAAGTATGTCTTTGTCAGAAAAAGAGGGAGAGCAGAAAAAGACCAGAGAATGATAGAGATTGAGAGAGGATCAGCCCCTGAGAAAATTACCTACGATTAATTCTATTAGCACGACGAGAATTAATAGAAAGTTCAAGTTCAAATCCGAGGTATTCACCCCGCATATCCAACGAAAATTATTGAGCGTTACATTATGCAGGACCCTATCTCGAATAAGAATAGGTCAGCTAGTATGGATTTTGACATGGGTCGATTAAGCACGGGTTAAGCTGACGCGAACTTAGAGAAGTGAATCTGTTGTTACGAGTAAATGATCAGAAATATGAACTGTGGGTCGAGAAAGCAAAGCACGGGGTCAAAGAGGTTAGAGATAAAGAAATAATCAAGCAGATGAGTAACGTGGTGTGTTTTGGGGACGGGGAGAAAGTCAGGTCTTCAGTCAGTCAGTCCATAGAAAGGGAACGAGACGGACGACATAACGATGTGATAATTTAAAGGAAGTCTTAAAAACCGCAAAAACAGGCGAAAATGCTCCCCTCGAAAAGTTTGCTCGTTAGGTCCCTCAATTTGCCCCAGCAATATAGTCAACCTATTAAGTACTAATTATTTTAGAGAAATCTGGTCTCTCTCGGGTGAATGTTATCCAGCGAATAAAACTCCCTCAAGTTCTCAATCTTCTTTTCTGGCAAAGAAAAGTGGTTATTTCAGCTAGTTAAATTGATGAGAACACGCTGGACGATCACGACCACGGCAACATGCAGAGACAACCAAAGGAGATGGTAAAGAATTAAAAGTAATGAATGAACACACACGCATACAGGAGATAAGGACACGCATCCACGTGTAACTCACCCACACACCAATGACAGCTTTGATGCGCGCGTAGAGCTGCACTCATAAAAATAAGATATCAAAATATGTTAAAAAAATTTAAGAACGCTTTTAAAACCAAAACGTTACATTGTGCTTCCGTTTTCGATAATATATTTTTGTTTTGATATTAAGAATATTCTTATGATTTTTTTCTTCCCTTGTTGAGTTCCATGCATTCTTATTCCAGTCGACGCCGACATTCGGAAACAGGTGCAAAATCCTGACTTTGGACCAAACAAACACAACGTGGCAAAACCAGGAACACTAAACTAATATTCTTCAACGATTTGTAGTTTTCATCAGCCGAGCGGAAACCATTAATCGACTTCGATGCTCCGGGAGACAGGCCAAACTCGTAAACAGCACATCAACCATAACAGGGAGTAAGAACAGGTAACCAACTGGTGCGGTCAACCATGTGTTGTCCGTCGGTTATCGAGGCTAGTAACAGAACCCGTGACGAAGAGGAGCTTTCGTCATAAGTGGTACCTGTATAAGTCAGAAATATACATACGAAAGGGAGGAAGAAGATTATACTAATATTAACGATAGGGAAGTTTTATATTTTTGATGGGATAAGTATTTTACTATAAGATCCGATGATTCTTTTAAAACTTTACAGGACTAAATATAAGTGGTTAAAAAGTGTGTGCAACGTCTTTGTATTAAAACTTTTATCTCTCTAAATCTAACAATACGTCTCTCTTTCTCTTTCTTTCTTCCAAGTGATTCCACCCCTCTTTCACCTCCGCCCAACCAATGTTCCGATCTTGATTTTATGTATTCATAATAATAATAATAATAATAATAATAATAATAATAATAATGATGATGATGATGATGATGATGATGATGATGATGATGATGATGATGATGATGATGATGATGATAATGATGATGATGATGATGATGATGATGATAATATCAGTCATTAATCTAAGCTTTCGGTTTTAAAATCATTGCTCCCGAGCAAACCGAAGCCTCTGTCCCCCTACCTTTAAAATATACTGAAATCTATATTTTTAATGTATTTCCGGGAAACGCCATGTTTCTTATCTTATAAGATACTCAAACCTATATTGGGTTTAGTGTATTCTAAGGGCAACACTGAGTGTCCTGTCTTCCTCTTCTCCATCAAGCATATACCACCTAGGAAATGTACTACTGTATTATTAAACATCCCTGCTCTATCTAGAGCATCAAGCACCTACGAATTGAACATATACCACTTACCAAGTGTAATACTGTATTATTAAAATTATTATACACACCGGCTCTATAAAGGATATTGATAACTTCCAATTCAGCATATAACACTTGGCAAGTGTAATAATGTATTCTTACGTCCACCTGCTTTATCAAGTGTATTGGGCACTTAACGATTCAGTATATATCCCTTACTACGTGTAATATTGTATTATTAAACCCCCTTGCTCTGTCTAGGGTGTTGAGTATTATTGTATTTAGCATTTACGACTTACTAAGTTTAATAATGTATTTTTACACCCCCTTGCTCTGTCTAGGGTGTTGAGTATTATTTGATTTTGCATTTACAACTTACTAAGTTTAATAAGGTATTTTAAGACACACCTGCTCTATCTATAATATTGAGCACATTAAGAGTCATTATATACCACGGACCAAGAAATAATTTTTTTCATTTTATTTAAAGTGAGTGTACTAATTTGGTTTGACTTCGAAACGCGTTGTCACCAGCAACATTCGGAGATGAGTACACCGATGGGGAGAGCTTCTAATATATATATATATATATATATATATATATATATATATATATATATATATATATATATATATATATTTATGAGAGATAGAGAGAGAGAGAGACAGTAGTAATGTTCAGGCTCGTCAACTGCAGCTGTGGCATTTGACAAGTTGCTGTCGCAGATTCTTAGAAAATGTCAGAACGGGTTCTAGCTTTATCTGATTTTTAAACGAAAACAAAACTTTAAAATAGGGAGTTGGATTAGCGGGGAAACTTAGCAACAAAAACCAAAAAACAAAACCCAAAAAATGTAAAAATAAAAGTTGGCGAGTGTGGAGGTTGCTAAAGAAACAACAAAATAAAAACAAAACCACAAAAAAAAACGAAATGTGTGTCGCTCGCTTTTCCCACGAGCAGTTGAGTCAAATTAGTGATTCGCGAAACCAATGCCAAAAAGGGCGTGGCATTGAGAATTGTTTCTAGACGCAAACTAAACGTGTTCGAAATGAATTCAGCTTCCTCATCTGAATTGGATACAGATAACGCACCCACGTAGCTGACACCTCCTTTACGGCTTGATACTCCCTTCTAAACCGAACAAAGAGGCTCTACCCTGGGTCGCTCTGACGGTGGTCTGTCACACTTAAATTTAAAATAGTATTTTAGTCGCCTTTTTTATACAAAAGTCACCGCTTTATCAAGACACAAATGCCATTCGAGTATAAGGGTCAATTGAGTTTGACAATTGAACGGTGACACATATAAGTGATTAGTAACAATGATTATAACTAGTCAGATTATTTAAGAGTACAACTCAAGCAGAATTTGTTTACATTGGAATTTAAAACGGCAATGATGGAGTCAGCCGGGAAGCAGGCCCGTGGTACTACGTTCCATAGAGCGGCAGTTCTAGGAAAAATCTTTGATCATGGAAGTTCCGTTTAGTTTTAGGTACACAGATAGAGAAAGGGAATTTACTGAAAGTGGTTGTAGTTAGACGAGTTTTGTTGTGAATGTTGTACAGGGGAGACCATAGATTGAAGCTCAGTCGATCACCTGCCATCAAAATAACGATAGAGTAGAGAAAGACTAACAAAGTCTCTTCTGTGAAGAAAGAGGTAGTAGGAAGAAGAAGAGAACATCGCCCACTAGATTTCGAAGTCGGTTTTGTACTCTGTCGAGGTAGGAAACGTAGTTCTGAGCGGTACCTACCCAGATGTGACAACCAGTACTCCATCTTAGGACGTAGTTGACCTTTTTACAGGTAGAAGGGTGCGTCACGAGTGAGATGCTTTTTGAAGCGGTACAATAATTCTACCATTTTTCTAGCGACATTCGCAACGGATTTCAGCTGCCAGGTTTAAGTTTGAAAGAGAAGTTTGGTCAGTCTGTCACACTTAAGTTGCAAATAACATTTTAGGTGGCTTGTAACGCGGATCTTTGCTTGTCTGTCGACCCTAAATTTAAAATAGAACATTGTTCGGTCTGTCACACTTACGTTTTAAATATCATTTTGATCTCTAAACACGTATACTGACCGCTTATAACCAATTTCCCTCCACTCTAATGTCTAACCGTTCCTCGCCGTAGTAAGGACGGTGAACACATGGTAATGTCGGATCTACTCGGGTAACAGCCCTTTGGTAAGAATTCAGAAGTCAGCATCAGAATCCGTCGTCCTCAAGTCATCTCTGCTTCTGCATGCGGCAAGCAAAGGCGTGTCAGTCGCAGAACCGCGAATCAATAAAATAAAAATTGTAAGATAATGAAGAGTGGCAAAAATGAATCGTTGACGAGTCCATTGTGGGTGGGACGTCGAGAAAGAAAGAAAGAGACTTGATAACTGTTAAAAGGGAGAAGGTTCCGCAGTGCAAGCGAGACTTGAACGGCGGCGGTTTCAGAAACGCAAAGAGCCGGAGCGCTTGGTGATCAGAGTATCGAAGTACCGGAAGAATGGGAGTTTACCGATGTTTATGGCACCGATGAAGCTTTATTGGCTAGGGTACCCAAGCCCGTCTTGCTGTTAGGCTTTCGTGTCCGCTGACTAAAAATGCGACTGATAAACGAGTTGGTACCGTGAAGGAATCCCCTGACTTGCATTTAATCAAACAGACAATTGGAAGTGCTTGTGGAACAATTGCTTCAGTTCACGCTCGGATAGACAATGCAGAGCAAATTGCTTTCATATCGGATGTATATATGAACGAGTTTCTAGCGGAAACCAAGTCTGTGACCTCAGCAAGAAAAAGACTTTCATGAGACAAACGTTTGTACGGCGAAATCTTTTATAGAAAGATTTCAGAAAACAGACATCTTCAGAAATATAATGCATTATTAATTACTACGTGGCCATCAAGTAAAAGTAAAAATTAAAATTGAAAGTCCGCCCAAATTGAACCGAGCGAAAATAAAATGGGGCATTATTTTTGCCCTTACACCGGTCGAAATGTGTGTCATATCTTTTTTGAAAAATATTTGTTTTAGAACTGGTACAGCATTCGAAGTGACATGGTGGCTATGTGGTTTACGACGCCGACTGAGAACCTGGGTGTGCAGTGTTCGAATCCAATTCGTTCTACAGAAACTCTTTCATCATTCCTGATCTTGTGTCTAACCTCTTGGGGAGAAAGTAAATACTCGTTTTTTGAACGAGACAAACCCGACTTTTGCCGACGCAAAATTAAAAAAACTTTCCATTCTAATAACGTCTTTCGTAATGTAACAACTTAACCGTGAAAGACAAACTAAAAGTAAATTTAAAACTTCAATAAGACGGACCAAAATGATATTTACAACTTAACTATAACAGACCAACGAAAATGTCAGCTGAAGATACGTTGCATGATGGCTATTAAGCATGCAGCGCTCCTACGGCCCTCGGACGAAAAGAGGGGGGAGTCGTCGAAGTGTCACGAACCGATCGACGGACAGAAAGAATTATAGAGATACTTGGCGAATTGAAAATAACACACGTCCATTAGATTTGAGTGTCTAACGGTGAAAAACTAAAGGAAACGTGAAAGACTAACGAAAATGACATTTCCAACTAAAACATGACGGATCAACAAAAGTTCTATTCAAAAACGAAACGGGACAGAAAAACAACAATGCTATTCAAAAACGAAATAGGACAGAAAAACAACAATGCTATTCAAAAACGAAACGGGACAGAAAAACAACAATGCTATTCAAAAACGAAACGAGACAGAAAAACAACAATGCTATTCAAAAACGAAACGGGACAGAAAAATAACAATGCTATTCAAAAACGAAACGGGACAGAAAAACAACAATTCTATTCAAAAACGAAACGGGACAGAAAAACAACAATTCTATTCAAAAACGAAACGATACAGAAAAACAACAATTCTATTCAAAAACGAAACAATACAGAAAAACAACAATGCTATTCAAAAACGAAACGGGACAGAAAAACAACAATGCTATTCAAAAACGAAACGGGACAGAAAAACAACAATGCTATTCAAAAACGAAACGATACAGAAAAACAACAATTCTATTCAAAAACGAAACGATACAGAAAAACAACAATGCTATTCAAAAACGAAACGGGACAGAAAAACAACAATTCTATTCAAAAACGAAACGGGACAGAAAAACAACAATGCTATTCAAAAACGAAACGATACAGAAAAACAACAATGCTATTCAAAAACGAAACGGGACATAAAACAACAATTCTATTCAAAAACGAAACGGGACAGAAAAACAACAATGCTATTCAAAAACGAAACGGGACATAAAACAACAATGCTATTCAAAAACGAAACGGGACAGAAAAACAACAATGCTATTCAAAAACAAAACGGGACAGAAAAACAACAATGCTATTCAAAAACGAAACGGGACAGAAAAACAACAATGCTATTCAAAAACGAAACGGGACAGAAAAACAACAATTCTATTCAAAAACGAAACGGGACATAAAACAACAATTCTATTCAAAAACGAAACGGGACAGAAAAACAACAATTCTATTCAAAAACGAAACGGGACAGAAAAACAACAATGCTATTCAAAAACGAAACGGGACATAAAACAACAATTCTATTCAAAAACGAAACGGGACAGAAAAACAACAATGCTATTCAAAAACGAAACGGGACATAAAACAACAATTCTATTCAAAAACGAAACGGGACAGAAAAACAACAATGCTATTCAAAAACGAAACGGGACATAAAACAACAATTCTATTCAAAAACGAAACGGGACAGAAAAACAACAATGCTATTCAAAAACGAAACGGGACATAAAACAACAATTCTATTCAAAAACGAAACGGGACAGAAAAACAACAATGCTATTCAAAAACGAAACGGGACAGTAAAACAACAATGCTATTCAAAAATAAAATGTGACAGAAAATTAAAAGTACCATTTCAAACTCCAGCATGTAGACCAACGAAGACACTATTTGAAACTGAAACGTTACAGACCAACACATTTTTTATTTGTTTATTTCAAAATTAAACGCGACAGACCACTTAAAATTCTATTTAAAACTAATATTAGACAGACGAACGAAACTCCTCTTTTAAACTGAAACGTAACAGACCACCTAAACTGCTATTTAAAAATGAAACGTAGTAGACCACTGAAAATCCTCTTTTAAACTGAAACGTGACAGACTAACTAAAATGCTATTTAAAAATGAACGTGACAGACTAACTAAAATGCTATTTAAAAATGAAACGTGACAGACTAACTAAAATGCTATTTAAAAATGAAACATGACAGACATCCTAAAATGCTATTTAAAACTGAAACGTGACAGACTGACTAAAATGCTATTTAAAACTGAAACGTGACAGACTGACTAAAATGCTATTTAAAACTGAAACGTGACAGACTAACTAAAATACTATTTAAAACTGAAACATGACAGACTAACTAAAATGCTATTTAAAACTGAAACATGACAGACTAACTAAAATGCTATTTAAAACTGAAACATGACAGACTAACTAAAATGCTATTTAAAACTGAAACATGACAGACTAACTAAAATGCTATTTAAAACTGAAACGTGACAGACTAACTAAAATGCTATTTAAAAATTAAACGTGACAGACTAACTTAAATGCTAATTTAAACTGAAACGTGACAGACTAACTAAAATGCTATTTAAAATTGAAACGTGACAGACTAACTAAAATGCTATTTAAAACTGAAACGTAGCAGACCACTGTAAATCCTCTTTTAAACTGAAACGTGACAGACTAACTAAAATGCTATTTAAAACTGAAACATGATAGATCACCGAAAATTCTATTTTAAACTGAATCATGACAGACCGACAAATGTACAAAGATTGCCATAGAGATAGGAGCCCATACCTTTTACATAGATGACATATACACTTTGACACAAAGTAAGGCAAATACTTTTGGCGGTAAATATGTAAGTGGGGTCAGCATAACGATTCGGGGTAGGGGTTTAATAGGAAATCCTTGGCCCCGATGGTTGGAAACCCGAAACAGTGGGCGTCGCCCATATTGCAAGAATTTAAGGGCTGCTGGGAGATGCTTGAAAGAAGAGTTTCGGGTTTTGGGTTACAATCTAGTAATGACGAGGGAGTTCGGATTGGAGGGGAAATGAGAAAAGGGAGGAAAATAACTACAGGAGGGGGTAACAAATGGAGATTATGGGGGGAAAGATGATTTGGAGGGGGCAGCGCTCGACAGCAATCTTAGTGGGGCCGTCTTTGTCGAGGGGAGAGAGAGAACAGAGAATGTGAATGCTTTTTGTAGAAGTTTTCGATAATCCCTTTGAACTACTTTCGTTGGAATCTTGAGGGGTAAAGCTGAAGATGGGGATAAAATATTTTAATTTGATATATATATATATATATATATATATATATATATATATATATATATATATGTGTGTGTGTGTGTGTGTGTGTGTGTGTGTGTGTGTGTGAGTTTGAAATATAACTCGTGTTACGGTGTTTGAGTCCGGCGACCGGTATGCATAATTTTCTTTACACTGACGATTCCCGTAAGCATTAAACGTATAAGTATGTAGATAAAAACAAATCTTTATAATTAATTATTTGTTGACACCCAACTAGGCCGGGCTCTGTAGCGAGTAGTATTAACACAGCCGTTACCGTGGTTTAAATGTAATGTTTCTTTTAAAAGTCGACCTTCTACGACAGTTGCCTTTAAATAGGATTAATCTCTCGCTGATTTACCGGGTTATTGACAACTGCGTTGGAATTTTAGTTTGAAATATAACCTGTGTTCCGAGGTTCGAGTTCGGAGACCAGTGTAAATTATTCTTCTCTACACTGACGATTCCCGTAAGGAAGAAACGTATACATATGTAGATAAAAAATGTATATATATATATATATATATATATATATATATATATATATATATATATATATATATATATATATATATATATATATATATATATATACTAGTTGGCTTTACCGGCTCGCTATCGCCTCGTAAAGTTCGCTATCTCTTGACAAAGTGCTTCGCAAGGTTCCAAAATGGAAGCATTAATTTAAAATAAAACATTCCATTCATAACTTTGTTGTAAACACGAAACGAAATCGTTCTCATTTATTCATACAGATAGATAAACATTAATATTTTAGTTTGCTAAATATTTGTCCAGGAAATAAAACAATTTTTTGACTTAAAAAATAACATAATAAATAAGAAAATTAATAAATAAGAAAATTAATAAATAAGAAAATTAGTTAAAACTGCTACTGATATCGCATAAACATAAGCAGTGTATAAAAAAGATGGTGTGTCTGTTCTGTGAATTAACTTGAAATAGTGCCTTTTTTACTTTGCAGTCTCTTTAAAAGATTCAGCTCGATGATTGTCAATTAGTGACAACAGAGCATATACAAGTCACGTTCATTTTATATTCCAATAACCAAGTTTTTATTTTATTATTTTTATTATTTCACATTTCCAAAAATCATACCTATTTCTCTGAAGTATTTTGTACGGTCCGTTTCATTTTTCGTGAGCCAAACATCATGTTTATGGCAATATCGTCTCTGCAACACTACAAATCATCAGAAAAATTCAGAAAGGGTTAAAAGTTATTGGATTAAAGTGTCTTGAAAAAAGCGTACACTATACAGTGGTTCATTTTTTGGTAAAACTAAATAAAACCAAAGAAAAGAGAAAACTCACATGTGGGGGAACACACTAGTACGCATTTTTAAAATTTTCAGTTCAGAGCTAGTACATCCTAAAAGTTGCGTGGACATTTATTAAGTAGTCCAAGAAACATTACTGAATTTAAATTTATAGGCAGAGCTTGTAGTAAATAAAAAGAATGTGTATTTTTATAAATACAGTAACTATAGTTTCAAGCACTTCAGTGATCTTCAGATGACATAATTTTATCGCGTTTTGCATTGAAGCTCTTCACTTTTCCCCCCCGAGTTTCTGTTCTTTTCGTGTTCTGCTGGTAGTTCATTGTCTGTAAACTTTCCGGAATATCTGTAAAGGTTTCAAGCAAAATAACACCCATGTCATCCCAAAACAAAGAAAACTCTTGGTTGTAGTAAAGATTTACAGAAAAAGACTTCTCTAAAAGGTAGAAATCCATTCTTGTCAGTGAGTATTAGAGTAAAAAGATGAGTTTCTTTATATTTCTACCTCCACATAAACTCACAGAGATAACTGTCGAGCAATCTGCGATGCGTTCAACAGTGGCGTTTAGAACTCTCCTTCATTCCGCCATTCGTCCACGGTGGCGGTTATTCTGCATTTTGTACGTCAGTAAATAATGGTTTGATTGATCTTAACGTGGAGACCTGGATTCAAACCATAACTCTCACTCTAAATCGACACATATCAAAGGGGGGGGCTGGGAGTTGACGGTGGTTAAGTGGACATCGACACGGACTGAAGACCTGGGTGTTCCATGTTCGAATCCAGTTGGTTCTACAGTACCACTTTCACTTAGGGATGTTGGCAACCTTCTCGTGGTCCTTCCCGTAAGTACCCGATGTCTTTCCAGAAAAATTTCTAACTAGAAAAACATCGGGGAAACTAATGCCAACACCAGAATCATCTGATTCACACGAAAGAAGAAGAAGAAGAAGAAGAAGAAGAAGAAGAAGAAGAAGAAGAAAGGAGGGCTTACAAGATAGGTTAAGAGTCTGTGCATGCACTGCGCATAATTGGCAGTGGTACGTTTGTGCCAAAACCATTTCTGAATTAAATGTTCGTACGTCTGACTGAATTTAAGAGGTTCAAATTTGAGAGAATTTACTACAATTTCCTTCAGTTTGTTATAGTGTGGATGTTTTGGGGGTAGATAGAGTAAGATATTTCGTTCAACCAAATAATTTAATGAAAAATCATTGAGAAGTCAGTTCAGAGACTAGTTTGACGTTCAGTTCTAGTCAGTTGTGTTAAAGTCAGTTAGATGCTGATCGACTGTTGGCTTTCTACAGGTTCCGTTCGGGGTCAGAGTACAAGAAGTACCCTGATCTAGTTTTATTTATTACAGTAGGTCAATCAGAATTTGGGAAACGATGAACATATCAAACTAACGCATAGTGTCTATTTATTGCATCTCTGTTTGGATCAGTGCTTGAAAATTTCACTTCTACCGTTTAAATAATCGAAATCGGAGTTATGTATCACGTTAATGATTCTGAACTTTTCCGCGTCACACAAACTACATTATTTTGAGCTCGTCTTGTTAGGCGATCGGCGATCCAGAATTCTGCATTAAGTAAATATGGAAGAGACAAACGAAGGAAGAACGGAAGGAAAGAGAATAAATTAAATTATCGATAACTTCTTTAGTCTCAATAGACAATAGATACTTCCCGAAAAGGTTCCAGTACGATAAGGACTTACAAGATAAGCAAGTGTTGCGCTATCCACACACGCACTTCTCCTGGCTCTGTATAATTATATGTCGATATGTACTTGCCTCAGCACGAAGGGTGAAGTTAGGCACACGGTCCGTGGAAAATACAGCTCTCCAAATAAGGTCATTGTTAATTGGAACAAAAAATAAAAATGGCCTCAATATAAAAGAACCTATTCAACTATGGCAGAAGAAGACACAACATATACTACACTTTCTTGCAGTTTGAAAGCCGAAGAACGATCCGGAAGAGTATTACTCAAGACTCTATTTACGTGTCTCCCCACGAGGACAAAGTTAGACAGCAGATCTGTTTTTTTTTTTAATGTAGGGGATATCCCACGTCTTAAAAAAGAAGGAACACTAGGTTGGACAAAAGTAAAAATTTACCGAGTCAAAAAGGATCTCCCCCACTTAATTATGACAGAACAGGCACTATATTGTGATCCCACCTGGAAGTGCAGGTGGGTTAAAGTCTAGTCCTTATTTAATTTCCTCCCCGCGAGGGCAGAGTAAGACACAAGGTCGGTTTTTATATGAACAAAATCCAGCTCCCTAAAAAGGGGTATTTTAGATTAAGACAAAGTTTAAAATTGATACAGTCTAGAAAGATTTCACTGACGGAGACGAAAGACAACAGATATGAGATCTCGATTCCAGCCGAGAATCTTAAGAATCCAAGAAGCTTCAAGTCTAAGAATTCCAAATGCTAAAATCGAACGGTTCTACAACTGGGCCAATTCTCTGTCTACACCAAACAATATAAATCTTTTGTCAAAATAAAAATTCGTTACTTATCAAGGACCGATGCAACTCGAGGATAAGGGTTAATGGGACGAAATGATTATCAGAATCAAGTCCTAATATTTTCGGGGACGGTTCTAAATAGGAATCTGTTGACATTGGCTTTGAAGACGACCAAGATGTGATCTGCAGGGAAGCAGTCCTGTGGCAATGTGTTCCACGGGCGAGAATCCAATGTGAGGAAGCCTTGTTCGTGTAAATTAATATTGAGACTGGGCACACTAAGGTAGACAAAAAAGTGTTTCTTTATTGTGGTAGGAAGAAGGGTTCTTGCAATCAATGTATTTCAAGAGTGAACCAGAGATTTTAATTCAGTCAAGCACCTTTCATAGAAATAACAATAGAGAACAAAGAGACTAGTAACGTCTCTTCTGTGGGAAAACTGCTGTAACGAACGGAATAGATTATCTCTCACTAGATTTCGAAGTCGATTCTGAATTCTGTCAGATCAACGAGGAGTGCTCTGAGCCCCTTCCCCCCTCAAAAGCCGTTTCGGGTGAGAGGTTAGTTATATTCCTTACACCACGGGAAACATGTGAAATAAGAACAGAAAGTGGGTTTGAAACGCCAGCGCTGTTGCCTACAAAAGACACCCGAACAGTCCCGTCTGTATTCCCTGGTGGGGGCGCCTCAAGCGATTTTCAATAAAATAACCCCTTCCTAAAGCGCAGAAGGTAAAGCCTGGGAGGGTGGACCTCCTAGAACTGCACAGAGCCATACCTAAAACCAATAGAGTAGGGCCAGAAAAAAACACAACGGCCCACCCTCTGTCGGATAGAGTATAACAAGTCCTGGCACGGGCGCCCAGCTGGTTTCGAGTTAGAGTTGTGTCTTTCGGGTTCTAACTAAAATGGGTTCTTTTGTCAACGTGATTGTGTCTGCAGCCGTCAACACAGCTGTTGTGCTGACTTTATATTTTTTGTTGTTTCTTGTCGCTAAGGTGTGGGATTGCATTGTTTATTCTCCACTCACCGACTCTCTATCATTTTCGGAAGAAATAGCGTAACGGAAGACGTACAGGTTGTTCTGCGCGCGTAATATTATCGAGTAATTGGATTTCGGCTTGTTATTGTCTGAACACGAATTTGAACAACTTGCAGCTGTTCAGGTGGACGTACAGGGGTGCGATGCGAAAGGAGGGCTAGTGCGTAGTGGAGGTTATCAGATGGATTGTGGAGGGACGTCAAAAAATAATCATTGTTGGAATGTCACAATATATAGCACCTATCTTTCATTTTTTTTTCTTAACCCCCGCCTACTCACTCTCCTTCGTATTGTAAGCGGGTTAAATAACAACAAAATGGCGACTAGAATGGCGGGAAAATAGTCACGTGATAGAGAATTTAAGAAATTTTATAAAAAAAAAAACTGTTTTCTGTTTTTAAATTATCTGCGATTTCGTTTCTTTTTTGGATTAAACTAAAAAAAAGTACAAGCTTACAGTTTTGCACGTAGAGATCTGAAAGATAGGATTAACTACTTTACTAGATATTAAAATATCTGCTCAGGGCACGACTAGTACATGTATTTTTTTATATCTTCCTTGGAAATAAACTATAACGAAAATAAGGAAATATAAGGAAAATATAAGGAAAAATGTGTCCGCCATGTATTATGTACGGAATTGACATGAAAACATTCTATGGAACACTACGGTGACATAACAAAACCGTAGCACACTCACACTTAAACAGTATTTAAGTTTTAAAAAGTTACATGGAAAGTTATCCCAAAATGCACAAACACCCTTTCAATGCTATCTGAACTATAAAACTAAAACAGGAAAATTGCATACTGAAATTGGGCACGCATAGTGGGTCGTTTAAAATTGGGGAGGCATACCGGCTTATTTTTAATTCGACCGACATACTTAGTTGTTTTAATTTCGAGAGAAATATTTGGTCATTTTCAATCGAACAGACATACGGTGTTGTTTTAAATTGTATGGACATTCTGGGTTATTTTCAATTGAACAGGCATACGGGGTTCTTTTCAATTGTATGAATATTCTGGGTTATTTTACAATTGAACAGGTAAACGGGGTGCTTTTAAATTGTATGGACATTCTGGGTTATTTTACAATTGAACAGGTATACGGGGTCCTTTTCAATTGTATGGACATTCTGGGTTATTTTCAATTGATCAGGCATACGGGGTCCTTTTCAAATGTATGGACATTCTGGCTTATGTTAAATTGAACAGGCATACGGTGTCCTTTTAAATTGTATGAATATACTGGGTTATTTTACAATTGAACAGGTATACGGGGTCCTTTTAAATTGTATGGACATTCTGGGTTATTTTACAATTGAACAGGCATACGGGGTCTTTTTAAATTGTATGAATATTCTGGGTTATTTTCAATTGAATAGGCATACGGGGTCCTTTTCAATTGTATAGACATTCTGGGTTATGTTCAATTGAACAGGCATACGGGGTCCTTTTCAATTGTATGAATATTCTGGGTTATGTTCAATTGAACAGGCATACGGGGTCCTTTTAAATTGTATGAATATTCTGGGTTATGTTCAATTGAACAGGCATACGGAGTCCTTTTAAATTGTATGAATATTCTGGGTTATTTTACATGTGAACAGGTATACGGGGTCTTTTTCAATAGTATGAACATTCTGGGTTATTTTCCATTGAACAGGCATACCGGGTTCTTTTAAATTGTATGAATATTCCGGGTTATTTTCAATTGAACAGGTATACGGGGTCCTTTTCAATTATATGGACATTCTGGGTTATTTTCAATTGAACAGGAATACAGGGTCCTTTTAAATTGTATGAATATTCTGGGTTATTTTACAATTGAACAGGTATACGGGGTGCTTTTAAACTGTATGGACATTCTGGGTTATTTTACAATTGAACAGGTATACGGGATCCTTTTAAATTGTATGGACATTCTGGGTTATTTTCAATGCAAACAGGCATACGGGTTCTTTTCAATTGTATGGACATTCTGGGTTATGTTAAATTGAACAGGCACACAGGTTTTTTTTAAATTGTATGAATATTCTGGGTTATTTTACAATTGAACAGGTATACGGGGTCCTTTTAAATTGTATGGACATTCTGGGTTATTTTACAATTGAACAGGCATACGGGGTCTTTTTAAATTGTATGAATATTCTGGGTTATTTTCAATTGAATAGGCATACGGGGTCCTTTTCAATTGTATGGACATTCTGGGTTATTTTACAATTGAGCAGGCATACGGAGTCCTTTTCAATTGTATGACGATTCTGGGTTATTTTCAATTGAACAGGCGTACGGGGTCCTTTTCAACTGTATGGACATTTCAGGTTATGTTCAATTGAACAGGCATATGGGGTCCTTTACAATTGTATGAATATTCTGGGTTATTTTACAATTGAACAGGTATACGGGGTCCTTTTCAATTGTATGGACATTCTGGGTTATTTTCAATTGAATAGGCATACGTGGTATTTTTCAATTGTATGGACATTCTGCGTAATTTTCAATTGAACAGGTATACGGGGTCCTTTTCAATTGTATGGACATTCTGGGTTATTTTCAATTGAACAGGCATACGGGGTCTTTTTCAATTGTATAAATATTCTGGGTTAGTTTACAATTGAACAGGTAAACGGGGTGCTTTTAAACTGTATGGATATTCTGGGTGATTTTTCAATTGAACAGGCATACGGGGTCCTTTTCAATTGTATAGACAAACTGGGTTATTTTCAATTGAACAGGCATACGGGGTTCTTTTTAAATAGTATGGACATTCTGGGTTATTTTCAAGTGAACAGGCATACGGGGTCCTTTTCAATTGTATGGATATTCTGGGTTATTTTCAATTGAACAGGCATACGGTGTTCTTTTCTATTGTATGGACATTTTGGGTTATTTTCAATAAAACAGGTATACAGGTTTTTTTTAATTCTATGAATATTCTGGGTTATTTTCAATTGAACAGGTATACGGGGTCCTTTTACATTGTATGAATATTCTGGGTTATTTTCAATTGAATAGGTATACGGGGTTCTTTTTTCAATTGTATGAACATTCTGGGTTATTTTCAATTGAACAGGCATACGGTTTTTTTTTTTCATTTCTTTGAATATTTCGGGTTATTTTCAATTGAACAAGCGTACGGGGTCATTTTCAATTGTATGAATATTCTGGGTTATTTTCAATTGAACAGGCATACGGGGTCTTTTTAAATTGTATGAACATTCTGGGATATTTTCAATTGATCAGGCATACGGGGTCCTTTTCAATTGTATGGACATTCTGGGTTATGTTCAATTGAACAGGCATACGGCGTCCTTTTCAATTGTATGAATATTCTGGGTTATTTTTAATTAAACAGGCATGCGGTTTTTTTTCAATTGTATAGACATTCTGGGTTATGTTCAATGGAACAGACATACGGGGTCCTTTTCAATTGTATGGACATTCTGGGTTATTTTTAATTCAGCAGGAATACGGGGTAGTTTTAAATAGACATATATTCAAGGGTTGTTTTAAATTGGACAGCTATTTTGTGTAGTTTTAAATTGGAGAGGCATACTAGCTCGATTTAAATAGGACAGCCATACTGGCTTGTTTAAAATTGGACAAACATACTGTCTCGTGTTGAATTGGACAGGCACACTGTCTCGTTTTAAATTGGGCAGGCATACTGGTTCATTTATATGGAACGATATACTAACCCAATATAACATATATATTTTAGGTTGGAGAGAAAACCCTGTAATATTTTTTTATGAGAACAATTTATTTCGTTTCAGATTTCCTGAACATAATTTTACGGAAGGCCTTAATAACCTATAATCATGTTTATTGCTCCAGCTCTCTTAAAAATTATCCATGTTTAATAATCCATCAAAGGCAATAGGTTATACGTCTACTCTTAATATTATTTCCTAGTCTCTCTCACCTGTTCCTTATCGAACTGTTTTTCTCTTCAGCCCTTTCTTCTGCTGGCGCCTTTTCGACAATGTATTAAATGTTTTCTACAACGAATTAACGAAAACGTCACTTAAAACGAAACTTTTATTTACCCCAAACTAGGCATATTTCCACTAGAGCATATGGGGTTACTGTGATATAAGTCATGTTTGGGGTGGGGGAAACCTGTGTAGGGAGTTGGGCAGCAAGATGTTTGTTAACATTACATTTAAATTTCTGCATGTTTGTACGGTCAGTAAAGCAGGGAGCAGGGAAGGAATTCCAAAGTCAAGTAGTCCGAGGAAAGTAGCTATCATAGTAGAAAATCTTCTGGTAACTAGGAATTTTTACAGTGAAGGGGTGCAATTTTGCTTCGGGTGGGGCGGGAGTGTTTACGTTAGGTTGATACAAGTGCATCGAATTCGTCGGAGCATATTCCGTGAAAATACTTGTACAACAGATAGAGTGATGCAACGCTGCGGCGATGCGACAGAGTCTGGAGCTTGGTAGACAGTGCGGAATTCTTAATTTGATTCTACATCGGTAACCGCATTGTACTGCTGGTTCTGTATTACTAGACTTGGTAACGGCTAAGGAGAGATGCGGAACAGTTATTTGGGCTATGCGTAACTGTAACAGATTTTCATGAATCAAATCTTGTAAAGATACGTCAATATTTTACCAAGTTTGGAAAGATTGGCACAGGGCCATTACATGAGATTGGCGAAATCTAATAAACATTAAATCTACTACAGCCGTTGAAATCAACAAGATGTATTTATTGCATATTAATCGACAGCCAACAGCTTCATCGTGACTTAGCAGAAGTCACGGGTTGAGTAACTTGACTTCAGGCTGAAGTATCATATTACCCCCTGGTCAGAAATCGTGCAACCTACCACTGAACCTCCCGATGGGGAGGGGGGGGAACGTGTAGGTGGGCCAGGAAAATAATGCTTTCAGTAGCGCTCAGGCGGTCTACGTATTTTCATTTTTTGCCATTAATTAAAATAGTGCCGCAAAATATATGTCGAGTCGCTTTTCACCATAATTGCATACAAATTAACGAAGGTTGGTTTGCTTCAATGTCCATTTTTACTCGCCTCCTCACGAGGGCAGAGTAAAACACAGGGTTGATTTTTAATATAGCTCCCCAAAAACGGTTACTCTGGATTAGAACAAAAATAAAAATTGCCTCAGTTCCTATTCACTTTCCTCCCCGCGAGAGCAAAGTAAGACACAAGTTCGGTTTTTTATGTAGCAGAATATCTAGCTCCCCAAAAGGGGCATTCTGGATCAGGACAAAAATAAAAATTTGCCTCAGTTCCTATTTACTTGCCTCCCTACTATTGCGGAGTTAGACGCAACGTCGGTTTTTAATGTTGTGAAAACAAGCTCCCCAAACAGGGTCACTCTAGATTGGGACAAAAACAATATTTGCCTCAGTCTTGTAGGATTTGTCACTGACTGAGGATAGAATACATGAAGTGTAGTATCAGAAGAGAAACGTCACTTTGCCGCTAGCGTAAAGGCAAAATGTTTGAAAATCACAATTTAAGTTTTAAATTTGTATTTCTTGTAATAGTTACTTATTAAAAAATTAATTATTAGCACCCAACGTGCAAAAAAGATTTCTACACTAAATAATTGTAAAATCGTGTTTTGTTTATAAAGAAACACTTTTATTTAGTTTGTTTAACTACTGTTACCTGTTGCATAGCAGAGACTCATGGAGTATGAGGTTTGTTTCATTGATTCCATAAAAAATCTGTTCGTCACGACTCTAAGTGTCCTCCACCCGCCCTTCCTCGACAACTGTAGGCCGGAAAGTTTTAGAAAGTGACATCAGAGCCGGAAATGTGGTGAGGCTATTAACGCTTCAAATCTCACTCTCTCTATTTACGCAGTCGGAGGTGTCCCCTCCCTCCTCAGGTACATTAAACAACCACGGTTCACTAATTATGTTTTACGGAGAGGCGACTAAACATGTGCTTCTGTTTCTTTGACTTGACTCTCGTCTGATGATGTCGACGACGATGACCGCTCTCTGATGGTTTCCATCTGTTGGTTTCACCATGCACTTGGCGACCCTGAACGTATGCGACATTCTGTACGGTATAACCACGTTGGCATGCCGTTGCTCGTTAGAATACAAAACAGAAGAATACCTTGATCCTGGTCAGTACCAGAGGGGTGACCATTTGGGAATACCAGGCGCCGTATGTTGTAAAGAATCTCCCTCCTTGATCGAGATATACATCAAAGTCAAGGGGCCCGCTTGTGTCTATCAAAAAAATGAATTGAAAAATTAAATTGGAATTCTCAGAATCAGAAAAATATAAATTTTCCACAAGTCAAAGATAGACCCTTAATATCTTTCTCGTTTACGAATGTAACATGAATTTGAATAAATACATAGAAAATACTGCCAAGTCTGCTGCAAATGTGGGCTCCCTCTACCGGGCTAGAAAACTTCTCACACCTTCAAGTAGTCTATATCTCTACAAATCGACCATTCGTCCATGCATTGAGAATTATCACATCTGAGCTGGTGCACCAATCACTAGTCTGCCCCTCTTGGTGTTAGATAATGGCTTGGACGTATCTATTTGAGACGGGTTTGACTTGCGCGATTTGTGGCGGAGTCATTACGTACAATTTAGTTCGATGTGTTTTCCCACGGTGCGCGTTGACGTTGAGTAACCTTAAGGTTACGAGAGGTCAGACGTTGACATCACACCTGCGTGTTGATCGCGAGATTTGGTAGAGAGAGTTCGCCGTGGGAGAATTAAATCGAGATTGAATCAGATTTGACTTGGAAGCGAGAGAGTCAACATCGCCAAATATATAGCGGTTACGAGAAAGATTCCGAATGACGGAAATCTAAGAGCCAATTAGTAAATCTTCCATACTCCTCTCTCTCAAGCAATTAAGATTATTAACCAGTGAACTAGTTAGCGTAAACCTCTCTCTCGATCGCAGGAACTCGTTCAGGTCGGCCAATTGAAGTAGTTAAATAAAAGCGGCTCTTTAAAACAGAAAAAACTTGTTAAACTTTAAGAAATTGATTTCAGAGAGCGAGGACAACAGCCCGAGAAGAATGATGACAGCGGCGCCTGCGGGGACGAGCGACGAACTATAGCAGTCCCGACGGCAAAAGGTTGCAGAAGAAAAAAGAGCGCAAATAGTCACAGCGCAGAAACAAGCAGTGCGACACATATTAGCGACCACAGAGACTGAAAAGCGCGCACGAGTAGTCGGTATGGCGGCGACGGCGATCGAGAATCAGATCTAAGTAAATACGACATATCACCCCTTTTTACATCAGCAGCGAAGTTCTACGAGAACTAAGAGAGTTATTGGGAAGCTAATGACCAGCAATAAAACATTGGGAAGAGTCAAAATAAGAGCGTATAACTTAATAGGTCCCACACTGTCTACATAACTCCAACCACTGCCCCATCGCTGCAATGTTTCATCCATATGCTTGTTTTATAAGTATCTTTACTGAATGTGTTCCGACGAACTTGTTCCATTTGTACTCCCTCAACGTAAATAACCCTGAGCAAGCCGACAAGCAGCAAACACACATCGCTTAAGTGTAGAAATCCCAAAATGCCGACAAAAGAAACACACTGTTTTACCCTTTCTTTCAAACGCTGATGCTTTTTAATAAAACAATATTTACGTTACCAATTAAAACACTTGTTGGCTTGGTGACTTACCACAGAGACGACCGGTGAAGTTTTTACCCATTATTTGTGTGATTTATTGATTTGCGTAATCCTGTTACTCTCGTCTTAAACTGCTACTACTACTCCTTTTATATTCTCTTTTTACCACTATCCCCCCTTCCTACATCTGTTCCCATAATTGACAATTTCTCCTACAATCTATAACAGTAAATGTTTAAACATACGTTTGGCCAACGTTGGTATATTGTAAGAGACTTGATTCTGGCGTACAACGTAATCAACGAGAATTTCAATATATCTTTTCATGACCCGCTTGACTTTGGAAATTCCTTCCTGCTCCCTGTATCATCGACTCCACCAACATGCAGAAATTTAAATGTAATGTGAAGAAGCATATTGCTGTACAACTCCTCACTTGGCATGCCCCTATAAATCGTGCACCTAATTCATAGTCTCAACTACGAAAGGGCGTGTATACTCCTCATGTGTCAGAAGTGTGCTGTTGTATGGCTCAGAAACTTGGGCTGTCTCTGCTGGCATACTAAAGAAGCTGCGCCGTAATGACAGGGCAATGGTCGGATGGATCTGTTTGGTGAGGCCTGAACAGTACGTTTCTTTTGAATCCCTACTCTCACAGGTCGACTTGAAAAGCCTTGCGGACATCATGCGGAAGAACAGACTGCGTTGGTTGGGTCACATTGAGCGTAGCGATGGCTGGATTGCTAAAGTCCGACAGTTGAATGTGCCAGCAGAGAACATCACCACTGGCAAACCTAAGTTGACTTGGGACGACGTAGTCAAACGTGATAGGAAGGCCATGGGTATGGATTCCATCAAGCCTTGCCAAAGACAGGAGTGGAGAGGAAGACTTAGATTTCGAAACAAGACAATCAGGCCCCATCTTCATCAGAGGATTAATTGTGGCCTGATTCAACAAATAAACAGGATGATGATGATGATGATGATGATGATGATGATGATGATGATGATGATGATGATGATGATGATGATGATGATGATGATGATGATGTGCAGTGTGCCTTGTTTGAGTTGAATAGAATTAAAACAAATGTATTTTTATTGCATTAAATATTCTCTGTCAGAATCCAATGGATCAACACAAAGTTTAGAGGTTCACACTTTATTCGGGTTGAAATTTTTTTTATTGCTTATTAAATGCAAATGAGTAATGAATTATTTTGATTATTCGGACTGCTTTTCACATCTTGAGTGTTATCATCACGTTTCTACCGATGTAACCTCCAACGTTTTTTTCTAGGCGCGTCTTATTAAACTCAAGAATAGTTATGTCGAAGTAAAGAATCTTTATGGAATTTCGAACTGAACCTTTAATAAAACAGCAGACGTAGATTCCTCTTTTTCTGTCAGTCATGACCGGGTAATTCTTAACTATATCCTTAGTATAGCCCGTACCGAGGTTTGAACCTGAAACCTCCAGAAGACAGTCACTTAGAATAGATTATTACTTAGCACTTTATTCGTTGCGCCACAGTAAAAATTTTAAATCATTTTTATTTTTTTTATATTTTTAGTGAGTATCGCCTGTACTGAGGATTGAACCTGAAAGCTCAAGAAGACGGTCACTTAGAAATTATTATAGTTATAATTTTATACGTCGCGCCATGGTAAATGTGTTAACTTATTTTGAAAATTTTGTTTTTAGTGAGTATCGCCTGTAGTCAGGATTGAACCTGAAAGCTTTATAAGACTCTCCCTTAGAATTGAACTTAACACTTTGCGCCATGTCATAACATGAGTTTTATTTTTACATTTGATTGTCATCCAACATTATGAGTCGTTATTTTTTAGTTTAGCTTTGCTTTCCGCGGGTCAATCTTTTAAAGCTGTCGGCATTCGTTGATATCATTTTATGATAATTAGTCCTACCTGTGAGCCAATTCTCACCTTTGTGTTTAAAACGGTCGCAAAGTTCTCACAGTAAAAATAAAAAAAGAAGAAACGTGATAATGGTTAATTATTTTAAGCTACAAATATTCCCGTTCCAATCAAATTGTACGTAGAATCTTAAAAAAAGTGATAAAAACAAAGCAAGCGATTTACCAACCTCTCCACGAGTGCCGGGTATGACACAAGGTCAAGCTTATTATGGGTTAAGCCATGTGAACACCAAGGGAGGCCAGGATCGGTAGCGAATAGCTGTAAAAATTGGCATAATCGGACGCGTCGCGATTCTTCGGTAGCGGCGTATCAGACGATCGGTGATAAACTGCGGAGAAGGTAACCCATTCGCCGCCCTCAAAAGATGAGGGAATTACTAACAACGCCTCTTCTATAAGAAAGGGGATTCAAAGAAGAGAAGAGATCACTCTCCCATTGAGAACCTAGCGGAACTATATCACTCAACACAATCTAATACTAACCTGAAGAAATTTTTAAAAAATGGCTGAGGAACATAAAAAGGACCAAGGGTTGATTTAAAATAAACACACACTAGACGAACCATGGATCGTTGTGTCAATGTTTTTACATTCTATATCAGCGTATATATTTAGGTCCCTAAATTGATCATAAATAGATAGGTATATTAGTACATTCTAAGAAATTAAAGTTACCATCTACCTTCAATTTAAAGAGGCATTAGGACGATTTTACAAATAATCTCCTGGATTGTCAGTTACGTTAAAAAAAAACCCACTATTTTACTCTCTAAAACGCTGCTGTTTCTAAAGAATTACAATATCTACGTTATCCAATTAAAACACTTGTTGTCATGGCGACTGACCAAAGAGACGACCGATTTTATGTTGACCCATTATTAGCGTTATTTATTTATCTGCGTCATCCTTTTACATAAACTGCTACTGCTTCTACCTCTATTCTCTTTTTACAATTACTCTCCCTCTTCCCACAAATTTTCGCATCATTGACTATTCTTCCAACCATCTAAAACATCCGATTTCTAAAAATACAAGCAAGGTCATTACAACATCCGTATTATATGAAACAACTCGTAACCCGTTCGGCTAACGTTAGTACATTGTAGGAGACTTGATTCTAGCGTACAACATAATGAACGGTGATTAAAATATATCTTTCGATGAGATTTTCACCCCAGCGCCAAGTCGCAGTCTCCGCTTTTGTCTCACTAGAAAGTAAGCAGCGTTCCCTGTCCCTGTTTCTGTGCTGAGCGACGGACGGCCAGAGGATGGCGCGACCATGATTATCATATCTAGGTTTAAAGTTGCATTGGATAAATATAAAGACACTACGTGGTTGTAAATATTTTGACATGTCTTTCAACATGGCTTGTTTCCCTTTGCTATTTTTGCGAAGTAAATGTAATTTATTCATTGCGTGTACATTAGACAAACAGATAGAAATATATATATATATATATATATATATATATATATATATATATATATATATATATATATATATAATAACAATAATAATCCAGGTAAAATATCCACAGGGTAGTAATCCAAAGAATTTCAACCGGGTTTATAAAAATTGCTCAATATCAAATAGAGCTTTTATATATGATTATCTTTATTTACACAGACATGTACAAAATATGCGACACTGGCATGTCGATGTTATCGATCAACAGCTATTATAAACTGAGATCTCATCAGGCAGAGTTAGAATCCGATCTTAACCTTGGAAAGAATGAAATGGAGAAAAAAAGAAGAAAAGAAATGTAAAATTTCAAAATTTGGGAAGTAACGTGGTTGGGACCGTTAAGAATCAAAATGTTAAAATCAAAATCAAAATACAAATCAAAAAAATAATTTTAAAAATAATAAAAAATATTAATATAAAAGATAATATATAAAATATAAAATATAAAATATAAAATATAAAATATAAAATATAAAATAAAATAAAATAAAATAAAATAAAATAAAATAATTTAATAAAATAAAGTGAAAAGAGAGAGATATAATAAAAAGGGTAGAATAAAAAGATAGAATAATAGATAGAAATTAAATGAAATATATATATATATAGAGAGAGATAGATAGATAGAGAGAGAGAGATAAAGATAGATAGATAGATAGATAGATAGATAGATAAAAAAGAGAGACAAATAAATGATTAGACAGACTTAACAGTATTAATATTTTTATAAAGAGTAACGGAATGAACAAAATGCTCACCAGGTGATATTGCGACAACACTCAAATGAACACCATTTCAAAAAGAGCTTTCTTCTTTCTTTAGGTCATCTATTTATGTCATATCCTCCTTTTACTACTTTTCGCCCCAATCTCCAATTATTTACGCTATTCCTTTCTCCCACTATTTCCTTTATTTTTATACCCCTCATCCCATCACTCTTCATCTCATTCGCTCTTCCTCCCATCACCTAAAATATTCAATATGAAAACAAACAAGTTTTAGTAATGTACTAGAAGTATACGTGACCCGTTGAATCATAACCACTTCTATAATTTGTTTTACTTTGATTACATTTGAATATTCATAACCTGCGACATATCTGTTAAGAAATTCTTCTTGCATAACTAAAAATAAGTCTATTTACTTCTCTATTATCTATAAGAATAATAGAGAAGTATTTGGCTATCTAATTTACATACGTGTTTATGGTTTACGCGAACACATTATGTAAATAAGCTTTTAAAAGAGAGTCACTCTTCTCTAAATGCTCACAGATATAGTAAGACATATTAGAGTGTGGTTAAATCTACGTAAAGTGAGAGGGCCGAGAAGAATGCGTAGATAGCAAAGAGAGAGGTGAGTTTACTTGTTCAGTTAATTATAAATTACAGAAAATTATTACTATTTTAAGATGAGTTTTCAAACATAACTCAATGTAAAAACTAAGGAATATTTTAACATGCTTTTTATGTTACTAAACTATATAAGAAAAGACATAGGAAAACAAACGTTGAATAACTTACATTCAGTATAATACCATATAGATATATCATACGGCATAACCACTTCGACACACTATAGTTCTCGTTATATTCGCTGAAGTTAAGCTAACGATGAGTCTGGTCGGTATCAGATGGGTGACATTTGGGAATATCAGGAGCTGTATTTGGGAGGACGTCTACACCTCTCTGCAAAATAACTGCCAGAACCTACGCCGGCATCTCCCCTGACATGCAGCTAGGGACTCCTTGTGAATTTAATATCCATTTTTTTTACTGTAACTAAAAGAACAAAAAAGAGTAAAACAAAAACACCAAATAAATGTTACCAAAGGCAAGATAAGTTACTCTTTTATCTGCCTGGATAATTTATTTTTGTTTAAACTTATTTTAAAGCCTTTTTTTGTTCAAAACAACCATAGTCGTCACTTTGTTAAGTTAGAACGAAACAAAATTGACTGTCTATAAGCCCTTCACGAGAACCTTTGATAATCGCTCAAAAATCGAAAATTAAACAAAATACTTGTAGAAACACGTTCAATAAATATCACTAATAGTGCGAACATGTAATGTTCTACAAGTGTTTTGTTTAATATTCAGTTTTTTTAGCGATTAACAAAGGTCCTCGTGCAAAGCTTATGGCCAGACATTTTTTTAAATTCTAATCTAAGAGAGTTGACACTCGGTTTGTTTTGAAAACCGAAACGCTTTGAAATAAGTTTAAACAAAAATAAACCTATATAGGTAAGTAGAAGAGTAAGTGATGTTCCCCTTTGATAACATTTATTTGTTGCATATTTGTTTTCTCACCCCTTTTCTGTTCTGTTAGTTACAGTAGAAAATACCCCAATATTCCATTAGAAACTTCCTCCTTCGGCAGAAGCTAACTCAACCAGACCTGGTTAAATGTCGCCATAGTCAGCGTGGCTACTATCATACGATCTGTAAAATAGAAATAACATTAATGAGATAACGGTTGATCTTTTTTGTATTAATGAAAGGTTGAAAATAGCCGAAAGTCGAAATATAAACAAGAATTTGGGTTAATGGAGACTTGAATTGGAATTTTTGATTAAAGCTACAATGGCATCGCCCATACAATTAAGATGTGTATACAAATAAATTATAATTCTCACTGTATATAAATACTAGCAGATATATGATAATTTCCACTTCTTTACAGACGTCAAACTGAATGTGATGATTAAAACTTATTCTCTAAACGAGTATCCACCCTCCAAAAATGACGGAAAAAAGAATCATGCTTTAATGTTTGCAGCCATTATTTAGATCGGGTACATCGGGGTGGAGTGGGCAACCCGGGTGAAATAGGCCACCAATGATTTTGTCCCAACTTAGTTTTTCCCAGAGCTTTATAATGCAATTATGGATTGCATCAGGCATTGTCTTTAGGATATGGCCATTGAAACTGTATCATTCTTTCTGCTCCGCACTCTGATGAAGAAAGAAGTGTCAATGCCAAGTTATGTACTTTTCCGCTAAATTTGGATTTTTTCACCTAAAATGGCTGCCGACTGTGACATCAATGGGTTTTCTATATTTTTCTTCAAATTAGTCATTTTAAAAAAGTCTTGAAATAAAGACGAAAAGTTTCTGAATATAAACAATTTCAAGTTTTTCTTTGTCATATATATATATATATATATATATATATATATATATATATATATATTAATATTAAATAAAGTGTTACAACAACATCCGGACCAAGGTTTAATAAATATCATGCTCTATATAATTTATCTAGTTAATTTTACGTTTGCATATATAATTGAGCACTCTGCTGGGAAACTACTCTAATTAAGAAATACAGTATATATATATATATATATATATATATATATATATATATATATGATTCTCACTTCTTTACAGTAGAAGGCCATCCCTACAATATTGCAATGCCCGGTTGTGGGCACGCAGATGCCTCAGCAGGCACGACTTATTTTTTACAAGACTCGTTGGTATGAACAGCATTACACGTTGATATTTCTTTATCACCGTGGGTCTTATGGGGATATATGTTCATGTAGATGGTCATGTGTTTGTACGCTCTCCTACAAAGCCTGGTTTCAGTGACAAGCCGAAGCAAGATAATTGCGAGAGTTTCCGTCTCCAAGATGGATTATATACCAAGAGAAAATCGTCAAGAATAACTTTTATTTTATTTTTAAGAAATAACATTTTGATTTCGGGACAAAGAATGCAATTTAAAACAAGTGAAATAGACAATAACATAACTTTGCTAATACATTTCTAAGTGATGAAGTGAATATACTACGATACAAATTTACGAAAATTGTAGAATGCAAATTAGTAACAACAAATAATAGTTAATTAATATAATGTCCTTTTTCTAAACTAATATGCAAGTATCAGTAAGTTTTATCGAATGCCCTGCTTGCTTGGCAGGCCGAGAGCAGGTTCAATACGTTTTCTACGAATTGTGGCGATGGAGAGGCGTTCGTAAAACTAAGTCAATTCACGATGGTCTGCAGCGTGGCGTGTCATTAACGCAGCAAATCTTTAAAATTAGTCTTCAAAATATGTAACTTATTTGACTAAATTAAAAACTTACTTAGAGTGAATAGACATCTTTTCTGTGCTCGGTCAGTGACGGACAAATCCTTATAGACTGAGGCAATTCTAATTTCTGTTCTAATCCATAGTGTACTTTTTAGGGAAGCTGGATTTTTACCACGTTTAAAACCGACATTGTGTCTAACTGTGCCCTCGCGGGGAGGCAATACAATATGGACAGAAACAAATTGCCATATTATGTTCAGTTGGTTATCTTTGATGATGGTATGTGTGTATTCAATTGGTTGTGATCTTTTGTACAGGGCTGTGTGGAACGTTTCAACTTAACAGTTACGTAATATTTGAACTAACGTTACGATATCGCCCCTATTATTCGTGATGCGTCCAAGAATAATTCCCATTTTTGTTATCGTCTTCATGGTGCACTAATTACACAACCTGGATACCACTCTTCGTAGAGAAGCTTAATACCCCAATAATACCCGAGCCAGATCCTCGCTATACCCCTCCAATTATTATTATTATTTACTCACTAGGAGTTATCACACTGGTCATCGTCAGTGATCGCCCACTGCCGACAACCTGTGGTATTCCCTGGAGTCTGAGTGACAACAAGTCTCCTCAGACTTCCAGTATGCTCCACCTCTTTTCGTTCATCACCGCTGATGACCTTGCGGTAATCGCAACAGCCACCTACCAACGATTTCCCGCTGATAAAGGCCATTGGTGGCAACAAGCCTCCCCAAGGTCCCAGAGCTGTCCGCGCTCTTCCAGTGGAGGTCTGTTTTGCGCTTTCCCTCCTCGACCCTCTGTCCATAATTTTAATTATTATTATTATTATTATTGTTATTGTTATTGTTATTGTTGTTATTATTATTATTATTATTATTATTATTATTATTATTATTATTAATATTATTATTATTATTATTGTTATTGTTGTTGTTGTTATTTTTATTATTATAATAATTAGCATTATTATTATCATCATTATTATTAATATTATTATTATTATTATCATCATCATCGTCGTCGTCATCATCATCATCATCATCATCATCATCATCATCATCATCATCATCATCATCATCATCATCAAAATTACTACTGTAAGATAATGAAGAGTGGCAAAAATGAATCGTTGACGAGTCCATTGTGGGTGGGACGTCGAGAAAGAAAGCGACTTGATAACTGTTAAAAAAGAGAAGGTTCTGCAGTGCAAGCGAGACTTGAACGGCGGCGGTGTTAGAAACGCGAAGAGCCGAAGCGCTTGGTGATCGGAGTATCGAAGTACCGGAAGAATGGGGGTTTACCGATGTTTATGGCACCGATGAAGCTTTATTGGCTATGGTACCCAAGCCCGTCTTGCTGTTAGGCTTTCGTGTCCGCTGACTAAAAATGTGACTGATAAGCAAGTTGGTACCGTGAAGGAATCCCCTGACTTTCATTTAATCAAACAGACAATTGGAAGTGCTTGTGGAACAATTGCTTCAGTTCACGCTCGGATAGACAATGCAGAGCAAATTGCTTTCCAATCGGATGTATATATGAACGAGTTTCTAGCGGAAACGAAGTCTGTGACCTCAGCAAGAAAAAATACTTTCATGAGACAAAAGTATGTAAAAAGATGTTTATTATATATGTGTGTGCGTAGCCGGCGTAAACCATCCGGTGATGGGAAATAAAGAAAACCAAAGTGTTTCTATATACGTTCTGTTTTTGTCATTCTTGTTGGATCTTAACGGGTACCCCGAAAGAACGGGTAATTCAACATTATTATTATTATTATTATTATTATTATTATTATTATTATTATTATTATTATTATTATTGATCACCCTCAAAGCTTAAAAACTATCCTTTTTCTTTCACTCACTTTGAGATTAACATTTTTCTTTTTGCAATTATAATTTTGCCACTTAGAGATTAGTTATTAAGCATTGTTCCGTTCGACGTTAAGAAGCCATCCATCCTGGCATAACTATAAGCCACAATTTGAAGGGGCCCGAACAAAATTATATTATTCATTAGATATGTTTTTTTTTGGTTTATCTTTTTTTAATTAATCAATAATTAAAAGAAAACATACCGTTGCAAGTTAGATGTATAGAACTTTTCATACGGAATTAACAATTTTATTTTTACTTCAGTTTTTTTCGATTTGGATGTGGTACAAAATGAGAAGGAAAATCAACAGTTGGAGAAGAGTAGATTTTAACGACATTTTAATGACAGTCATCAAACATTTTAATGACACTCACCAAACATTTTAATGACATTGTCAAGTAGGTTTAATAAAATTTTAATGGCATTTTAATGAAAATTTTCAGAAAGTTTGATGATATTGTTCAGTAAGTTTAATAACATTTTAATAACATTTTCATGACATTGTTCATCAATTTTAATGACATGAGTCAGTAAGTTTTATAACATTTCAATGACATTGTTGAACAATTTTCTGTGCAAACATCGCAAAAAGGTTACCGTCTGAGATTTTGCTTTTTATATAAATATACATGCTAATATATTCGTCTTTATTATTTTATTCATTTCGTGTAGACACAGAGATTTTGGAAACATCCATTTAGTAATAATGGAGGGAGAATGTGTAAACGGAGCTACCGAAAGATATTAATACATATGTAGAATGTGTTGCACTTCGGTTTACTGAAAAACAAATATATTTGCTTGGTATCAAAAAGAGGAAAACTGTTCGCGGTAACACGGAGATTCGACGACTAGAAATGTTTCTCGTGACCAAACGAAATAAATTGCCTGGGGCGGCGTTAAAATTAAAATCACCTTTTGTTGTTTTCTATGAACAAACAAACAAACAAACAAACAAACAAACAAATGAATCACTTCTTGTAATTAGTAGAGAAGCGAAAAACAAAAATTCGCACCAAAAATCGATGTTGGTTCAAACGACGCCATTTTTTTTTTTAAGTGACCTTATTCTTGTGATGTCAGGGACAAGTTCTGATGAAATGAACAAGAATTAGCCGCTAGTTAACGACTATGTTTTAAAGTAACATCAAACGTGTCGATTATATTTGATATCGTAACCTTAAAGAAAATAAAGTATTTAATAATGTGATATAAAACTCATAGACCTGATGGTGAAGTAACATTTTAAAAATACATTTCTTTTAAAACATATTACCATTCTTCTTCAATGAATTGGGAAATACTACTACTACTACTACTACTAGTAGTAGTAGTACTACTACTACTACTACTAATAATAATAAAAATCATAATAATAATAACTAGCGGAACCCGTGTAAATTACACGAAATGATGGTTTCAATACGGGTCCTAATGTAACAAAGCACCTTCTATTTGTTAGTAAGTTACGCTTGCTTTATTATGAGCCCTCATCCCCCACCCTTCTGGATAAGAGTGAAATAATTGTTTAAAATAGTAACTCGTGTACGATTGACACTGCGCATATCTACTAAAAAAGGTTGATATGCCATCCGTTCAACAAAAAAAAACAACAAAATAATACTGGCTGATACCTTACTTTTTAAGCAGTCAACGTAATTAAATAGACACTGGCATTAAAAACGCCAACATAAAAACAACAAATAATTTGTTGTTTTAAGCAACACAAAAAATGTATTATTTCTTCCCCTTCCCCTCGAACTGTAGAATAAAAATCTTAAAGATTGGTTGGGATCGAACTATAAACCAGTCGGGCCGAAGTAAAAATACTACCTCGCTAATCATTGTGCCAGAGGGAAACACATGTAAATAGTCCTAAACGCAGGCTAATCGAATGCTTTTAAAAATTTAGGTGCGGCACGCATGCGCAGAGCTTTTGCCGGAAGCGTGACACACGAACACACACGCTATCGTATTAATATATAGATAACCGAAGCGAGAGAGAGAGAGAGAAAGAGCACTAATCAGACCTCCACTGGAAGGGTGCGGAGAGTACTAGGACCTTAGGGAGGCTTATTGCTACCAAATTCCCAGCGTACACTAATCGTCGTTGCCAGCAAGAAATTAATGGTAAGCGGCTGTTACGATAATGCAAGGGCATTTGAAACAGTTACCCAACGAGGCGGATAGTACTCTAACTATGGGGAAAAGTGTTGTCACTCCGACTTAAGGGAACACTACCGGTTATTATTAGTGAACAATCACTGATGCTGACCTGTGTGAGAATTCCTAGTTAGTACAAATAATAATAATAATAATAATAATAATAATAATAATAATAATAATAATAATAATAATAATAATAATAATAATAATAATAATAATTTAAAACAAGAAAGCAGTAATGAAAATAACAAACCAAAACGTTATAGAAAGTAATAGACCACAAAAGAGCGAAGACTGGTAATGGAATGCTACTACAAAGACCGCTACCCCACAGAAAGAGCATACCGGAAACAAATGAAAGATCTATAGGATATTTCTACTGACTATCATACAACGGAACAATGGATAGCAGATCAAGCATGGCAGATACTCAAGAGAGGGTAGTTCTCGGAGATGGAATTAATGGTAATCAAACAAAAGATTAAATACGTGATAGATCAAGAAACACCAGCTGACGAAAACATCCAGGAAGTCAAGGGTGAAACATAAACATTGAACCTGAAGAGAGCGAAGATTATGAAACCACAGAACTCACTGAAAAAAAAACAATAGAAGTGGAAAACATCAAACGAATCATGTCCGAGGAAAGGAAAATTCCCATCCCTAAGGAACGAAGATTGAAAGAAGTTAAAAGTTGAAACAGAGAAAGTAAAGAGAGTACTCGCGTACATCTCAACAGACACTATCACAGACCTAAACAACTTGATATATGCGAGGAAAAATCAACAAGTATGAAAATAAAAAGAGAATAAAAGACTGGCCAAAGAATGAACCGACAAAGCCTGAATGAGGAATCAGACTGGAAAGCCGGATTACCGAACTTCGAAAAGAAGCCGAAACCGTAAACAGGATGAAAGAGAATAGGAAATGATGGAATAGCAGAAATCTGGTTCACAAGGAAAGACTGAATAAGAAACATGAAGAATTAAAACAAAAGATAGCAGCAATATAAGGAAGACTGAGACCATATAGATACAAATCCGAACAGCAAATACAGAACAGGACCTTTGAAAACAATGAAAGCCAGTTTTACAAAAACGTGAATTGAGAAAGAACAACAGCAGAACAATCGAACCCGACAGAGCCAAAACACTTTTGGAGCAAGATATGGGAAAAAGCCTAAAAAAACAACCAAAATGCCAATTGGGTGAAAAACATGAAAGATGAACTACAGGAAATTGAAGAAAAAACAGAAATTAATGAAGAAACAATTAAGACCACCCGAGGAAAATGGCAAACTTGAAAGCACGCATAAACTAAGAGAATGTATGAACAAAACCAACGTACCAGAGTGGGTGTCCAAGGTAAGGGCAACGCTAATACAAAAATATGCCAACAAAATTCTAACGGCACATCCTGAATGAGGTAAAAAGCAGAAAAAAACATATCCATGGCATGGAATGACTACAAAAAAGCTTACGACAGAATCTTTCAAGTATGGACAATTGAATGTTTAAAAATTTACAAATAACCCGACAGGATTATTAATCTTATTAAGAAAGCAATGGAAACATGGAGAGTAGAACTGAGAGCCGGAGGACAACACCTGACCGAGATTAAAAAAATACAGAGAACCATTTTCCAAGGAGACTCCCTATCACCACTATTTGAAATAGAAAAGTGTGCGCTACTAGAAATGAAAAGAGGTAAAACCGGAGACAACAGAGGGCATGGAACTCACCAACCAAGAGGAGATGAGGCACTAAGCGAACAGGATAGCTACACATATTTGGGAGTTCTGGAAGCGGACACCATCAAATCTAGAGAAATGAAAGAGAAGATTAGGAAAGAATACTTACGAAGAACAAGAAAACTCTTAGAAAATAAATTATATAGCAAAAATCAAGTAAAAGGAATAAACACCTGGGCAATGTCAGTAATGAGATACTCTGGACCATTCACAGGCTGGACTAAAGAAGAACTCAGGCGCTTTATCCAGATGACCAAAAAATTAATGACACTGCACAACGCACTACACCTAAAAGGCGATAGGGACCAGACTCTACATAAAATACCTGAGGGGGAGAGGACTGTTAAGTATAGAAGTTTGTGGGGAAGACATGCAAAAAAGAGATTGATAAATACTTTACTCAGGCTAATCACTGCAGCAAGATACACCGTTCCAATGAGCAACTCAGGAAGCATGTTAACCAGAAACAAAACGAGAAAAAGAAAAAAAACTACATGAACGCTTCATAAGACTGGCAAGAGAATAAATCAACGAAAATAGCTGAGCATGGCTAAAAAAGGACACCTGAACAGAGAAACGGCATCTTTACATATGGCTGCACAGAACAATGCGGTTAGAACAAACTACATTAAAGCTAAAATAGATAAACCCCAGAGAAACATTAAATGTAGACTGTGTGGTCAAAGAAACGAAACAGTAAATCATACAATAAGTGAATGCAGCAAACTATCCCCAAAAGAAAAAAGAACAGGCATGACTGTGTGGGGAAAGCAGTACACCGGGAATTGTACAAACAATTGACTTTTAAATGCGCAGAAAAATGGTACAACCATAAACCAGAAACAGTACTGAAAAACGTAAAGCACAAAATCCTCGGGGATATGGATGTACAAACAGACAAACTCATACAAGCAAGGAGACCGGATGTTATAATAATCAACAAGAAGGAAACATTTTGAAAAATCGTAGACTTTGCCGTTCTAGCAGACACCAGAGTGAAGATCAAAACGACGGAAAAACGAAGCAAATACACGGAACTAGCTAGAGAACTGAAAGGAATATGGATCATGAAGAATGTCAGTATAATACCAATAATCATAGGAGCACTTAGAACAGTTTAAAGAAAAACTTAAGAAAAGACTGGGAGAAATGGCAAGGACAGCAATGACCAAAACAGCTGCAATCTTAAGAAAAATGCTTGAATGCAGAAACCAACCTACATAAGTAACGAATGGTAACCAGTCACATGGAAATACAAGAAAAAAACAAAACCACAAGAAAGACACCACCGCATGAACAGACACTGCAAGAAACATCATAAGCTGCCTCCTCCTCTCCTCAACAAAAAATGGCACTGGCCTAGGCTGACACCACCCAATATATTAGTAAAGCGTCAAGAAGGATTAGAAGACCGATGATGGGCAGCACAAATCAGACCTCTGCTAGAAGAGTGCGGACAATGCTGTGACCTTAGGGAGGCTTATTGCCACTCGAATCATCTAAGAAGACTAATGGTTCTTAACAGCGAAAAATAAATGGTAAACGGCTGTGGTGATACCACAAGGTTATTTACGGTGGTTACCGAAAAAAGGTGGAGAGTGCTGGGAATCTGGGGAGGCTTGTTGTGACTCAGACCCAGGGAACCCCACTGGTGGTTGTCGATGAGCAATCACTGACGATTAATTGTGTGATAACTCCTAGTGAGTAGTAACAATAATAATAATAATAAAGATAATAATAATAATAATAATAATATAAAATCTCATGAAAAATTTCAACATGAAATATGTATTTCTACGACAGCGTTTCCTGAGTATTGGATACAGAATGATCCCCTCCAAAAAAACGTGCCTATTAACTTACCTCCCTTACCCATGGGCTCATTTTGGCTTTCTTCATGTGGGGTCATTTTTCATCACAAGTGACTCTCAATAAATGTGAGATAATTTAAAACTCCATTCTTGTTTTAATCATCTGAAATAGATTACGGTACACAGGTAACTAGATGCACATTTTGCCCAGACCTGCACGAAAGATCACTAGTTTGTTTATAAAAGTCACTACATCGATCTGATGATCCCTTTAAAAGCATAAACAATCATATTTTCTTTTCTTGATCAATATCAAGAATATTAATCCGTTCCTTATTGCAATCAAGCCGACCCCATTTTTATACATTGTTTTTCTTTGGGATAATATGGTGATTTTGTTTGAAAATTTGCAGTGAATAGTTATCAGAGTCATCAGTCTCTCTTCGGGCTATTATCCTAATAATCGTTGATATTTATATTTATATTACGTCTCGGTCGATGTACTATTCGGTTTTCTTCAGGAGTATTAATCATTTCCGGTGGAGTTTCTCTTGTACTTAGATACTAGCATGGCTACCTAGTGTTGCCTGGGAGTATAGACAAACAAAATATAAAGATTTAAAAAGTGTGCGTAACATATTTTTTTGTAAATTTCGCTCCCTCTCTCTCTCTTTTTCTCTCGGTTTCTTCACCCTCTACTTCTCTTTCTAAGCTCCTACCTCAATCTCTTCCACCCCCTCTTCTATCTCCTTACTCTCTCTTCTTCTCAGTTCGCCCGTCCCACGCTGAAAATGAATATATCAGCTTTGTAAGTGTGTCTTGTGTAGTTTTTTTACTTGAAGCTGGGCACACACAAACACAAAAAGAAAACTGCCTTTTACCTAATAGATGTGTTTGTTGATTACTTGTGTATTAATGTAGATTTTGTCGTAATTAAATCAGATGAACTAATGAGTTTGGTGTGTATTTGTAAACTCATAAACACTTATGCGTCATGACCTCCGTTCAGTTTCAAGAGACAATGGATACCCCCTGTTGTGAAGCAAGGGTGGCGCAATATGCGGCTACATTCTTCCTTAATCTGAACCGTCTGCTTCCAGAGACAAGAAATCCAGGACGACTGGAAACAATGCCGAGATGTGCGAAAAGCAAATACAACACCTGGTATTCCCAAATGGTCACCCATTTTAGTACTGGCCAGTCTCAACGTTGCTTAACTTCGGTGATTTAACAGGAACCGGTATTTCAACGTGATTATGCCGTATTGCGACATAATCAAACGTGTGGAGCGTAAACTTCTAAATAGTTTCATTTGTTTTCGATTCTACTAACTGTTCTGCACATAATTGCTGCACGCCACTTGCTTCATCCAATTCTGCAACAGAAACCTGTACTATTGTTTTTCTATTCATTCTTAAATCCTATTTTTCTGTTGAATTTATGTTCTTGCTTTTATTGAATGCTACATTTACGTTTGTAGTTTTAAATAAGTAAAACGTCTTATTCAACAGAAGTGCTATCTATTATTTGTCTTTTAAGATTACAGATTATAAAAATAACAGGAAATGATTACGATAAAAATGCAACGGAGTAATGTACGCAAGAGACATAAGCGGATAAAATCATTACCATAAATAAACCAGATACTTGAGGAAGGCCAGATGAGACATCGTCCGAAACGTAATAAAATTATGAATATTAACGTTGATGAGGAAAATAGTCCGAAGAAAGACAATATAAATGATAATAACTCGTCGTTTCAAAGATTAGGAAACTGTTGGAATAGGTATGAACCGACGAATTTTTTACCAGCGATCGGGAAATGTAAATGCATTTTCAGTGATCCGCAGCATGTCTGTGCAGAACAGCTATATGGATGAAATAACGAAAAAGAGGTTTGCATTGTCGATAGACGGAAGAATAAAACCATCGATGTCATTGATATGACCTTAAAGTTTATATAGAGCTGAAGCCCTAATTTGGGAGTGTGGAGTAACCCCTTAGTTGCCACACCCTCACGTTCACTTTTTCGACGAGCGACAAATAATAATAAATATTTGTTATTGTTTATTGTCTATGTACGTATACGTGTCGTCCTTAATAATCGGGACTCATCAGCATAGAGATGACTATTCACTACCGGTCATGCGATTTGAAACCCCGGATTACGAGTATTTTACAACTCAAATCCGACGCCTTAACCACTCGGCCAATTTTGAATAGCGAATAAACTGTGATAATTTTAACACTTTATCGGCCGCTTAACGTCTGAGAGCGTTCTACCTTTTTTATGAAAGGAACGATGCAGTTGAAGCTAGTGACGTCATGCTGTGTTAATACTACACTTACAGTGCTCTACTTTTTTAGGGAGCGACAAATAATAATACACACACACACACACATATATATATATATATATATAAATATTTCGCACTTATGTTTGAATTGTTCATAATAATCGAGCACTCTCTTGGAGTTCTCTCCTCTCTCACTAACATTACCAATATATATATATATATATATATATATATATATATATATATATATATATATTTAAGTTTATGACATGATGAACGTTTTTGTTTTTAAATCAATTCAGTTATACTTAGGCATTGGAGGAAAAAACGTTTTAACACTTTTTTTTTCGTCTTGAGCGATACAAAAAACAACATATGTCTTCATAAGCAATAATCGACTTCTTCCGGTTCCAGTGAGACGCCATTTTGTAAATATCTCAATTATTCTAACGTATTTACACATTTCAAACGTGTTTTCCTTAATGCGTAATGCTGAATCGATGTAAACTCGAAATGGTTCCTCATGTAATAATATTTTTGAATACACAATAACAACAACACATTTTTATGACCTATACACACTTTTTTTTATCGCATTCTATTAAAGCATACGATCTCAATGTTCACTCAACGAAACTACACAAGCATAGCATATAACATGCCGTCTCGATTTCTTTCTACAATACTGTGCTTGCGGACTGAGGACATGGGTGTGCCAGGTTCGAATCCAGGTCGTTCCACAGAAACACTTTCATCAAAACCTACACCTGACCTTGTGTCTAACTTCCCGCAGAAGATGTAAATAAAATACTGTGTGTTGTACTGTCGTTTGCCAGCTTCAGAAGATCTCATTAATTCTTCCCATTTCCGAATTCTTTTGTGTTCCACACGTGGGGGTCATTATCTTGCCCAAGTTACCCTCGAGCTTTTCTTAGTTCGTTTTGAACGCTTTCTTGCTTTAATCTGCTGAAAAGATTTCGTTACGTCAGCAACTGCAGATCTTGTACGCTCTTTTGTCCAGGCCGACGAATAACGATCGCTAATTATTGCTAAAAGCCATTAAACGGATCTGATAATCTCTTTCAAAACACCGATAATTATATTTCTCGTCGTAATCACCATCGGTGATATTCACCCAATGTCATTTATGTCATTTAGGTATATTTTTTTTATTATTAAAAATGTGAAAATAATTTCATTATATAGAAAAAGAGATTAGATTTATAGTTAATTAAATGTCCTTTTTCAAAACCAATCTCGCTAATTCTATTTCTTATGAAAACCTATTTGTGTTTTATACCTACAACACAAACTCAAGCATGTACTCAATTACTAATTGAGTTTAAATTTTTTTTAAATTGATAGAAATCGCTACAGACACGGCATGAAACCACTTGATGTAAGGAGCTAACAAGAACAAATATGATTATCCCGAAAACGAAGATGCCTATTGGCTTTAGTCTTGAAAAGACCATATCTATAGATAAAAAGAAACCAGTCAACAGGAAGAGAGTTCCACATGTCTGCGGTTCTTGGAAAGAGATTAGACTTATAGTTAATGAAATGTCATTTTCCAAAACCAATCTCGCGAATCCCATTTCTTATGAAAACTTATTTGTTTTTTATACTAGCGACACCCTCTTAAGCATGCACTCTATTACTAGTTGAGATTCTTATGGAAATCGCTCCAGACACAGCATGAAGCCACTTGATGTAAGAAGCTAACAAGAACGAAACATGATTATAGCAAAGACAGGAGATGCCTATTGGCCTTAGTTTTGAAAAAAACAAGGCTATAGGTAGGCGGAAAACAGTCAGCAGGAAGAGATTTCCACATGCCTGCGGTTCTTGGAAAGAAGCCACTGGAATGGAAAGCTGTGTTAGAATGAGGTATCAAAACAGCGAATTGGTGAAGACCACTAGACCAACGAGTCAAACGAGATGGAACAAAAGAAGCGGGGAATTGATCAGACAATTCTGAACAACACATACCATAATAGTATTCATAGAAGAAACTGAGACTAGCTACACCACGGCTGCCAGAGAGAGAGTGCAGAGAAGACGAAAGGGTAGGACCAATCAAATTACAGAATAATTTCTGCACTTTATCAATAACCCTCGAATGTGGCAGAGATTCACCAGCCAAAATATGACAACAGTACTCTATATATGGTCTGATGGTAGATTTGTATAAATAGAGAATAGCCGCAGGTGTGAGAAAGTGTTTGGAACGATAGAGAAAACCGACTTTACGAGAAGCAGAAAGAGCAATGAATCCAATGTATGAACTCCAAGAAAGAATTGATGAGAGCTGACTAAAACCGAAACTATACTATTACTTCTATTAATGTACTATTGTCTTTTAATGCTCAATTCAGTTTATTATACTATTTCATACTAATGTACTATATATTAATGCTCAATTCAGGAAGAGGAGTAGTGTATTACCTGTTCTGTTTTCATGATACCATTTTTCCAGACATAATTACCTCCTCCATTTCTGTCAGGTAGTGTAGTATAGTTCTGTTATCATGAGACCATCCCGTCGCGCATTATCCCCACCTTTGAGATTAGTGTAGTATATTTTCGTTCGTCAAGATACAATCCCCCAAGGCATTACCCTCTCCTTGGTGCTTTTCATGAATAGGTATCTAGAAATGTGCAGTCGTGACGTGGCAGTTGTGACTACGAACGGAGAAAACCGAATCAAGTTCTGAGTCAAGTTCACAATACGAACCGAACTAAATCGACTTTTGAAAATAAAACTAAAACTTTGTTTAAGGTTAAGTCATGTTTAATTTGGTTTGTATTGTGTAGATAGTTCGGTGAAGTTCGTTAACGTACGCCAGTCTCGGGAGTGTTCGGTGAAACTCGGAATAACATAAGTACCGAAATTTTCTTGGATACCTATTCCGAAAAAGTACCCCTCGTATTTGTGGGGGGGCGGGGTTAGTGTTATATATGTTCTGTTTTCATGAGACTACCATCTCAGGCATCCCTTCTTCATTAGGGGCGTAGTGTAGTATACGTTTGTTCGTCATGATACCATCCTCACAGGCATTTCCTCATTTCGGGGGACTAATTTAATATATGTTCGTTCATAATGATACAATCTCCTAGGCTTTACTTCCCTCTTTTTTGAGGAGATTTAGCACCTTTGACTATTGTCATGAGGCTATCCTTCAAGGCATTAAGTCCTCGTTTGAGAGGCTTGTGTAGTATATGTTCGTTAGTCATGATACCATCTTCCTAGGTATTACTCCCCTTTTTCCGGGAGGAGGATTTAGTAATTGCTCAATGATCATTACGCATCCTTTTCCTTTTAGTGTTGTATTAGTATAGGTATTACCTCTTCTTTTTTAGGGTAGTCGGGTACATATTTGTTCGTCATGATACCATCCTTCTAGGCATTGCCCTATATTCTAGAGGGTAGTGTGGCATATATTCGTTTGTCATGATACCAATCTCCAAGGCTAGCAAAAAATATGCAACCGAAAAGAGTGTATATTTGCTAATAGATTTAATATCAAAAGCACCCTGACATCATCATCATCATCATCATCATCATCATCATCATCATCATCATCATCATCATCATCATCATCATCGTCGTCGTCGTCATCATCATCATCATCATCATCATCGTCATCGTCGTCGTCGTCGTCATCATCATCATCATCATCATCATCATCATCATCATCATCATCATCATCATCATCATCACCACCATCATCATCATCATCATCATCATCATCATCATCATCATCATCATCATCATCATCATCGGGTTAACGCCCGTTTTACCTGCTGGCATGCGTTGGGCGGCTTTAGGCAAGTGACTTCCAAAGTAACTTATCTTTTACCAGGCCTTGCTTTATCCCTCATGCCATTTTTTATCACTTCCTTTCATGTTTTTCTTGGCTTTCTCGTGTGAACGGACCTGCTACATCAACTGTTCTACATCTACTAACTCATTTGCACTCATCCATTCTTTCAACGTAGCCATACCATCGAAGTCTCCTGTTCTGCACACATCTCCCTCGATTGTCTAGATTCAATCTTCCTCTGAGGTCATCAGAACAAAGCCTGTCTTTAAGACCTTGCCATCTTCGTAAGAGGGCAGTGTAGCATATATTATTTGCTGGTGATACCCAGCTCCAAGGCTTGTAAAAATATGAAATCGGAGGGAGAATATATTTGCTAATAGATTTAATATTCAAACAACCCTGAGCTAATTATGATGATGATGTAATTCTGTAAGTCTATTTTTCAAAGCTGTCCAACGCATGCCAGCATATAAAAACGCACGTAAAACCGATGATGATGATGATGATGATGATGATGATGATGATGATGATGATGATGATGATGATGATGATGATGATGATGATGATCATCATCATCATCATCATCATCATCATCCCAGGATCATTTGAATAATAACTATATTAGCAAATATATTCTCCCTCTGATTTCGTCGTCGTCGTCGTTGTCGTCGTCGTCGTCATCATCATCATCATCATCATCATCATCATCATCATCATCATCATCATCATCATCATCATCGGTTTTCCGTGCGTTTTTATATGCTGGCATGCGTTGGACAGCTTTGAGAAATAGACTTACAGAATTACATTCTAAAGAAGTATGTATATTAAGGACTAGGCAATGGAAAGAATGACAAAATCCACCCATAAGAAAATTCATCAATGTTTATTGACAACTTGTTAGGACAACTAAAAGAGAAGAGTTAGCAGTGAATGAGAGTTAAGAGTGTCCAAGTGAAAGAGTTGGTTAGTGTATAAGAAAAAGTAGTGCAAACACTTCTATATCGAGTGTTGCCGTGTGAGTCTGCGTGCGACAGCGGATAAGTTCAGTAGGCAATGTCGAGAGTGCGTGTTTATTTGCTGGCCTCTCTTTTGTCACTTAAGGAGTGTGTGTGTGTGTGCGTGTGTGTGTGTGTATGAGAACTTGGGTATATGTGAGTTCCAGTGCAGTGTGTCTATGCCGTGAAGCCTGTCTCGCTTAATCGGCTTTGTTTTCAAAATGGCCGTATTGATTTTACACGGAAAACAAGATGAAACAGGATGCATCTCAAAGAGTGGTTGCTGTTTTCTTGAGTCGTTTGTAATTCTTTTCGAGAGTTGAGCGTTGATCCTTAGAAAGGATTTCATAAGGCGAGATAATCTCAAGACGGATTATAATGGTAAGACGTTGAAACTATTTGTTGTACTCTTTACTGTTTAACGCTAATGTGTTTTTTCTCTTTTCTTTTCTTTTATTTAAGAGGCGTCTGGCTTTTCCTTCGTGCTTATCTATTTTCTAGACGTGTCTTCCTATGTCCATTTAGAGGCTTTGTCCGTCAGACGGAATATCGGTTGTTTGATCTGTCACGCTTAAGTTAGAATATCCTCGGCGTTCTGTCACGCAAAAAATAGAACCATTTTCGTTTGTCTGTCACGCTTAAATGAGAAAAAATCACGTTTTTTTTTTCAATAGACACTTATACACCAATTTGATCCTGACAATCAGCTCGTCCTTAGTGTTGCAAGAAGTACGGTTGGTGTCTTTCTCAACAGCGCCCCTTACATGATATACAATGAGGTTACAATCAGACGAGTTATCGAGCCAGATGTTGGAACTGGTGAAATCGTGGAAGTTCTCAGCCAACCACCTCTGGCTTTTTCTCGAGAGTTGGAGTCACACGCAGCTGAGTCCTGCTACTATATGTGTGGGCTTACCCACAGCTATTATCTCTACACAGTGATTGACAACAGTAGACCACAACACGATAAATCCATCTGGATTGAGGCTGAGTCCCTTTTCGAAGGTGTGGGGTGGCATGACGTGGTCTTTGATGCAAACACACCCAAAGACGATTACAGTTTGAGGGGGTCATTCTGACGTGTATTGCTTCGTGCGGAATGTAAGGTCCTAGGAAGAATCACAGCATCTTCGGCTCGATTACTGATAGGTTTTGTAGCTTTCGTAACGCGGTTCTCTTGGGCCTTAGTGCTGAGTCGTTGGCCCTTGCCTCTATTGTAATAATTTCTATTTCTGTCACGTAAGTTATTTATAGTTGAAAGCTCACCCACTCGTACCGTATTATTTTCTCCTTATTCATCAACAACAGAGTAGACGCTCGCTCTTATCATCAGTAGCAGTACTTTGTATTTTTTGTCTACACCAACAAAAGATAAACCGACAACAGTTTTAAAAAAACAGATACACCGACACCCGTTCAAAACACACGCGAACGACGTGGAGTCCAAAAATGGTCTCCTTATCGAACAAAAATCGTATTCCTTTTATTCAGCTATTTTGGACTGCCAAAAGCGCTTATTTTGCATAACCGCGATCCTCGCCTCGAGATGAAACAATCCCGGGTTCTCTCAGCGTGCAACCACTGTTTCCTTACAGCGGGCCTACGTTAGTCGTGTCCGCTTATCCCTTCATCTCTCCGCCCCATCACCACACAGAGTTCTTCGTTGGGTGCTTCCTTCATCATCGCCACTTCCATGCCCATTTCCTTCGCTAAAGTCTACATCGCCTTGCTTAGATCTTGCCACAATGTTTCCTGAATCTTCTTGACGAATTTCGTTGTTCTGACACAGTCAGAACACCTGCTAGCCACTGCTTCCACATCTTCGTCGCAATCTTCCTGCTCATATCTCCTGGACTTCAAGGTATTAAGAGAAAACTGAGCTGCAGCTAAAATTTCCGAATTTTTAATAAAGCTTGAATCATTATAAAGCTCTTTCAATATTCGGTTGCTTTCTAATCGTCCATTGTCTCCAAATCTAAAAACACACAAATATGACATATAAACGGCATCTTTAGCATTTTACAGATATTGAATATTTAAAATGGTTGTAAAACGTTAGAATATAATATATATATATATATATATTTATATATATATATATACATATATATATATTTAACTGTTCCAAACTAACTATCACTTTTCTTCATCTCTCCACCTCTCTTTTTCTCTCTCTAGCTGTTCTAATATTTATATTCATCTCTCTCTCCTCTCTCTCTCTCTCTCTCTCTCTCTCTCTATATATATATATATATATATATATATATATATATATATATCCCGGATGATATCCTTATTTAAATTCCTTTGGGATTGATTTAAAGTCCTTTAATCCAGGATTTAAACACGAATTTAATTAATGTTGTTCTTTTAACCTCTATGATCCTTGAACCCATTTTCTCTCCCTAATTCTTTTAGAAGACACATCATTAAATCCCAAAACAGTAACGGCCAAATATACGATACTCATAATATTGGTTCACGAGATTTATATAGAAATCTTTTTTTTCTTTTACATCTTTTTTTATATCGCTTTAAATCTTCTCCGGTTTAAATCTCAACCGTTACTTTTCACCCTTATCCTTTTATTCAAACCTTATTAAACCTTCCTTACACTAAATTTAAACAAACATACATAACACTCTAAGCAAATAACGCGTCCAAACAAGAGTGACACGTGACTTCACATTTCCGAAACAGATGACAACAGCAGTTGAAGAGAGCCGTATAGCTAAGTACTTCCGTGCTTGAAACCGACGGTACGAATGTTGTACTAATCTTTCTGTACCAAAATAAATAAATAAATAAATATATATATACTACAAATTATTCAGCATTGACGAAATTATGTACAAGTATAGAAAGAATGATGCGGTCTCTAGGAGTTCTCAATTTGGGCTGGAATTAGTCAACATCTTTGTAGGTTTTCATGAAGAAGGTCTGTTATCTGGTTCTCAAAAAACATGCGTTCACTTTCGTTATGTTAACGACACCTTTTGTTTGTTCAACAATGAGACAGACACGGACATTGTTTTTACGTCCCTCAACATTATTCATTCAGCTCTCAAGTTTACTTTAGATCAAGAGGCCAATTCTTCACTTCCATGTTTTGATGTTCTAGTTTTAAAAGCTTCTTCCGGTTTTCTTACTTCAGTATACCGGAAACCAACTTTTACTTGTCGGTTTGCTCGTCAGGGCTTTCTGTCCCACGAAACAAAAGTTCAATCTGATTAAGACCCTTATTAAGGCCTTAATGATTGGTTCTAAGACCAAGCTGCATGATAAAATTGAATTTATCACTAAGATCCTCTGCAACAATTGCTATCCATTAGGCATTGTTGAATCTACTATAAAAATACAATTTCTAATTTCTATGAGATTAAAACAGATTCTGTTAACAGATGTCTCAGTTACTTTCGCCTACCTCAGCTAGGTAACATAAGTGATACATTCGCCAAAGAAATCCTTGTTTTCTGTATAACAATGTTACTGTGCCTCGAATACAGAGGTTGTTTTTGCCACTAGACCCATCTTGACGTCTATTCAAAAATATATTCTCCTTCCCCCATACACGCATCATAATAATACTACTATTTTTATTATTTAAATGTATTTGCAGTTAGCACTACGTAGGAAGCACGTAGCAAAGATTAGACATCCGGGTAAAACAACACGTGCTCACTAAATTTCACCAGGCAAATTATTTACCCTCGGATGTTCTGGATAATACATACGGGTCTTCCATCGTCGAACATCTTTTAATTAACTGTTCCTGTTCCTCAATTTTAGTGTTAACTCATTCTCTATTCTAAGTAAGTCACGCTTTCCCTTTCATCTCTAGATGCTAGGAATTAGTTACATTAAGTCTTTGCGACCTTCAATTCGTAAGCAAAGAGAAAATCTTCTGGGAGCTAATGTAGGTTCAATTTAATCATATTTGTTTCACCCTATCCTTCGCTATAATTTCCATAGCATTATTTTTCTCTCATAATCTGAACCTTGATTTAGCACTGTTGAGCGAGGTTCAAAACCGTTTAATGAGCCTTTTCATTCATTTTTTATGCATTGGGTTTTTAAACCCAATGCATAAAAAATGAATGAAAAGGCTCGTTAACCGGTTTGTATACGGTCTCTTTAAGGCCATAGTATATATATAGGTGAGATATTTTTGGATCACAATAGAGGCAGAAAAACACTTCAAGTTGTAAAAGGCGTTATAATAAGTAAAGTCCGGTCGATGTTTAGTGCAGATTGGCGCTTATTGAATAAGGAAATATATATATATATATATATATATATATATATATATATATATATATATATATATATATATATATATATATATATATATATATATATATATATGTATATATATATATATATACGGAGTTCGAATGCAAAACGCAATAAACGCCATTTTCAAAATTACGAAACTATCACTACAAAAAGTGTTGCATTCAATCACACTTCGAAATCATATTTTACATAATGGGATATCGGCAAGATTTTATTTTTGGTTTCAATCAAAATAAATCTTTAGTCTAAATCTACATTCGATATATTCGTCCTTTTATTATTAGATTTCTTTATTCAAACTGTTTATATATATATATATATATATATATATATATAGTGCTATTTAATATGCAGGGTGATTCATAGCTATTTATTTTTTTAATTCTAAAGTTAAAAAATACGGTAATACAAAACAGAATGTTTATTCAACAAATTCATTTATGGGAGTTTAAAATTACAGCAAATTTTCAAAATTTCCACTTTCGTTCTGCATGCATAGCTCCATTCTTTTTTGCAAGGAATTTACGACTCTTTTTAGCATATTTGATTGATTAATTTTAACAAACTCGGCAGTGATTTTTTATTTGAGGTCGTCGATGTTAGTTATTGTTGTGGCAAATAATTGGTCACGTAAATATCCCCACAAAAAATAGTCCAACGGCGGCAAATCAGGGTCTTGCGGAGACCAATTGATTGGCCCATCTTGACCCCACCATCGATGATTTACACAAATTTATATAAATAAAAATAAATAAATATAGAAACAAATATATAAACGAACACATTTAAAATAACAAATAATTAGAGAGTAAGATAACAATCATCAAAAGTTCATAGTATGTTTGTGCTTCATATGGTAATCATTTTAAATAGCTAAGTGACTTATAAATCACCCTGTATATGTATATTAACACGTTAACATGTCCTGAAGGAATAGTCTGTCGAGACGTGTTGACGTTGAAACGCTAGTTGATCTGCATAGACTGTTTCTAATGTTTATATATTTTTGCAAGGAATTTACGACTCTTTGTAGCATATTTGATTGATTATGAAATAAATATATATAGAAACAAATATATAAACGAACAAATTTGAAATAACAAATAGCAGTAATTAGAGAGTAAGATAACAATTATCAAAAGTTCATAGTATGTTTGTGCTTCATATGGTAATCATTTTAAATAGCTAAGTGCAGTGATTTATGAATCACCCTGTATATTTATATCATGTAAAAATATAATATTATCACGCATATATATTTTCAGAAATTACTCAACAGTGCTCAATACACGAGAAGAGCTTAGTAGTAATATGTAAATATATTCATGGCAAGTAAGCTACAGAGAAACGTTTGCTCGATTACATCATCAGGTAATTAGCAGGATGATTTCCTCACAGTAATGAAAAATAAACGTTTCTGCATAACTTACTTGCAATAAATATATTTTCATACTACTTCTATATAGGGAGAGAGAGAGGGCAAGAGGGAGAGAGGGCGAGATATTGTAACCCCTATTTCTTTCTGTATATATCTATTCTTCTCCCCTTTTCTCTCTCTACTATTCTTCTAACCTCTTTCTATCGCAATCCAATATATATTCCCGTCTACCCTTCTTTCTCTATGTTATTCTCTTTCTCTTTTTTTTTCACTTCCCTTTTTGTATTATATTCCTTCCCTTTATTCTGCCTGACCTTTTCTTATGGCCGACCAATTGGAACCGCACCCACATGCAAAAATGTTAAACGGTCGACGCTTTCTACCGTGTTATCAGTTTACCGCGCAGACAACAATCGTCTGTCTGTCTGTCGAATAGTTCCCGCCACCATATCTGCCACCTGGTTGAATCAAGTCGGACAGGACGAAAAACAAAATGGAAAAATTGCTAAAAATGTGATAAACATCAAATCAGAAGATAGGTTAGAAATATAGGAGTCAAAGTCCTTCAAGAGAATACAATATCTAAGAGTTACTTTTTTTATAGAGCTTGGATCTGGAATCAATGAAGCATTAAGCAAAGCCATTTTGTCGTACTTATCTTTCGCCAAAGATCAAGTGACAGCAAGTCTCCTCAAGAATATTTTATATTCTTTACTGTTTTTTAAAAATAATTTTTACGATGACATTGCTGCCTGAGGGGTCCCCATTTCATCGTGCACTTCTACATCTGTTATACATACCTCCCCTATTCGGGGAGGTTTCATGATTCACAAGTAACAATCAATTATAATACATAAATGTCCATAGTATATCTTGCTTGCCGTTCGTTACGACATGAATCCTATATAGTGATCTTGCCTGAGGAAACATCGCCTGCAAACAAGTTTGTTTATACCCTGAAAATAATGATCTAGAAGATAAAACGGTTGAAGACAAGAAGAGGTTTATTAATCATGGATCGTTATTTAGAGGGGATACAGAGAGAAGTCGATAATTTCTTCTTAATCATATCACACCCGGGCATCTTTAAAACCAAAAGTTCACACGTAGGTGCTCCCAAGCGACCTAGCGATGTCTTTACCTACTCCTCCCTCTCTTTGAACTATGTGACGTCACCTCCGCTTCCAGCAAACATGAGGTCGGACTGACATTTGAGTACACTAAGCTGACTCTGACTGAACCTTATTTTCTGTTATTCTTAACTAACAAAATTATACTCGCCAATATTTAACATGCTTTAAACATTTTTAATTTTGGATATTTCCCTGCCAAATGTCTATCTATGTAATTCCTTTGATGATACGATTCTAATCTTTGAAAAGCCTGACTTAAGGAAAGAAAAATACACATGCTTTTATTGAATACACCTTGCATTGAACAGATGAAGATGAAATAGATTTGTCATTTTTATATTTGTATTTCCCTTGTTTTCATTTATCTATAGATTCTACTATATATATATATATATATATATGTGTGTATATTTATATATATATATATATATATATGAGTACATATATATATATATATATATACACACACACATATATATATATATATATATATATATATATATATATATATATATATATATATATATATATATATATATATATAAACACCCATGATAAAAACCAGTAGTCCGAATAATCATAATCGCACAAAATGACAAATGTTACATTACCTACCCTGTCAGAGGAGGTATAAAATCTCACAAGCTAGGCTACACCCCCCCCCCCACAAAAAAAATAAGCCGTTGATATGTAAAACATACCTCGTGTCTCCGACGTTCAACCACAGCAATCCTCCGTGATTGAGGCAGTCATTTCTACGATCATCGAAAGGGGTGAATACTCGCTGGAAAGGACCCTATATTGCTGTCAACATTATCTTCGATTCCGACCAGGGATCTATTGTGTTGTTGGAGCACTAATTTATCGTTGATGTTAAAACATCTCCACTCGTGGGGTTCGCATCAAAAACTTCCACTTGAACCATGTGATGTCATGTCCGCTTCTAGCTACCAGGTTAAGGTGACATTTGAGTACATACACTCTGACCCCATGACAACGATATCCTGTGTACGTATGAACGTCGTCCTTTGAGCCCAAATAATCAGAAATATACAAGCAACATACCTATTACTATTTTACACAATCATCATCTCAAAATTTCCGAAACACACAATTTCTTAATCAAGTCTAGAAACGTCTCGAGACGACGTCATAATGAGCATGGCACTGCCTCAGATAATAACCAAGGAAATTCTCTGGAACATCTAAGCGATCTCTCGGAGGCACTGAATATGGCTCTTCCCCCTATCTAGTGTTTCGTATGAAGCGTGCAATATCGCGAGAGAGGGCGGCTGCCGTTGAAACAGGTTTGAAAATTAACAGGTTAGGGTTAGGGAGCTGTATTTGCCATTTTTTTTTTGGTTTCAGCTAACTTAGTTCGCATCAATTATTAAGCATATAACTATTTGCAACACTATAAAAATTGCGACCTAATTCCATTTTTTACAAGTGTGTCTATGAAATCGGCCAGTATTTTCCGAACAGCCTACTATTTCACACATAAGGTGGCAAGCTAACAAAAACGTTATTTCAAAACTGATTGTGAAAATACGTAACTGTATCTTATTTTTTACCAACCATCTAATTTTTTAATGGAAATCGCTCCAGATAAGGCATGAATGCCCTTGATTCGAGGAGCCAAAAAATACTACTTCAAGTTCAAAAACTAGTCAACAATAAGTGTTATATGGATAGATTCTGACCTGGAAAACAGCAATTCTACCCCCTTTGTCAGAAACATCGCTCATAGAATGTGAGGACTAAAGGACAAAATAAGGGAATCGAGAGTTATGGGGCTGCTGAAAGTAAATCGAGGTCCACTTTTTATCTTCTTTAATGTGTATCAGTTTCCGCAAAAGATATATAATTTCATTTAAGAGAATATTATAGTTTGCTTGAAGCATTGTGCGTAGTGTATAAATAAATTTCAGATTTAGAATGATGTAGCAATCTTTTATTATATAAAGGGCAGTTGTTTTCATTCTACTTCAATAAGTAAGTTCTCATAAATCAATAGGCCCCTTTCTGGGGCTAACACTTGGTTTCTATATGAAATACATAGATATCCGCGCGTTCAATCAACATTTTCCTCTTCCTTTCAAACGTTGAGTTAGTAAAAGAAGTTAAAAACACTATTTTTTCTCCTACCGATCGGACACTTAATTATGTTATAGTCTATGTTCATTGTGGTCTTTTCAGAATTTTGCTGGGTTCAAGGGCAAAATATTATTTAGTTTGGTGGAGTATCCAGCTGAGTGCTGTTACTTGAGGTGCGCCATTCTTCGTATGAGCCATTGTATAGCCGTGTCGAGGGGATCTTATTTGGCCTTCAAATACTATTTTATTTTTTATTTTTGGTCAGGGTTTACTTGCAGGAAGTAATTTCATGCCAGGTTGCCCTGACAAACCTTTGTAGAGAAAAATCGAAGACATTCGAGGATAATGTATAGTAGGTAATTAAAACTCTCCTGTAGGTAATTATGTATGTATGTGTGTGTATGTGTGTGTGTATGTGTGTGTGTATGTGTATGTGTGTGTGTGTGTGTCCAGCTAAAACTCCCACAAAGTTGGTATATTCTTGATCAGCGTTGCCCTGGTCGAATAATATCTACGATTAAAATAGATATATTCATTCTTTGGGGGTCAACTGGGCCAGGTTTCGTCAGTGGAGGGTCGGTTTTTCAGCCACTTCTATTGTTATCTATTGTATAAAAAAGAGGTGAAGTACTTTCATTATTATTATTTTTATACATTAAAACAAGAAAGTAGAATAGGGCTTGGCGGAGGTGAAAAGAAGGTGGGGGAGAGGGATGTGGAAAATGGGGGAGAAGGAAATAGAGAAAGATCGAGAGGCGGATTAAAAGAGGGAGAGAGATACAAGTTTTAATATAAAGATGTTACGCCCACTTTTTAAAACCGCTTGTATTTTGTTTTTAATGGCCCGGGCAATGCCAGATAGCCCTGCTAGTTTAAAATAAAAGCACCAGGCGATTGAAAAATGATTGGGAGAGAAACCAGCAAAGAGACATTTAAAAAAAATTTTTTTAACATAGTTCACCTCAAACAAGGCAGGCCGCCACTGTAGATGTAAGGGGCTACTGAGAAAAAAAGGAAGAAGGTTTGGGGGTGGGGTCAATCTAAATTGGGAGCTGCGCAGCGAGATGTCTGTTTACATTAGTTTTAAATTTCTGCATGTCAGTACCGTCGGGGAAACAGGAGCAGGGAGGGAGTTCCAGAAGCCAGCAGCACGAGGAAATAAGCTATTGGAGTAGAAAGCTCTCCGGTATCTGAGGACCTCCACAGTGAATGGATGGGATTTAGCTAATTGTCTAGTTTGTCTAGTGAATTTACGTCGAGGGAGCACCAGAGTAGCCAGTTCATCGGAGCATAATCCATTGAAGTATTTGTAAAACAAGCACAAGGATGCTACATTGCGGCGATGGGATAGGGACTGGAGCTTGGTTGACATTGAGGGACCTATTAGGTTGGCGACTCTCTTTTGGACCTTGTCAATAAGGGAGAGACTAGTAGATGATGCACCAGCCCAGATGTGGCAACAATACTCCATGCATGGGCGGATGGTGGCTTTGTAGAGATACAGGATAATGTCAGGAGTTTACTAACACGGTAGAGGGAACCCACCTTCTTTGCTGCAGCCGTGGCAATGTCTTCAATATAAAATGTAATTTTCTAGTAGTTCTGCTTTCTCTTCATATTCACTCAATTGTGTTACAATGGCCACATTATACGAAGATCAAACTGTAGACACGAAATGTAGTTCTTTCCAAGTAATTCGGTCTTAGCGATTACTTTTAATGGTGCAATTTTAGTATAAGGCCGATGCAGTTAATTATTTTCATGTAAAAGCATTATTTTGTACTTACTCAGTCATAGTTTATCTCTCACGGCACGAAAATAATTTTAAAATATCAAGCAGAACTTTAATTAGAACGATTTTTCCATTTCGATGTACAACCTGTATTCGCGGCCGAGCCGACATTTTGGGTGTGAGCGGTCGATAGAATAGCCAAGGGCATTAACTCCGTTTTTATTGTAAGGATTTTAAAAAGAAAGAAACCCATAAGCAATAATAATAAAATATATATTTATTAAATTAAAAAATAGAAAATTACATAATTATTTTTACTTTGTTCACCGGGATACTTTCCACGATATATATATATATATTTTTTCATATTTACATGGTAACAGCGACCAAATCTGGATAATAAATTATATATATGTATTAAATTAAAAAATAGAAAATTAAATAATTATTTTTAATTTGTTCACCGGAATACTTTCCACGATATAATTTTCTTGTTTTTTTCTTTTTCATATTTACATGGTAACTGGGTATTTCGCGACACTTATCTGCCCTTAGTTAGCTATTACATCAAACGGCCACTCCCAAAATGGCAGCGAGTCGACGTTTCATATCGCCCTTATGGAAATAGAAAAATCGTTCTAATTAAAGTTCTGCTTGATATTGTTAAATTCTTTTTCGTGCCGTGAGAGATAAACTATGACTGAGTAAGTACAAAATAATGCTTTTACATGAAAATAATTAACTGCATCGGCCTTATACTAAAATTGCACCCTTTTAATCCTTCGTCTTTCTGTCGCTGTATTTCCGCTCCTTGGCTTTTGTCGCTTAATGTATCTCTATACCACCTTCCCAAGTTTTTCACTGGTTTCTTTTTAACTGTTGGGATCACTTCCCCTCGAATACTATACTTTATGGCACGGTATCTAAGTAGTTAACGACGCGAACTGAGGACCTGGGTTTGCCGGGTTCGAATCCAGATCGTTCTACAGAAACACTTTCATCAAAACCCACACCTGACCTTGTGTCTAACCTCCCGGAGAGGAAGTAACGAAAATGCTTTATTTCTTTTTGCTTACCTTTCTTATAAATTACGCTTCTTGAACCTCGTCCTTCGCCGCTCAATAATCTGTTCTCGTTGGTTCAATACTTCTTTCCTTTCTTCTGTTCTTTTTGACTTTACAGCAACGTCATCCATAAATGCTCGTAGTGGGAACATATCTTTTACCAGACATCGTAATTGCCTCTTTGTTCTGGAAGGAAATTGAAACAACTATATTTAAAAATACATAAAATAACACCGTGACCGATATCTGATGATAAGAAGATCTGTTGAAAGATAAATAATAGAAAATACATATCTTTTAGCAGATATCTTAATTACCCCTTTGTTTTCTTTAACACTTATCAGTTTCAACAACAAAAGACGATATTGAATTATCTGAACCAGTGGCTGCTATTCTGACCTCAAAACCGTAAGACGCCACCAAGTAGATTATTTCTCTTGTAACAAATAATCATAATTTTAAAAAAATATTAAAGAAAAAAATTTTCAGGAAAAATTTTATAATTAAATTTTATTAAAATTTTCTGGTATTATTTTTTTTTTACTGAAAATTAAATATAAAGTAAAAATTGTAATATTTACTTGATTACTCAAATCAATCAAATAATTCGAATTTAAAAAAAAATTGATTTTTTAAAATCTAATTATGTTTAGTGTGCAATCCTTTAGATTGGGTTGAAAACGTCTAAATTAAACTTAAAACCGTTTGGTACAAGAAAAAACGGTTCACTGATGGTGTTTTATGGTTATGAATTCGGAATAGCGGCCACTAGGTCAGATAATTCAATTCTAATTAACAAAAATACTTATTTTGGTAGTTATGCAGTTTACGGACCGGGCTGAAATAATACAGTTATTATTTAGAAAGCCATTACTAACATGGGGAAGCGGGGGGGGGCTTTATTAAGTGTTCTGTACTTTCACATAACAATTCAATACACAAAAGATACCGTAAAAATTGAATTTAACTTGAAAATCTTATCTAAACTGCATAAACACACTCATTTTAATTTATTTATCATTCAACAAATTATTTGCAAACTTTTATTTTATATCGAAAACAAACAAGAATACGCATATCTAAACACGAAGAAACCTCTAATATTTCGAAGCACACTATACAAAAAAAAACTCACAAATATTTATTTATTTAGTAAAAAAGAAGTGTGGTAAATCAAATACCATCAAAGCTGGTAATAGATGCAATATTTATTTTATTTAAAAGAAAAGACAAAATCGAAACCGATTTTTCTTTCTCTTTTTTTTCCTATAAACTGTCATTATTTTTTTATAGTTTATAGTTATACATATATTTCGCTAATAATATTAGCCTCATAAGTGTGTTTTAAATTCCGATGTAATTGGGAAACCAGCTTCAGTTGGTGTGAGCCGGCGAGTGAGATGTTTTTTTGTTTTTTTTTCCACTGTCGTATGAAAGCACGCCAGCACGTGGAAATGTTATAGTTTTGAAAGGTTCATACTTTTTTTAAGCATCTGAATGAAATTTAGTAAAAAAGAAGTGTGGTAAATAAACTATCATCAAAACTGGTAATAGATGCAATATTTATTTTATTTAAAAGAAAAGACAAAATCGAAACCGATTTTTCTTTCTTTTTTTTCTATTTTTTCCTATAAACTGTCATTATTTTTTTATAGTTTATAGTTTCAAAACTATTTATTTATTTATTTATTTTTTTACGTCAAGACTTAGACATTGTAGGACGACATTATAATTGACATAGCGTTGCCTCAAGTGATGGCTAAGGAGATGCGCTGAAGCATCCAAGCGGTCTCTGGATCTCCTGCACGTGGCTATCATCCGGTTAATTTTTTGCATGGAGCGTGGAGTATCGGGACCGTGGACACGTGACATTTCGAATTCAATAGGCTGAAAAATGAAGCGATCGGTTAGGGTTAGAGTTAGGGTTAGGGTAAGGGAGCTGTATTTATCATTTCTTTTTCTTGTTCGGCGAACGGAGCTGCGGTGCCAGGGTCGACATCAAATTACGCAATTCTTCACCGCGTAAAGGGGTTAGGTTTAGTGTTGGGTTTAAGGAGCTGTATTTGTTATTTCTTTTTCTTGTTCGGCGAACGGAGCTGCGTTGCCAGGGTCGACATCAACTTTTGCAGTTTTTCACGGCGTTAAGGGGTCGGAGCAAAGGGGCGTCCGGATTCCGCTTCTCGGAGTTGAGAAAATAATTTTAACAGCGAAATTCATTTAATGATTTTTCCTCCGAAATACCTGTCGCGAATACGTCCTCGACAATCAGTCCGACTGAGACGGGCCATTTCGGTGGTCTTTATCTATCGCACTGAGCTATTATGTCTTGGGTCCAACCTCCCAGGCATTGCCTTCTCTCTTTGGGAAGGGGTTGGTCTCTTGCCAATTACATGAGGCGCCTCTACCGGGGAATGCCGACGGGGGTTGCCCAGGTAATTTTAGAGGTCAGCCTGGCTCCTCTGCCAGAAGCGGTGGCTTTTTCTCTAACGTTCATGGCCTTGTGCCGCATCAAACTTACGTAGACATTATGTAAATCCAAATCAATCGAAGGGTGATTGTACAAATGATCTTGCATTTCCGTGCACAGTTGTTGCGTAGTGACAGATGTGACGTAATCGATTAATACTTAACATTTTGTGTCCGGTGTGAGTAACTCTATCCGTTTGTGCCGCCATTATAGTTTCTAATATTTCAGCCATTGAACGCTTTATGGTTGCATTCGTTTTTAAATCGAGGCGTGCTGTGTTATGAATCACATTTTCCAACTCCATATGCATATGCGCAGTAGTGCAGACAGGCTGTGACAATGCAATAGAAGACTAACATACAATTTTAAAAAAATGTTGACTTAAAAGAATGTCTGCATGAGAAACAAGATGAAAATAGACAGAGATAATATGTAGTAAAATAATTTTATTTTATAGATACTTTTTTTCATCTTCAGTCAATCGTGTGTTATAAGATTTTCTAATATTCCGAGATCAAAAACTCCTTTTCAAAGTTAATATTTAATAATACACATAAATAGACAAGATGTAATGAAATATTTTTTAAATTTTCTACTTACTTTTTTTCATCTTCAATCAACCATGTGTAATATGGTGTCTAAGATTTTCTAATATTCCAAGATCAAAAACTCCTTTTCAAAGTTAATATTTAATAATACACATAAATAGACAATAGGTAATGAAGTACTTTTATTTTATTTTCTACTTACTTTTTTCATCTTCAGTCAATCGTGTGTAATATGGTGTCTAAGATTTTCTAATATTCCAAGATCAAAAACACCTTTTCAAAGTTCATATTTAATAGTAGATATAAAAAGACAATATGTAATGAAATAAGTTTCTAATCTAATAGGTTTCTCACTATCCACCAAGCTCCAGCTCTGTCCCATCGCCGCAATGTTGCATCCTTGTCTTTGTTTGACAAGTACTTCAATGGATTGTGCTCCGATGAACTTGCGGCTCTGGTGCTCCCTCGACGTAAATAAACTCGACCAACCAGACAATCAGCTAAATGCCATACATTCAGTGTGGAGCCCCCCAGATGCCGGAGAGACTTCTAATCCAATAGCTTCTTTTCATCCTGCTGCTGGCCTTTGGAACTCCCTCCCTGCTGTCTGTTTCCCCAATTGTAACGATGTGCAGGAATTCAAAACTAATGTGAACAAGCATCTAGCTGCACAGCTCCCAATTTAGGATGACCCCCTAAACTTTCAACATAATTCTCAGTAGCCCCTTACGCCTACAGTGGCAACTTGCCTTGTTTGCGGTGCAGTATGTTAAAAAAAAATTATTATTATTATTATTATTATTATTATTATTGTTATTATTGTTATTATTGTTGTTATTATTAGTGTTGCTGTTGTTAGTCGTAGGAGGAGGAGAAGGGGAGAGAAAGCGGATTGCTATCTTTCTTCTTTTCTAATGTTTGTTTCAATCAAAACGGACACGAACCCCCCCCCCCTTCTCTCCCGCACAGGAAAAGCGAATTCACTTGTTTTCCTTCGGCCATTATCGGCCTCGTTCTTCGAACAATTTGGTTCTAGAAAAGCTTTACAGAACGAATTATGTTCGAAAAGCGAGATTCCATGATTTTATTTATTGTTTTTGTTGTTGTTGTTGTTGTTAGTAGTAGTAGTAGTAGTAGTAGTAGTAGTAGAGAAGGCGGATTGTTATCTTCTCTTTCTTTAAATGTCTTCATGTTCCAAACTAAACAGGGGCAAGACCCCCCCCCCCTACACCCCACTCCCGCTGCCAGCGAAAGCGAATCCACTTGTTTTTACTTTCGGCCATTATCGGCCTCGTTCTCCTTGTTTCCACAAAGATCTCGTTCCGTCTACAATGGCGGAAAGACGCCGCCTCTCTCTGAAAACAAAGCTTGATTGATTGATTTAGACGTTCTACGGGAAAGGCTGATGGCGCCAATCAATCACGTGACCCGAGAGACTACCACCACCACAACCACCGCCACCATGACCAATAACAACAACAACAACAACCACCACCACCACCAAAGACGCTAATATGTCTCGCATAGAAAAACAAAATCCAGACTATTGACATTATTCTCGTTCGACGTTGATTATAATCTCGCATCTAACAATTGGGACTTAATTAGTTTGACCCCAAATGAACCCTTCATATGTCGAAGGTCAGCATTCTCAATTATCGAAAGCACTTTTTAATGTGTTTCATGCTTTTTTGATTGCCAAAACCAAATAAACGAACATCTTATTATAATGAAGACTTACTGTGAAATTGTGTGCTCACGCTTTCGCTGCACATGCCGCTATCGTCTTCTCGTTGCTTTCGCACAAATTCGGTGTTTAGTTTCGAGAATGGGTTAGTGTCAGTCACGTGCTCTTAGTACAGACAAAATCACAACTCAAATTTAAAACAAACAACCATGTTTTATTGTTTTATTTTATTTCTCTACCGAAAGACAGACTTGCAATCATGACAAACATCTCTTCCAACCAAAGACAAACAATCCCATCGCTTAATACACCAACTCCCTCCTCACTTACCACTCACTCTCTCTCACTCACTCTCTCTCTCTCTCTCTCTCTCTCGCTCTCTCTCTATTTCAGATCAACAAAGATCCAATTAACTTCCTCTGCCAGTTTTGCTGGAATATAAATATATATTGTTGTCACTGGAGAATGATAGGCTGTTTTATCACTGGTCATAAAAACTTACTATTATTTTGAGTTTAAATTAATTCTGGCGGATCTCAAGTGGTCTAAATTTCTCAGTATAAACGTTATTTCAAAGACGTCAGCCAATTTCTTGGGTGGTGTTTTGTTTTAGTTAAATATCTTCCCAGTGCAGGCCTGCCGTCTGCAGTATACATTTATGCATCCCACCAAACATGCGACATTGCACACGTTTCCATCAGTGTCGATCTGTAAGAAGAACTAGCTCAGATTTCTAAGAATTATTATGTAATAGAAATGGAAACTGATCGATTAGTTCTAATCTCTCGTTCCTTCCCATAAGAAAAACACAGCAAGAACCACCACTGATAATCAACTTTTCTTTCTTCCTCTGCGTACGGAATTTCGATAAATGGAGTACCTTTCCGATCTCTGAAATAAATTGCTATAGTGCTTCTTCTCTGCAGACTACGACTTTAGTCAATTTGGTATAATGGTGAGAGTATTCGCTAATAAAAAGGAGCACTTAGGAACCAGGATCCAATAATAGGTTCAGCCATACCAAAGACTCAAAAATGGTACTTGATGCCCCCTTGCTAGATATTATAAGGTGGTAATCAAGGCTAAGTGGAGTAATTCTGGGAGAAGAGTGGTACCTTTCTCTAGATCTCAGTGTAGTACACTATGAAAAAGGAGTCTTTGTCTCGCCCTTGACTACGGTCGACAACCTTATTTTACTTATAACTACCGCCCTTTGTATCTACCACGATATCTCCCACTCCATCCCTCTCTCTAAAATCTTTTAATATAAGGTCTAAATATAAAATAAATTCGGAATCGTTTTTTTAAACCCACTAATATGAATGCGAGGAAATGAGTGAATGCATATGTGTATAGTATTGCTAACTGTCCACTATAATATCTGTATGTAAATATTTAATGTAAGGTGATAGTATGTGCAAAGAGGTGGTTTTACTTGTGTCTGGAGGATGAATGTGCATAAATTTTCAGTTGGTCTGAATTTCTTGAGGTAGATCTGAGTATACGTATCGTCTGGGATGGGTGACGTTTGATGAAATGAAGAAAGATGAAGAAGATAAGAAGGTCTTACGCATTTTGCGTAGGTTAAATGTACATGAGCCGAGCAAATGTTTTAGCAAATGTTTCTGGGAGTCGCCGTCTAATCGTAGGAAGAATAAACGACATGTTTAATAAGGTTAATTTTCAGCTGGCAGATTTTGTTCCGTCTGATTTCTTTGGGATAATTTCAATTTTAATTTATTTACTCACATTATAGTCCTGATGAAGCGTTGGTTGATCCGCGTAGACTGTTTCTACTATTTATATATATATATATATATATATATATATATATATATATATATATATATATATATATACACATATATATATATATAAAGTTTCGCATTTATTCATTTATACATATATATAAATGAATAAATGCGAAAGTTTTTTTTTCATTTACTCAATCAATAACATAATTTATTCTTTTTGAATGCTATATAAAATACAGAGGAAAGGCCCATCGACATTCATAGATCTGTCTGATTAGCATAACTATTTAATAAACAGTCTATTATTAATTAATGGTTTGTGTTATTCATTCGTAATTGGATCGTTCCATTTGTTCTATGTATATGCACTATTTTTGTCGCAATACACAATAGTTAATTCGAGTGATTTAATAAAAATAGATAAATTGTTAAACCTTTCTTAAAATATTTGCTGATTAACTTTCAGAGGATGTAATTTAAATTAAACTACACACAAATACATACGAGGCAAGAGTTCAGAAAGAGAAGAAGGTGATTGACTGACTGCCTTACCCCCACCTCTCTATTTCTCTCTGTCACTATCTCCCTCTCCCTGCCCTTCCCTCTGTTAGCGACGTTACATGGAGAAAGGCAGGGGGTTACACTGCCCCTAACCGTGGCCGTCGTAAAGTAAGTAGTTTTCTTTACGACGGCCACGTCCCAACCCGGTAGCGGTCAACATTTCTTTGTGGTTTTAAATTCAATAAAAATAGTAAGTTTTAAAAAAGAGCACACACACGATTGCTCAGGCGAATTAATTCTCTCCTTCTTTTAATTTCTTATAAAAAATAAATAACGTAGTTGGACTACTCTTCTCATCTGGAGTGTTATTCTCACTATGTTTCGACCGAAATGTTGCGAGAATAGCACTCAATATGAGAAAAATAGTTCGAATAATCCAAATAATACAAGTAAAGTTGTATAAAAATTACAAAAATGTAATATTTATTTATATAAATCAATGTTAATGTCAATCTGGTGATTCTCTAGGTTGACCTCTATATCGAATATTGCCCTTAAAAAGAAAATAGCGCAAACACTTTATCATGTACTGAGTGAAAAGAGACAGTACACCAAAATTTACGGAAATTCATCCAGTATTTTTGTTTTTCAAAAAAAATTAAAGTTTTATCGATAAACGCTTTCCGAGCACCATTTTCGGCATTATTAAGGTCAAGGGAGATAATTCATCCTTAAACATCGTAGTAATGCCACCTAGAAAGAGAGAGAGAGAGAGAGAGAGAGAGAAAAAGAAATGGCGATAGAGAGAAAGAGAAAAATAGCCGTGGTAAACACTCACTCTCTCTTCACACTCTTTATCTGTTCACACCCTTCTCTCTATGTTCGCTGTTACTACTATTTCGCTCAGTTTATCTATCTTTCTCGCTATAAAAAACAAATCAAAGTTATATGACTCCCGTGCAACGCTGGGTAGGGACAGCTTCAATTCTAATAAAACATTTACTGACTAAAAAGAGTAATGTTTAATTGGTTTACTTGCAATTTGAAATAAATAAACATATTTGTCCTGTCGAGTTGACGTACATAGGCCCCGGCCAAGACGAGTACATTCTGCTAATCTATTATTTATGGATATCAGTGTTTATTGTTAGAGATGGAATAAAAAAAATGTACGTATGTGGATTGTTGAAATATTCGAGAGGGGGCACTCGACGAAAGATAGACTGCAAATGTAATAAAACGTTTGGCTAGTGTGAAGAAAGAAATATGATGATTGCAAAGTAACTGAGGACGAGTGTATTGTGATAACGAAAGTGCCACCAAGAAAATAGGTTGAAACAATGTCGAGGGTTATGTGACTCGGTTGGATGGTGACACCTAATTCACGTCAAATTAATGTCCTCCCATTTTATGGGACTTTGGGTTGTACAAAGTAGAACAGTACGCATAGACTTGTAGAGTTGAGGGTGATTAGATGCTTGTTAGATTATTTTTTTTAGTAGTAGGTGCGTCTACATTCACCTGACTAGCCGTGTTTTGGGGCTGACGGTTGTGAAGTATGACAGTCGAAAATAAAAAATGACAGCAACACTTTATTAAGTACTTACTTGGTATTGAAAAAGATTTGCGTACAGCGAAAATTACGGAAAAAAAGCAATTATTTTCAATTTTATTTAAGAAAAGAAAATAATATGCGTAATTCTCCAACGTCGCAATTGGTAGCCATTTTTAAAAAAAAATTCCCATAACGTCTGGGGACGTCCTCGGGGAGTCAGGCAGATACTCTACCTCCTATAACTTTTCAAATGGTTTAAATCATTCATGCCCATTCTCAGAGAAATGGTTGTCTTAGTAAATGTCAGTCAGCTGAAGATGAAGACAAGAACTGGTTAATCTTATACATAAATTACTTTTTTTTTAATTTAAATTCTACTCGCTCATTTTCCGTAATTTTCGGTGTGCGCTAATATACCACAATGCCAAGTAAGTACTTTTTAAAGTACTGCTCTCATTTTAATTTTAACTGCCACATTTCACAAACGCTTTTTATAAACAAGAATCCGTATTTTAGATGGAGAAGAAAAAAGGGTCACGAGAGTGCAACTTAAAAAAGATCAACATTTTCTCTGCAGTTTATATTAACTATATTTAACAGTTTCATCAACACAGGAACACAAGAATATTAGACAATTTCGTTTGGTATTAGAAAAGAAGAATTGAGTCCAGGTCTTTTTGGTCACGCCTCTTGTCCAAGACATGACAAGAGGCGACCCCAACAATATACGTATTGTCACGTTTGCATCTCGACTGAACCTGTTTAAATTAGGAGCGAAAGAAAGCTTGAGAGGAAATGCAGTAAGGAACGCACGCGCAAATGTGTTCTAATCGCCCGTGTATCACTACGCGAGGCTAAATATGTCTGTGTTAGCTTACCGAACGACGTACTTATCACTACACGACTGAGTACATGTAAATACAAAAGAAAATAGATATTAATAATGTAACTGCTACAGACTAAAATATATAAGTAGGGGAAAGAATAGGTATTTAAGCAATAACACACACAACGTAGACCAAAAAGTAATTTAAGACAGAGTCATAATTCTTTAGATTCAATATTCTGTTTCAGTCACAAGTAGAATTTATTGAATAGATTCCGATCAAATATATACGAAAAGTGGAAGTAGCCGAAAACGAGAGGTGGGTGATTAAAGCAAATAAATGTGATAGTATGAGAGGACAGTTAAGTCGGTAGTAGATGAGGCGTGGGATGTAGAATTAAAAATGAATGGTAGCAGCGATTTGGTTTGAGTTAGTATATAGTTAAAAGGGTTCGTATATACGAGTAGGTCGAAAAAAGGAAGTAAGGAGAAATATTTAAGTAGGTAGTGCTGTAGTTTTTGTTATACGGTATGGTGAGAGGATATTCTAGCGCGTACCCATGACGAATCCAGCAATATCAACCTTATATAGATGCCACACAACATTAAAATAGAATAAATTTATTGACTTTTTGGCCAAGACTAAAGTCTAGTATCTGTTCCGATGGATACTACACCCTATAGGCTGACATCGTCTTGGCCTTCGGGTCTTGATTCCGCCGGTGTGTGGGTTTGCCCTGTTCAGTTCTAGGAGGTCAACCCTCCCAGGCTTTGCCTCTCCTCTTTGGGGTGGAGTAAGTTTATCGCTTACTGTCTGAGGTGCCCCTACCGGGGAATGCTGACGCGGCTGCCTAGGCATATTTTTAGGTCAGAGTGCTCATCTTCTCGGGCGCTGGCTTTTCAAATCCCACTTTCCCGACCTTGTGTCACATCTTACCGCTGTGGGAGGAAGGTAAATCCAAAAAAAAACAAACAAAAAAATAATTTAAAAACAAAAAAATAATTAAAAATAAAAAAATAAAACAAATTCTGTTGAAAAATTGAGAGTCGGTTAAGTAGGTTACAAGCGAATAAAATTTCAGCTTCTAAGAAATCAAGTTTACCATTGAAGAAAAAACATAGCAAAACAGGTAATGCCGTAGGAAACACATAGCTTGGCAAATAGTAAGTTAGAAACGTCCTCTTGGGCTTTGATCTTGGAAGGAAACAGACGTGTTTCAGAGGTTTTAATCCCTCCCCCTACGAGAAACGATTGGAGGAAGACTTACTGCCAAATATTCTACTGCTGAGTACTGTAAGAAGGAATAAAACTACAAAAGAGATTATGAAAACTCAGAAAATTCGTGCGTATTACTTAAGTACTAAAAACTTTTTCATGTTTAAAATTGCCAAAAAGATTTATTTCGCGAATAAGATGTTACAAAGATTCACCGGCTGGTTGGTTGCAACATAATTTAATATTTTTAATTATCATTTTCACCGTAACAGAAACAGAGGAATTACATAGATAGTTAAGTTAGCAGTGGAATATTCGTCTTCAGAAAAAGTGATGGTTTTAGATGCATTCGATAACGGTAAAAACATAGGAAAAGGAAGAACGCACACAGAGACTTCATTGGCACGTGTCTAACCATTTGAAAAAAAGAAAGAATAATAAAACGCGTGCGGAACGATGTGAACATTGGAAAATGGGTGGAGAAAGGAAAAAACAGAAGGTAAAATAATGGAAATATATGGATGAAGTGTAGTAAAAGGGAAAAGTTACTTTAACTGTGATCGCAGTGGCGCAATATATTGCATTGTTTCAGTGCGGTTTTTGACCGATATTTACTTAAGTAATAAGATCCGTTTCTGAGGTTTATGTTAGATGGTGATGAGAGAAGTATTATAGCGCTTTTGATGCCCTTGCGACGTGAGAGAGAGTATTTGGTCTTCAGAAGGGTGTAGTTTGTAAAATCAAAATTGTGGTTAAATGTATTTCTAGGTATAACTAGTGCGTTAGTGGGTTGTTGTGTTTCAGGTCCTGTTTGTGTTCGTAAATGCTGGATTTTATGATTCTGACAGTTTCACAGATATAAAACATCGGAAATGCGGCACATTTTATTTTGTAAATGCCCCCTTGGTAAGAAGTGCTCTTAGGAGGTAGTTAGGGACGGTGTTTGGTGTAGAGTAAATCTGTAATTGTTTTAGAGGTTAATATTACTGTTTTTATGTCAGATTTGAATTTTTTGACGTCCAGCCACCGGATAAAGTGTTAAAATTATCACTGTTTATTCGCTGTTCAGCTTTGGCCGAGTGGATATATCACGTCGGGATTTGAGTTGTAAAAATACTCGGAATCCGGTGTTTCGAATCGCATGACCAGTAGTGAATAGTCATATCTCTATGCTGATGAGTCTCGATTATAAAGGACGACACGTATACGTACATAGATAATAAACAAAACAAAGATTATATATATATATATATATATATAGAATATAGATATATATATAGAATATATATATATATATATATATAGAATATATATATATATATATATATATATATATATATATATATATATATATATAGAATATAGATATATATATATAGAATATATATATATATATATATATATTTCTCTGCAGAAAATAGGTAATACTTCACAGGAATATTTTAGAATGTGCATTCCTCATCTTAATAAGTGATTATGAATTCAGTCATATTCAGGGTAATCTTATATTGAGGATAAAACATGGGCGCAGTTGTGTAACTTAATGCAATAGATATATTTTCATACAACTACTGAGATCTACTCACGTATTGAGCACTGTCCGAGTAAATATTGAAAATATATACACAGTATATCATATCGCCTCATGATATTATATTTGTATAAACATAAAATTAAAGTGTTAAAATTATCAACCGTTTATTCGCTGTTCAATGTTGGCCGAGTGGTTCAGGCGTCGGGATTTGAGTTGCAAAATACTCGTAATCCGGTGTTTCGAATCGCATGACCGGTAATGAATAGTCATATCTCTATGCTGATGAGTCCCGATTATAAAGGACGAAACGTATACGTACATAGATAATAAACAAGAACAAGTATTATATATATATATATATATATATATATATATATACCTATGATTGCTGGATTTAATACATACATAAATGTATGAGTATATTTATTCATAGAATTAGATAAAATTATCATGAATTTTATAGGTGTCATTCAGTTAATAAATCAACCGCCATTAGAATTAAATGATAGACTCATGATGGGACCCAATCAAAAAGATACTTTTCGACTTTAAGCCATTGTTCACCTGCCAAAAGTGAACTTCTTGACATACCTGATCAGATCCTCTTGTCCAGCGATCGATCTATTCATAGCCAGTGTCTCAATTAGCATTGCCATTTTCCTTGCTAGCACTAACGTGTAAAGATAGCATTAAGATTTGATCAGAAATGTCTTTAGTTTAAGCGAGACCAAACTGTGAAACAAATTACCGCTTTCCATCGCATCAAGTAATTTCTTAATTGGCACGGTTTATTGATTTCTATGGCATCGATTAAGCTAATCAGTTACTCTCATGAAATGGAACTGAACTAAGCATAAAAGGCGAGATAAACAGAAGATCACATCGCCATCAGGTGTTATTAAATCTGGTGTAAGCAATAATGCACAGCTTTTCGTAAAAATAAGAGAACACTTTTTGATTTCTGATATAAAATAAGATGGCACAGTGGATGAAACTTGGACTGTCGATAATACGATAAGGTTTCACTCTCTGCCAGAGGCACTCGCATGTACATCCACACTGACGAACTGTGTCTGAGGATGAGTAAATGTACATGAATATGACTAGATTTGTGGATGGTTTCCTGGTGTTGTATACAGGTATATTTGCAGCATTACGTTCGAATTCTAAATATCGAGAAATAGAGCGTATATATATATTTCTATAAAAACAGAACAATAGAATAGGAAATAGGAAGTAAAACTAGCCGGACCGTTGTTCGTGATAAGCCCAACGATTGGCTAAGAGAACAACAAAAAATCTGATTAGTTAACTAGCTAGCCGTGGATATAAAAACACCTGGCAAAACTAACTCCATGCATTTTAGCCTGAAGATTCCCCCCAGGGATAAAACGCAGGAGTCTCTGTGTAGCTTAATTGCCATAAATATATGTTCACAACTTATATATATATATATATATATATATATATATATATATATATATATATATATATATATATATACACACACTAAGATATGCCAGGGTTTATTTTTTTATTTTGTTTTATACAATAAATAAAATATTTCGATCAAAACTGATCTTTTTCAATAAAAATGAGAATCCGACATTATTATTATTTTTTTGTCATTTTCTCATAGCTGACACTCCTGCTTTAAATAGAGATTGGGTATTGTTAAGAATATAATGGCGATGTAGTAGTAGTAGTAGTAGTAGTAATAGAAATAAGCGCTCCTCCACGCGTACAAGTATTAAAATAATGTGTGTATATATATATATATATATATATATATATATATATATATATATATTTAGCATGTATTATGAGTTAGTTGAAATCTAAACAATAAAGTGTCCGATATTATGTTCTACAAGATATAATCCAAGTAATTAGTCAAGAGCCAGTCAAATACTTGGAATCGTTACAGAAAACAAAACAACGCGTATACAAATTCTCTTCTCAGCGAACATGCCTTAACAAATGATTAGCACTAATAAAAACGATTTTAAAGTAAAATTCAAATAAAATAAATAGAAAAACATTTTTAAAATTTCCAATTAAACAAACAATAATAACAGTCAGCTCTTTACAAACACATAATATTTCTTATTGGGAACGCAGAAAAGGTGGGCACCGCCTGTCTGGAACCGGGGATTTCTGTGTTTCCCCTTTTTAATACTTTCTTCTCGGAGTCTTCGCCTGCATAACCGTGCTGAAGTGTCGGTCTAATAATATAAACCGGTTTTTACTCCCGATTAAATAAAGGGTTCGTTCGAAATTCCGTACAGATCCCCGAGTTCGACAAGAAGATGGACGGGGGTTACATCGAAAGAAACCTTGTGAGAAGAACATCAAAAAATTATCCAAATAACACTAATTATAATTTCTAAACAATAAAATATTAATATGTAAAATGACTTATATGATATAAGATGGAGTTAACAATAATAGAATTACTATTTTATAATAATATTTACTTAATTTAAACTAAAGAAAGAAGATATAAAAATCAACGTTTTTTTCTATTTTATCATTATTTTCTTTGGGATATATTAAGTAAATTATTGTGGATATGTATAAAAATAATGATTAACTAAAATCCGGTGACAGAAACAATATGTAAATCTTTGCAAAATACTTAACATATTAAGAGGGTCAGAGAATAAAAAGAACGAGCTATGAGAAATACGCATAAACAAATATTGGACAGACTATGATCTAATTTTTGACTCAATAAAAAAAGGAAGACATAATCGATGAATATTGTAAACCAATTTTAAAAATTCAACTAAACCCGTGGGTTAGAGACAAGAGACATGTGTTCGATACTTGACAGGATCGTATCTACTTTTTTATGTTATATGTCAAAAATTTGAAGTTAGTCATTTCAACTTAGAACATTAAGCGATTTGTTTTATATATTCTATGTAGTTTACGGAAATTAGGAGCCACGCCGACGCCTAGTAAAGCTTTCTAATCTATACCGAAAATCAGGTTCTTAGCCTCTTATTTAGTATAAAGTTTACAGTTTAAATTAACAAAATTAAGAAGAGTAAATATCTAATTTAATTTGCACTATTACGCAAGACGTCATAAAGATTTCAAATCCTTCACTCTCTAATAAAAACCAAGATGGAATTATTTGTATATAAAAAATAAAAAATATATAAATCCGTTCTAACAATAGTTAGCGATTAAAGACGTTCGTTTTTCTAGCCTCGAAACGAAACCATTCCAAGTAGGAAGGGGAAGCGAAAAAGCAAATTTCAAGTTAGATAACACCCACAATGTTAAATGAATTCGGAAAATATCCACCACTTTTAATATCACGTCATAAAAAGTATAATAAGCATTTCTATATAAAAAAAATAAATTGCTGACGTAATTCTATAATTTAAAATGAATATTAGTACGAACACTGGTGATACATAATGTTTTTTCGCCATTTTTGACGGGCAGTATGCTATATAAAAATAATATTCCCTTACTCAATTTTCACGAGCAATGCAAACCAAAAAGTAAATTATAAATAAGCTGTCTGTCATTATTTTACCGCATATTCATCCAACTGTTAGAAAAAAAAACGTACATATAATTTGTATTTCCTTTATACAAATCTATGTTAAATCTAGACAATTGTTATGACTTACAGGATGATGTGTTTACACATCGAGCAGCGGATGGTTGGCAAGAAATTCGATCTAAAAATGCTGCGTTCATAGTCAGGCAACGAATGAATGAAGGCGGGTCACTGCTATTCTTGGAGGCGCCCCTTTAAAGTGCAACGAAAATAATATCTAATCTTAACGATGCTTGAGTCTGCAAAACATCCGCTAGTGTGTCCTTGATCTTAAGGTTGTGTTATTTTTCATACCAAGTCGAGGATACGTCATCGACGATCAGTCCGACAGATTTTAGACCATTTGAGATACCTGACCCGTTTTCTGTCAGTCTGGGTTATGATTCTGTGCAGTTCTAGGAAGTCAACCTTACCAGGCTTTACGTTTTCTCGTTGAGAAAGGGGTTAGTTTATTGCTAATCGCCTGAGGTGCACCTACCACGGAATGCCGACGGCGTTGCTCAGACATTTTTTGTAGGTCATAGTGATCCGTTTCTTGGGCGCTGGCTTTTCAACCCCCATGTTCCAACCTTGTGTCACATCTCCCTGCAGTGGGAAGGAAGGAAACACTATTTTTTTCTGTTTTCTTCTCACAAAAGCATCCTTCTCAACGCTCCGAACCCTCAGTTTAACATTCACAAACAACATAAATCCTTTCCTCGGACCGCTCCATGTTTCCCCGACTGTAACAACGTGCAAACATTTAAATTTAATGTGAACAAACATTTTGCTGCATAATTCCTCACTTTGGACGCTCCCATAAATCTGAGCTTAATCTCGGTAGCCTCTTATGTTTCAATAGCAATATGCCTTGTTTGGAGTGAATAAAATTAGAATCTAGCGCAGTTAAAAGTTACATAAAAACGCTCCATGGAAAAATGAACATACGAAAAGGCACAAAATGTACAAGAACGTAACGGAAAAGTTACAGAAAAAAGACGCAATTTACTTGCAGAAACAAAAATGTCGTTGCAAAAAAACAGAAGAAATCACAATAAACAATCCGCGCGTGCGTGGTCCCTCTCTGTATGTAACTCGATGTGGCGAGTGTAAAATGCAACAATAAATTTGGGCAATTTGGGGCATTTTTGACCCCTCATTGACCCCCTGGGGGCGCGAACTAGAATTTGAGGTCAAGGATGCTAATTTTATATCCAGAACAATTGCCTCTACATTTTGGCCAAGTTTCAAAAAAATTGAATGGATTGATCAAACGTTATGGGAGAAAAGGGTCATTTTTTGCCATTTTGGGGGCTTTTGACCAACTGGGGACGCGAACCAGATTTTTCCAAGGTCAGCGATACTTATTTTCTATTAGGAACAATTGCCTCCACATTTTGGTCAAGTTTCAGAGAAATTTAATTGATGGATGAAAAGTTATGGGGCAAAAAATGTCATTTTTTGCCATTTCGGGGCCTTTTGACCCCCTGGGGGACTAACCAGATTTTTTTCAAAGATCGGGGAATGTCACTTTCTAACCTGACCAAAGTTACAACTTCATGCAAAATTTCAGAGAAATTGAATGGATAGTTGCGGAGAAAAATCTGGACGGACGGACATGCCTCAAAACATAAGTCCCCCGATTTATAAAATCGGGGGACCAATAATAAACGTTACGAGAACATCACAGAAATAAGATGCAGTTTAAAGTAACGCCACATAAAAGTAACGTGATAAATGTCGCGGTAAAGAATTCACTAGAAAGTCACGGTAAAAATTACAGAAAAAAAAGACGCAAGTAAATTGAAGAGTTCGACTGCAAAACGCGATAAATCCAGCCTGTTTAAATTGAGAGCTAAAACAATAAAAAAGACGAATATATAAAATCTAGACTTCGAATAATAACTCATAGTGATTGAAAACAAAAAGAAAATTATGCAGGTATCATGTTATATGAAACATAATTTTGGGGTGTTGTCGAGTGTTGAAATGCAATACTTTTTGTAGTGATAGCTTTGTAATATTGAAAATGGTGTTTATCGCGAACTCTTCAATGTTGCAAAAAATGAATGGCGAATTGAGAAAACAAGGAAAGTAGAAGATAATGAACAAACAAGTCATCAAAAAAGTAACAGTTACGTTACAGACATCAAGTTTTTTTTTTTACTATTGGGTGCCCGAGGACGACTCATGCACGTTAAACGTACTTGCAGATAGGACGAGTTCCTATATAGACTAGAACATAGCATCAGATCGTTGGTCCACCAGTGAGAAAGAAGGAATCAGAAAAGTAATGGACAGTGGCTTTCACTTCTATTTAATCAAACTTGAACTCATGAAAAAAAAAATGCTGCAAATATATATATATTAAATTCCCGAAACATTTTTTCATGGTAAACAACTGATGATCCCTTAAAATGGTGTTAGAAATAAACTAATATAATAACTGTAAAAAATAAATTGACTTACATGAGGGATTTTCCACTGGAAGACTTGGGACTATAATTTTTTTCTTTTTTCTTTTTAATATAGTTTTAATGGTTGAGAAACTTCCGAGACTATATATATATATATATATATATATATATATATATATATATATATATATATATATATATATATATATAACAGAAGATCAGAACAATATCGGTACCGTCGGTTTCAATGAATAAGTGCGTAATATTTATTTATAAATGTATTACAGAAGATCAGAACAATATTGGTGCCGTCGGTTTCAAATCCAACCAAAGCGGACCTATAATTGGTCTTCTTTACCGAACTCTCTGGGGAGACAGACATGTCCAGAGACTGAAAAGAGTCCTGTAAAAGAGACCAATTATAGTTCTATTTTGATTGGATTTGAAACCGACGGTACCAATATTGTTCTGATCTTCTGTAATACATACATAAAAAACTATTACGCACTTATATTTGATGTTTCTCGATAATTGAGCAGTCTGTTACCGTTCTCTCCCCGTAATCTTACACACACATCTCTCTCTCTCTCTCTCTCTATATATATATATATATATATATATATATATATGCTATAATATTTTTAAATATTAAAGTGTTTTTTTTTACCTGCAGACGATATCGTTTCGGATGTTCTATCCTTATCAGTGCCGGAGTGGCGGTTGCAGTTCGTCGATTCAAACTAGAATCACGACCTTAACATCTATGTCCACGCGGCGACGAAAAATCGCCACATATAATGATTGAAATTAACGTACACTTACCCGAGAGACGGGAGTAGGCTGTGTTGTTGTCGAGAGTGTTCGACGCTCGAGCGGTACTTAGCATAATATATATATATATTCATATATATATATATATATATATATATATAAGAATAAAAATAATATATGTATGTATATATATATATATATATATATATATATATATTGTGTGTGTTTCGGAATTTTTAAGATGAGGGTTGATAATTTGTAGAATTTGGTATATTCGGACTACTCATCTTGGGTGTTTTTATCCCAACGTTTCGGCCGATGTAATCTTTGACCTTCTTCAGGTGAAACTTGTCGAACTCGGGAGTATTTCTGTCGAACTCGAGAATCTGGACGGAATTTCGAACGGGGGTAGCATTCCCTTGTTTCATCTGCCATGACTGCGAAGAGTCTTCAGTAATTCGCAATTATTTGTATCGCCCGCACCGAAGATTGAACCCTCAACTTTCAGATGACTGTCACTTAGAACTGAATTGTACTTAGTACTATATCACTGCGCCAAGTGCATCCTACCCCCGTGGATTTAATAAAGGGTTCCGTTCGATATTCCGTCCAGATTCCCAAGTTCGATAGAAAGATTCCCGAGTTCGACAAGTTTCACCTGAAGAAGGTCGGAGGTTACATCGGTCGAAACGTTGTGATGAAAGCACCCAAGATGGGAACAATAGTCCGAGTATACCAAGTTATATATATATATATATATATATATATATATATATATATATATATATAATAATGGTAATAATCCAGGTAAAATCATCCACAGGGTGGTAATCCAAAGAATTTCAACCGGGTTTATAAAGAGTGCTCAATATCAAAATAGAGCTTTATATATGATAATTTTTATTTACACAGACATGTACAAAATCTACGACACTGGCATGTCGATGTTATCGATCAACATATATATTATATATATATATAAACCTAATGACTAATGAATTATAAACTTAAATGTAACACTTCACTGCAGTTTACGGTTTCCACCGATAATCAGAAGTGTGCCATGTGTCATTTGATATATATATATATATATATATATATATATATATATATATATATATATATATGTGTGTGTGTGTGTTAGAATTTGCTTGTTTATGAGTCTCTGAAATGTAAGTGTGTTATTTTTATTTTGCGTTGCCACATTTTGCTTCAAGGGTGTCTGCAACCAATTGCTGATCAATTACAAACAGGAAGTTGCACGGCATCTGTTGCCAAAATTAGCTCTGTTCTAAATGGTGTTCGGTAACTCACAGCATTGATTGCCAGCCGCTGCTTTGTATCCATCCACATATGAACAAAACATCAGAAAAGACAGAAGAGAGAAATGGCGGCTGTTGTAAATGCATATATATATATGTATATATATATATATACATGTATATATATATATATACCTATATATTTATATATGGAAAATGGAAAAGGAAAGCCAAAAACTATGTTATTTATGTATTCATCAACGTATATATATATATATATATATATATATATATATATATATATATATATATATGTGTGTATGTGTGTGTGTGTGTGTGTGTGTGTGTGTGTGTGTGGAGTTAAGGACGGAATATCACTCCTTGTCTTTGAACTTTAATGAAATCTGATTCATTTCTCATTTTATTATGTCATTCTATATATATATATATATATATATATATATATATATATATATATATATTTATAAAATTGAAATAAAAGCCAAATTAGCAATACAAGATTAATTTTTTTTTTTTTTTCTTACATTAATCCTATCGATTACGGAATAAAATTCCTTCTTCAGGGGTGACCAGTATTGAGTCATTTTTTTTTTTTTTTTTTCATCAAAAAACAAGAATAAAGAAACTTATTTCTTTGTTAATTTGATAAACGTCTTAGATGGTACGACGTCAACGCCTTGATGTTATGAAATGGCGGTAGGATTCAAAACCGGTGACGAACGAGAGATGCGTTGGCACGCTGTCGAGTAATGTGTGTGTTTTTCGTGCAATACTTAAAACTTGTTTGGAGCATCTTTGAAAAATAACGCATTGTCACACGACATGATGGTTGGAGAATGTATCGTTGTAAGTAAAGAACAAAAGAAACAATTTTCCAAATTTCAAATAATCGACGATTATAGCTGTTGTACATGGACACATTTAATATCGAACCCATTTCTCCCGCCATAATTTTAAAGAAAAAAGAAGAGTAGAATGTTAAAATAAAAAAGGGAAAAAATTAAACAAAAAGGAAAAAAAAGAAAAAGAAAGAAAAAAAATAAGAAAAAATAAATGCTGATGTTGGTACCATTGTGCTATGGTGACTGCGCATCTGGGAAGAGCATAAGGAACCAATATTGCCTTTCCATTTCAGCCTGATCATTCACCCAAGCGAGACCTTCTTTTAACATGTATTCCAAAGCTTTGATGACTCTTTCCTTCTCCCAATTAAGTGCACCTTCAAGTCTGGATACAGTCACATAATAGGATGTATGTGCATGCTGTAAGACAGTGGTATGGTCCATCGTCAATTCCCCAGCCACAGATTGAGTAGGAAACAATTTGCCAAGTATTATATATATATATATATATATATATATATATATATATATATATATATATATACATAGTTCAATCGATGTATAGTAGTAACACTTACATTATTAATCTCAAGCCTGCCAGGGCATTCACTACAAGCACCAAACATATAAACAAACTCTCCAATAACATCGAAGGAGATCGCCAATCTTCGGCCACCCCAATTCTTTGTATATATATATATATATATATATATATATATATATATATATATATATATATATATATATATATAAGAATTGTATGTAAATAATCTGTCTTATTGGTGAATTATGAAATTTAAAAATAAAACATAAATTTATATACTATAAATATTGTTTTTAAATATTAAAGTGTTTTAACCTACAGACGACTTCATCAGTTTAGGGGTGGCGGTTGCAGGCAGTCCCATATGGGCTCGACGAAGTTCTTAGATTCAGGCTTGAATCAAGAGGCAAAGGCTCATGACAACACGGCTTCGAGAAATCGACACATACATTAATTGAAATTAAGGTACACTTATCCAAGAGGCGGGGGAAGCGTCTTGTCGTCTAGAGTGGTCAACGCTCGAGTCGAACTTGCTTATCGTAGAAATGACAACAATTGTTTCAATTTCAAACAGGGCCCTACTTCTAAGACTATTACATATTTAAAAGGTCTTTTAACTATAAATGCTTTTAAAATATTAAATTTTTTTTTTTCATCTGCAGACGACCTCATTTCGGGCTCTCTGGCCCTCAATATATATAGTGTGATTCATTATTTTAGAAGAAATAACAAGAAATACTCTCTTTCTCTCTCTGTCTTTCTTTCTCTCGCCCTCTCTTCATATATATATATATATATATATATATATATATATATATATATATATATATATATATATATATATATAGTGATTTAGTCTGATGGAAAAATAGAAAAAGTATGAAAAATATATACGAATATTTAAAAGTAAAAATAAAAATATTTGCTAGTAATAATTAAATATATGCTTATAATACATATATATATATATATATATATATATATATATATATAAGATGCCTTAACCTTCTGTAACTGCATATATATAGATGTCTTAATTTTCTGTAATTGCATATATATATATATATATATATATATATATATATATATATACATATATATATATATATAATTCTACGCTTTGTACGACTGTTATACCCTTGCGAGTATTAAAATGCTATTAAACCTTATGTCCAGAATTCTTATTCCAATTGTGATCAAAATCTATTTCATATTTTTTATTCTAGAAAATGTCTAAAATATAAGGATTAATCTTAAGGGCTCTTAAGGAACAGTTGAAATTCAGGAGATTTTGCTGAATTTGTGTACACTTACTATTGATCAAATTTAACGTAAGTATTACATATTCGAGTTTTGAAATGGGAGTTTGTTCTCATATTATGTCCAATAAATCATTTAAAATATTTCAAAGAAACAGGAAATTTAGTGGATATTATTTAATTGATATCTAATACTTATTTTTTAAATTTCACAAAAATCAACAGTAATTGAATGTTCACGAATGGCTTCCATACACACTTCACCTTCTTTGTATGAACTAAATTAAACTAAATATAGTCTACATTACTCATCCCTACGCCTACCGGTTGTGGTCTAAATTCATAATGATCAGTTAAGTAGTTTAGGAGTTAATCATATACATAGGATTAAATAAAAATACATAGAGATATAAAGTTAAATAATAGTAATGCTATACTAAAAATAATAACGTATTTATTTTTATACCTGACGCATATTGTATAAAATATAGATGTGTTTAGTGAAAAATGATATTTCATTTGAAATCAAAGCCTTACAAGTAGGTTCGAACACCGAACGTTAGGCTTGCATCAATTTCAGTGTAGACCACTGTTACCGGTTATCTACTAATATCAATTTTCTTTTCTTTTTTTACTAAACGGTCACCGCTTATCAAGGCCCGAAACCCACTCAAGGACAAGGGTTTTGATATCGGTTGGCGATAGGCGCCACCCTGCAAGGATTGGAAACAACTGGTATATTCAACAGAAGATTTCTTTAGAGCAATTGTTTATCCAGGAGAACGGCTCAAAAAGTATTTGTTTACATTAGACTTGAAGACGGCCATGTTGTAGTCAGCTGGGAAGAGGTTTGGCGGTGTTTTGTTCCACAGATCAAACGCTATAGGAAATAAACTCTGTTCATGGAACTTTGCTTAGTCTTTGGTACACAGAGAGAGAGAGAGATAGAGAGAGAGAGATAAAGAGAGAGAGAGATAGAGAGAGAGAAAGAGATAGAGAGAGAAAATGTTTCTGCTGTAGATGTGGATAGACGAGTTCTTGCTGTGAATGTTTTACTATAGAGAAAGGACGAGGAGTTATAGCTCAGTCGAGCACCTATTACGAACATAATTATAGAGTAGAGAGAGACTAGCAACATCTCTTCTATGAGAAAGGGGGTGCAGCGAAGAGAAGAGATCACGCCCCACTAGATTGTGAAGTCGGTTTTTACTCTGTCAAGGCAAGAAAAAGTGCTCCGAGCGGAACCGTCCACAGATGAGACAACAGTACTCCATCTTATTAAGCCCAAAAGAAGAATCCCAAATGTATGCTGGCTTCAAAACATTATTGTCATACGTATCTAAGCAACAAATGTTAATGAATAATTCAATAATCCGCTTCAAAAATATCCAGACAGTGAAATAAAATAAAACAATGTTTCTCTTTTGTCTTATCAAATATTTATGATTTGTGTTTGATTTGTGGAGATCGCGAGACAAAAACAAAAAAGCTTAAACTAAAAAAATAAAACTTGATGAGCGCCAAAAATATATTTTCTAAACTTACTATCTTACTCTATTCACGTATTGAGCACTGTTGAAGTAAATACTGAAAATCTATACATAAAATAGTATATCTCTTTATAACATCTTATGTTGATACATATATATCAAGGGAGGCGCGATAGCGCTCTATCCCTTAATAGACTTCAAAAACGACCTATGCTAGAAATCTCATTTCTTTGATCAGTCATAACTCAAAAACCCATAAACCAAATTAGTTAAAACTTTGCACAAAATGTTCATTTGATAGGTTCTATAAGTGTGTCGAATTTCAGCATCATTAGTCTAGGCAACCCAGAGATCCAGAAAGGTCAGGAGTGATTTTGTGTTATCCGTGTGTATGTACGTACGTACGTGTGTGCCACCCTGTATCTCATCAACTATTTGATGGATTCAGCTGATTTTTGGCAGAGATAGAGGTTCTAGGGGTTAGTTGATGGCATTTTAATTTCAGTTTACCATATACCTTAGTTTTCCAGAAAATTAAAAAAAAACTTAAAAATTACCATTGTCTTGAGGCATAGCCTTTACAAAAGTAGTGACATTCCATGAAAAATGCCAGTATACTGAAATCATATGCCCTTAATAGGGTTAAGATGAAAATTCATATACACTAAATGTACAAAAGCAAGGAAATTCCCAAATTTTTACAATTTTATTGCCATTAAGGGTATGACTACATATCAACCAAGCCATTTCATTATACCACCACTACAGTATAAACCTCTATGAATATGAATATATATATATATATGAATATATATATATGAATATATATATATATATATATATATATATATATATATATATATATATATTAATATATGAATATATATATATGAATATATATATATATATGAATATATATATATATATACATATATATATATGAATATATGTATATATATATATATATGAATATATGTATATATATATATATATATATATATATATATATATGTGTGTGTGTGTGTGTGTGTGTGTGTGTGTGTGTGTGTGTAATCCAGACTACAGGATAGTAATCCAAAGAATTTTAACTGGGTTCATAAAAAGTGCTAAATATTAAATATAGCTTTTTATATATGATTATTTTTATTTACACAGAGATGTACAAAATCTATTACACTTAACCTTAGAACATATTTGGAAAGAAGTTTTCCAAATATGATCAAAGGTTAAGATTGGATTTTAACTCTGCCCTATGAGATCTCAGTTTATAACAGCTGCTGATCGATAACATCGGCATGCCAGTGTCGCAGATTTTGTACATGTCTGTGTAAATGAAAATAATCATATATATATATATATATATATATATATATATATATATATATATATATATATAGGAAGACATTAAACCAAGGAACAAAAAACATACAAACAATTGCCCTGAAATAGACGGTTAGAATCTTTTAAAAATCTCTCGGATCAAGTGTATTAAATAGCGAGTGAATGCCTGGCATCCGATAGGATGCCCCATCTCCAGCAATAATCAAAATTTATGAAAATTTATTAAAATTTCTTTTAGAGAATTGTGACTCTGCAACATTCTTTTTTAAATCCTGAAAGAAAAAAAAAGGAAAACATACAAAATACGTTGCATTCGAGCTTTCGACTTAAATGAGTCATCATCTATATATCCGCGCGCTTTCCCGTCCTTTTTCTCGTCTCAATGGCTGCTCAAATTTGTCAACAAGAAAAATAAACAACTTATTTAAACCTTCAGGTAGGTAAGTATAAAATAGTTATTCGTTGATACGTGTTTCATCGTACCGTGACGAAACACGTGTCAACGAATAATTATATATATATATATATATATATATATATATATATACGGGCAGCATTTTTCTTGAAGGCGTATTACATTAAGTAGTACAGTTAACTTGTCTCTGCATATCTGCTAGTCCCAGCTCGAAACTGGAAAATTATCAGGAATTTTGAAGGTATCAAAGAAAAGAAAATGCAGACACAATTTATGTGTAATATTAAATGAAATATGTATCCTATTAACTAATTCATTCATCATTATAAATTAGGGAATATATATTCCAGGCAACACGGTGAGAAACCTGGGCTGATTATTATTTTTTGAAATTTTACGATTTAAGAGGATGTCCTTCAAACTTTCACCGCTTTCCACTAATTTATTTAAAAAAGGCAATATACAGCTCTATTCTTGAAAAAAACAGTGATCATAAAATATATTTTCAGTTGTCTAAGACTCTAGGGAAACGTAACAAGTATTTTATAGAACGAATTATATAAATACCTACTTTTTTGTTCATCATAGATATATGAAGGGAAGACGACAATCAATTACTTTTAATTACGTACGCAAACACATATAAATTACTCTCAGTTACGTGAGCAGACGAAAATAAATTACGTCTAGTTTCGTAAGCATGAAAAAATAGGATTTAGCTGTAAACAATGAATTATGTTTCGTTACTTCCGGGATGATAGAGTACATATGTATCTCGTAAATATTTATGAAATATGTATGCAAATGTGTAGCTCAAAATGATATACACTTTGCTTATACCTATCTTGGGACGAGTATTATGCTATTTTAGTTTCGTAAGCAGAAAAATAGGATTTAGCTGTAAAAAAATAAATTACGTTTCGTCACTTTCGGTATGGATAGAGTACATATGTATCTCTTAAATATTTATAAAATGTGTATGCAAATGTGTAGCTCAAAATGTTTTACATTTTGCTTAGACTCATCTTGGGACGAGTATTATCCTATTTTAGTTTGGTTAGCAGAAAAATAAAATTTAGCTGTAAAAATTAAATTATGTTTCATCACTTCCGGGATGAATAGAGTACATGTGTATCTCTTACCTATTTATGAAATATGTATGCAACTGTGTAGCTCAAAATGCTTTACATTTTGCTTATACTAATCTTGGGAGGTGTATTATTCTATTTTAGTTTCGTAAGCTGAGAAAATAGGATTTAGGTGTAAAAAATAAATTACGTTTCGTCACTTTCGGTATGGATAGAGTGCATATGTATCTCTTAAATATTTATAAAACATGTATGCAAATCTGAGATTTCTATGTAACTCATGCAAAATGCTTTGAAAATGATAAATCAACGCATGTAACAGTTTTTAGGTTTCATTTATTTGTTATCTCAAGAATTCTGAGAAATTTCTTCAATTTCTGGAATAACCATTAATTATGATCTGTCTTTCTTTCAACAACGTTTCTTTAAATAAACATTTTCTGCCGACATACACAAAATATATACATAGATATACACACACATATATATATATACATACATACGTAAATATATATATACATACATACGTAAATATATATATTTATATATATATATTTACATATATATATACATATATACATATATATATTTATATATATATATATATATTTATATATATGCATATATACATATATATATATATATATATAGACATATACATATATATATTTATATATACATATATATATATATATGTATTTATATATATACATACGTAAATATATATATTTATATATATATATTTATATATATATACATATATACATACATACGTAAATATATATATTTATATATATATATATATTTATATATATATACATATATACATATATATATATATATAGATATGCATATATACATATATATTTATATTTATATATATACATATATATATATATTTATATATATACATATATATACATATATATATATATTTATATATACATATATATGTATTTATATATACATATATATATATTTATATATACATATATATATACACATATACGTATATATACATATATATATATATACATACGTAAATATATATATACATACATACATACGTAAAAATATATATTTATATATATATATATTTATATGTATATACATATATATATATATATTAATATACATATATATATATTTATATATACATATATATATATATACTTATATATACAGATATGTATATATATACACATATATATATACATATATATTTATATATACATATATATACATATATATATATATATACATATATATATATTTATATATATATACATGTATATATGTTTATATATATATATATATATATATATATATATATATATATATATATATATATAGATATATATATGTATGTATACGGTAAAGTGCACATATAGGGGGAATTTGTGTATCCAATATGGTAGTCTTTGTATGGTAGGCTTTTATACAAGGTTCGCCAATTTCATTCATTTTTCTCTTTCGATTATTATACAACACTTTGATACTTTTTTTTTCTTTCATTTTCTTTTAAGCTGAGCATCTTCGATAAGGTAGAATTTATACTTCAATGTTTATTCAGATTTTCGATCAATATTCATTGTCAATATCATTACGTTCGATCTGTGTCAGTTTCCTTTTTAAACAAAACGTGGTTTTATTCTCAGAGGTCGTACGAAAATATATAAAGTGTCTGAAAAATAGTTATAGATTTGAAGGCGGTTCTTTTTTCAGTCTGAACAAGGGTCTTTTATTTCTTTCTATATATATATATATATATATATATATATATATATACATATATATATGTACAGGGTCTTGTAAAGTCGTCATCTATTTAACAATTTTAATAACAATAAAACCGTATTTCTGATAAATAAAAAGAAACATTTGTTTTACTTCGTTATTGACTTATTTTTATGAGGCCATTTTGTTTCACGCCGTCTTATTTGACGCCATCTTGTTTTGCGCAAGCTTGTATTAGCTTTACGCCGCCATCTTGATGTATACAAAACAAGAGAATGTTAGATAAGTTATTATTATAGCGCCTCCTGATTTTTTATCGTATACATTTCTTAAAAGATAAATTTTTCCAGGAGAAGTCATTTATTAAGTGAGAAAGTTAAGGTATAACTTCGGAAATTTTTAAAAATGTGTTGCGATCATTTGTGAGCAATTTTCAGAAATGGGTGGCAAATAATCGACGTTTGCTTGAATGACATATTATTTAACATATATATATATATATATTATTTATTTAATAACTATACGTTACATATTTCATAGCCGTACCGCAGTTTCGTCCAGATAGACTTACTTTTTAAACTTTTAAACAGTCGTCTATGGACCAAATTGGGCTACAGACGAATATATAAGCATTAAAAGTCAGTCGATCTTGATGAAACCGCGGTACGGCTGTGAAATATATAACGTATTGTTTTTAAATAAATAATTAATATTTAGCTCTAACATTTTTTGTGATCCACCACTTCATGTTTTCTTTTCAACAGAACTTTACGCACTAATTGTTATTAGTTATTGTTATTGTTAAAAATGTATGAGTTTTTTTTATTATCAGAAATACAGTTTTGATGTTATTTAAATTTCATAATAGATGATAACTTTTTGAGAACCCCGTATATATATATATATATATATATATATATATATATATATATATATATATATATATATATATATATATATATATATATATACATATATATATATGTATATATATATATATGTTTTCGGAGCCAACAGAATTTTAACTTAAAATCCGTTTGTCTAAGACAAATGACGGTAATCTAATGAGCACCGATTCTTTACGTTGACCTCCGGTTTCGTTTTACCAATTCGTAAGTTTGGAATCGGGAATTTTTCGCTTTTTAATGTTTTTGTTTTGTTTTTCGAGTTAAATCTCTACAGTATGACTTGCAAGACAATAATGTCATGAACAGTGCTCGCTGTGCTATCAGTCGAATGCATAAATATATACAAGTCCCTCCTACATACAGACCAAGCTATACTAACAACCCTCCAAATAAAGGAGCACAACTATTATGATTTGAGAGTTATCTCCCTTCTATTGCTGTAGTGTAAGGGTTGGTCATTTTTCATGACAACGCTCAACTCAGAGCCAGGCGAAAAAAAAGATCTTAAAGAGAAAATATTTCATTCTTTTAACGTGATTATAAAATTAACGTGTTTTAAATAAGAATAAGAACCTATTTCGTAAAAATCTGGCAACTTATATTGCAATCTTCCTCTCTCTCCACACACACACACACACACACACACACACACACACACATATATATATATATATATATATATATATATATATATATATATATATATATATATCTTAAAAGTAATCAGGGAAAAAGAAAAGTTGTGTAATAAATAATGGATTAAGTGTAAATTCGAAAACCCTAATTCTTTAAAAGCTGTGTGTATTTAATATTTTAGATATTATTTTTATAGTTGTAGTTATTATTATTATTATTATTATTATTATTATTATTATTATTATTATTATTGTTGTTGTTTTTATTATTATCATTAATTATTATTATTATTATCGTTATTAATTATTATTATTATTATTATTATTATTATTATTATTATTATTATCATCATTATTATTATCGTTATTAATTATTATTATAATTATGATTATTATTATTTTTTATTAAGTATTATTATTATTATTATTTTTATCAATTTTTTTTTCTATTTAAAAAAAAATGTTTTATTATTATTATTTTTATTTTTATTATCATTATTATCATTATTATTATTATTATTATTATTATTATTATTATTATTTTTATTAATTATTATTTTTTTATTATTATTTGTATTTTTATTTTTATTTTTTAAATTATTATTATTACTTTTGTTCAACTGAAACAAGGTATATTGCTACTGAAGCGTAAGGAGCTACTGTGATGAGAGCCAGATTTACCGAGGGCAATTGGGTGGGGGTGGGGGTAGTATAGCATGATTCCTTTAAACATTACATTTAAATGTTTGCATTTTGTATGGGAAAACAGGGAGCAGGGAGATTATTCCAAAACTCAAGCGGTCAGAGAAAAGAAAATATAAGAGTAGGAAATATTCCGGCATCTAAGGACGTCAACAAGACGGCGATGCGACAGGGGCTAGAGCTTAGCAGACAGTGCGGGACCCATTAGGTTATAAATTATTATTATTATTATTATTATTATTATTATTATTATTATTATTATTATTATTATTATTATTATTATTATTATTATCACACATCTATCTTCTTTTTTATTTTGAAAATGTTATTATTTTGTTACGTATTTATTTAGGATCAAATGTATATTAGTCACCCCAATTATGTGGCAGTTGAAATGGACATGTTTAGCACGACACCATATTTTACGTGAATAAAAAAAACATCACTTTCCAAACCAAAACCAAACAAATTAACTTCTGGATAGAATAACATTTTTTGTTCAATACGGTGCAATGCTAAACTCGTTCATTTCAATTGTCAAGATGATTAAGACGCCAACTTAAGAATTTGCATAAAAGCATTTTAAAAGCTATGAAAACGTGATGAATGTGTGGACAATTGTAAAAATGATTTATAACAATAATATTTAATCCAAATGTTAAATAAACGCAGCTTTAAAACCGTCATTTAATAATAGAAAAATATACGTAATTAAATTAAATATATATATATATATATATATATATATATATATATATATATATATATAGGTAAAAATATAAGTAATTAGATTGAAGCAGTATTGAAAGAAATAGATTCTCTTTCGTTATGTGTTTTTTCGCCTGGACTTAAGGTCAGTTTTGCCCGTGTGTTATCTTGTATAGCAGGAGGACCAGAACGAGTAAATATGATTTTTTGTAGTCCTATATCTCTTTTTAATGACTGTATGTGTTTATAACGGACACATACACACAAAATGCAGTTCGAGGGTATAAATGTGTGTGTGTGTGTTTTGTTTTCTTTTTATCATTTGAATTGCTCGGTGGTCGAATCTTCGGACAGTTCCGAACTGCTCGATCGGTTCAGTTCACTCGACCCTGTCGTCTTGAACGGACAGACTACGGCACCACCGCTTTCTGTCCGTTCCAACTTTGTGACGTGAACGAAACAGCACGGCTGCGAGATGTCCGTTTTCTTCGGTGGTTTGAATTTTTTCAACTTGGGTTTCTGTTCCTTCTTTTTGTTTTTCTTCGACCGACTCAGATTTAGGATGTCGTCATTCGGATCGGATGTCAACTGTCGTAGCACCTCGAGGAACTGCGTGGCCGCCTCAGTGTCGTCGAAACTGAGCCCGGCCAGTTTGTTATGGTCGATCGAGATGTGAAGCGTGTGGAAGCTAGAACTGGGTGCACTGTATTTGGTCAGGTGGTCGATCACGTCTCGCCACATCACGAAGCCAGTGCCCTTCTCCGCAAGGATGAAGTGCAGCCTGCGCTTTCGTTGATGCTCTCCGGTGTCCAGGACCAGGAGCGGGATGCCCATCATAGCATAATCCCATTGGTCACACTCGGCTGACTGTCGTACAGAACCGAAGTAAAGGTTCGCCTGACACTGGCATACGAACACCTCTGTTTTGTGGCTTTTATAGAACATCTCGACCTGAAGTAGGTCATGTTCTGATAGCGCTTCCGATGCGCAGGTACTTGACGTACTCGCCGTCGATGGCGGTATGTCTGAAATATCCGAGGAGGCGTCCGACATAGGTGGTTTCTTGAGACTGTTCTTAGTATTGTTTTCGCACTGAGAGAGCATTTTGCCTAACGAGTCATACTTTTCTGTGATACGGCGAATACCGTCTTTGACCGGGTCGACCGGCGGTTTTAAGTGAGGGTGGCCCTTCAAGATTTTGTCGGTGGAGCAGTAGACTGGCGGTTCGTTGGCGGCGGCGTTGAGTCTTTGTTGGTGTTTGACGGCGGCGGCGGCGGCGAGGAGGCGACTTTCGTGTTGTCTGTCTGGTGATTCTTCTTTAATCATGTAGAGGTGAGCACTGTCCATTGTGGGGCAGGCGCTCAGCCGGGCGACTTAGGCGGCTGTCACGAGGCAAGGCACTGGAGTCATCATGGCGAAGGCCGTTGCTTAAGCAGACGTTTGATTCTCTGCAGAGTTGGTTCGTCAGAGGCTGGAGAAACGTAAAGGTCACTGCTAACGCTTCAGAAAAGGGTGGTTCTTTCTTCGCGAATACAAGACGGGATCTAAAAAGGAGAGAGAGAAAAAAGAGGTAACGTTAAAACAGTTATAGACTATAAAGTGAAATTAAACATATAATAATATTAGAAATAGTTCATCGGTGTTGAAGCATCGCGTAATTTGAAAAAAATAGAATGCAAAAACAATGCAGATATTCTTTTGAATAAATATATTTATTTAAAGTCAAGTAATATTCGGCGTTTATGCGTCATCATCAGGAATAAAAACATTTTTTCGTTTTGTCTCTTTCTTTTTTTTCTCTTTCTTTTTTCTTTTACTTTTTCTTCCAAATCACCGTTCAAACAACGCACGACTTGTAGAGGCAGCATACCACGTCAAAGGAAAAAGAGCAAAAATGTTTTTTTTTTTTTTTATTCCTGATGAAAACGAAACAAACGTCGAAACTGAGTTTAAAACATTTTTTTTTGTCTTTTTCTTTTTTTCTGTTTCTATATTTCTTATTCTTTTTCTTAGAAATCACCGTTGAAACAACACCCGAGTTAATCTAGAGACAAGATACCACGTAAAACGAAAAAAAAGCATTTTATTTCTGATGGGGGGCGGTAGCAATCAGAGAAAATAAATACAGATTTAATGGAAACGAACAATAACGGAAATGACATTTAGAGAAATAAATGAATAAAACGCTTTCTTTTTGTTTGATTTGTTACCAAAGGAATACTCATAGAATGATCATAGAATGATGATAGGATGATCAATGAATGATCAGAGAATAATCAGAGAATGATACAACGAACATTTGCTTTCTTTTTGTTTGATTCGTTACCGAAGAAATACTCACAGAATGATCATGGAATGATCATAGGATGGTCAAAGAATGATCAGAGAATAATTACAGAATGATACAACGAACACTTGCTTTCTTCTTGTTTGATTCGTTACCAAAGGAATACTCATAGAATGATCATAGAATGATGATAGGATGATCAATGAATGATCAGAGAATAATCAGAGAATGATACAACGAACATTTGCTTTCTTTTTGTTTGATTCGTTACCGAAGAAATACTCACAGAATGATCATGGAATGATCATAGGATGGTCAAAGAATGATCAGAGAATAATTACAGAATGATACAACGAACACTTGCTTTCTTCTTGTTTGATTCGTTACCAAAGGAATACTCATAGAATGATCATAGAATGATGATAGGATGATCAATGAATGATCAGAGAATAATCAGAGAATGATACAACGAACATTTGCTTTCTTTTTGTTTGATTCGTTACCGAAGAAATACTCATAGAATGATCATAGGAATGATCATAGGATGGTCAAAGAATGATCAGAGAATAATCAGAGAATGATAAAACGAACACTTGCTTTCTTTTTGTTTGATTCGTTACCGAAGAAATACTCATAGAATGATCATAGGAATGATCATAGGATGGTCAAAGAATGATCAGAGAATAATCAGAGAATGATACAACGAACACTTGCTTTCTTCTTGTTTGATTCGTTACCAAAGGAATACTCATAGAATGATCATAGGAATTATCAAAGAATGATCAGAGAATAATCACAGAATGATACAACGAACACTTGCAGGTCTAAAGGATCGCCCAGGAAAGACGTAAAACAACAAAAACGAAATAACAGCGCCTCACAATCCCACACAAAACGGGCGAAAATGGATCACGTTACTGTTTGTTTCTATAGAGATAAAAAAAAACATAATGGTCCCTATCTACATGCCTCCCCACGAGAGCAAACTTAGACATGGTTATGTTTTAATGGGGAGAAATTAAACTCCCCAAAAAGGTTCATTCTGTATTGAGATACAAATAAATAGTGTCTCAGTCTAGAAGTCTATGAGAAGGGTTTAGTTTATTGATAATCGCCTTAGGCGCAGCTACCGGGAAATACCGACGAGGCTACACAGGCCTTTTTTTCTAAGCTAGAGTACGATGATTTTGTGCGCTGACTTTTCAAACACCCACTTGATCTTGTGTCTTACATCCTGCGGAGGAGGTAAATATACTCAGTCTTGAAGGATGTCTCTTCTGGCCAAGAACAGACCAGTTACTACACTTTGACAAAATTATCTACGAAAAAAAAAGATAAACACAATTTTCAACTTAGGTACAAGACCCTGAAAAGTGGAGGGATTCGATGGTCATCCATTGTTTCTCCTACTATTACCTCGATACATTTCGTTCCAGAGAGAGAGAGAGAGAGAGAGAGAGAGAGAGAGAGAGGGGGGGATAAAATAAAGAAAAAGACAATCTGGTTTATGTATTGAATAACATCCCCATTTCGTACTCCCCGAATGTAGAAATATGCTTTATAAGTTATAACCCTATCCGAAATATAATTATTTTTTCTCTGTGTTTGTCTCA